>CM042392.1:23034120-23406876 GCA_023634145.1 Thymallus thymallus | reverse complement strand
TGAACTACAGGACAAAATACAAACCCTCCAACCCAAAAAGGCATGTGGTGTTGCTGGTATCCTTTAACATCATGCTTAGCTCTGGCATCTTCCCCAATATTTGGAACCAAGGACTGATCACCCCAATCCACAAAAGTGGAGACAAATTTGACCCCAATAACTACTGTGGGATATGTGTCAACAGCAACCTTGGGGAAATCCTCTGCTTTATCATTAACAGCAGATTAGCTAATTTCATCAGTGAAAACAATGTACTGGGCAAATGTAAAATTGCATGGATGAAATTACCGTACGACAGACCACGTATTCACCCTGCACACCCTAATTGACAAACAAGCAAACCAATTTGGAATGAGGGTCTGCTATACAAATTGATGGAAAGTGGTGTTGGGGGAAAAACATACAACATTATAAAATCTATGTACTTAAACATCAAGTGTGCGGTTAAAATTGGCAAAAAAAACACACATTTCTTTCCACAGGGCCGTGGTGTGAGACAGGGATGCAGTTTAAGCTCCACCCTCTTCAACATATATTATATCAACTAATTGGCGAGGGCACTAGAACAGTCTGCAGCACCCGGCCTCACCCTACTAGAATCTGAAGTGAAATGTCTACTGTCTGCTGATGATCTGGTGCTTCTGTCATCAACCAAGGAGGGCCTACAGCAGCACCTAGATCTTCTGCACAGATTCTGTCTGACCTGGGCCCTGACAGTAAATCTCAGTAAGACAAAAATAATGGTGTTCCAAAAAAGGTCCAGTTGCCAGGACCACAAATACAAAATCCATCTAGACACCGTTGCTCTAGAGCCCACAAAAAACTATACATAGGCAAGAAGGGCCTTCTATGCCATCAAAAGGAACATATAATTCGACATACCATTTAGGATCTGGCTAAAAATACTTGAATCAGTTATAGAACCCATTGCCCTTTATGGTTGTGAGGTCTGGGGTCCGCTCGCCAACCAAGAATTCACAAAATGGGACAAACAACAAATTGAGACTCTGCATGCAGAATTCTGCATAAATATCCACTGTGTACAATGTAAAACACCAAATAATGCATGAAGAGCAGAATTAGGCCGATACCCGCTAATTATTAAAATCCAGAAAAGAGCCGTTAAATTCTACAACCACCTAAAAGGAAGCGATTCCCGAACCTTCCATTACAAAGCCATCACCTACAGAGAGATGAACCTGGAGAAGAGTCCCCTAAGCAAGCTGGTCCTGGGGCTTTGTTCACAAACACAAACAGACCCCAGGACAGCAACACAATTAGACCCAACCAAATCATGAGAAAACTAAAAGAGAATTACTTGACACATTGGAAAGAATTAACAAAAAAACAAAGCAAACTAGAATGCTATTTGGCCTTAAACAGAGAGTGCACAGTGGCAGAATACCTGACCACTGGGACTGACCCAAACTTAAGGAAAGCTTTGACTATGTACAAACTCAGTGACCATATCTTTGCTATTGAGAAAGGCCACCGTAGGCAGACCTGACTCTCAACAAAAGACAGGCTATGTGCACACTGCCCACAAAATGAGGTGGAAACTGAGCTGTACTTCCTAACCTCCTGCCAAATGTATGACCATATTAGAGACACATATTTCTATCAGATTTCACAGATCCACAAAGAATTCAAAAAAAAAAAAAACTCCCATATCTACTGGGTGAAATACCACAGTGTGCCATCACAGCAGCAAGATTTGGGACCTATTACCACAAGAAAAGGGCAACCAGTGAAGAACAAACACCATTGTAAATACAACTCCTATTTATTTTCCCATTTGTACTTTAACTATTTGCACATTGTTACAACACTGTATATGTCTTTGTATTAAAATGTCTTTATTCTTTTGGAACTTCTGAGTGTAATGTTCACTGTTAATTATTGTTTACTTCTACTTCACTTGCTTTGACAGTGTTAACATATATTTCCCATGCCAATAAAGCCCTTCAAATTGGAGAGAGAGAGAGAGAGAGAGAGAGAGAGAGAGAGACAGCAGTGCAGACAGTTGAGCTGGAGGGTCACTGAGTTCCTACTGCACACAAAACAGAAGAGAGGAGAGGAGAACCGAGCTGAACTGTTGATAAACAGGCTTCTCTCTGAGAGAGACTCCCACTCCCAACCCCTCCATGTGCCCAGGCCCTGAGACTGCTCCAAACAAAGCACAAGAGAGCCGAGTGATGGCTGTTCAACTGCCTAATGAAATCCAGCTCTGCTCCACATAGCTGCAGGAAACCACAAAACAACAACTCAGATGTTTTGTGGTTCGGTGTCATTCACTGCAGCGAATGTATCTTGTTTTTTCCTTCCCCTCCCGGCCCAAAGCCACTCCGCTTCTTGACAGGCTCTGAAGCCATCCAAAAACAACAGGACGAGGGAATAATTGGCATTGTTTGTGTGAGCAGTGAGCACTACCATCTGAAAGGGAATATTACTTCAGGGTAAATCCATTTGAATTCAATCAGTTATTGACAGCATCCCTTTTGATTTAACCAAAACATTCCATACATGTTTGCCCATGGAAGAAGTGGTCAGAAAGTGACTTTTTGGACCTGAATGCTCAAAGTTAATCAATTTTGCATACACCACCATAAGACATTGTCACGACTTCGGCTGAAGTTGCTCCCTTCCCTACTAGACACCACCGACCCACCACTCAGTGTTTGTCTGCGCTGTTTCGTTTCAGCACCTGTTCCCCATTTGTTCACTAATTTTGGGTGCGTCTTATTCCCTCTGCACACCCCGGGTCCCTGTCGGTGATTATTGTACTATGAGTGTGTATGGGAGCTAACGTTGTTTCGTAGCTCCCCCTTTTGTTCAGACCGGAGAGTTTGTTTTCCGTTATAATAAATAGTGGTTATTCTCGTTACTCTCCTGCCTCCCTGCGCCTGCTTCCACTACGCCTTCCTTGCGACAGCACTCACAGACATCCATGTCTTTATCACTGGAAAAGATAATCAGTTGAATATGATATGATTTAAAAGCTTACAAACATTGTTGTCAAAATATTTTATTATTTATTGAAAAATATTTGTAATAATTAAACCCTTTAACATCAATTATTTACAGAGATGTTGTAGCTTAAACGTTATTTCACATCATCTGAGTTTTTGTGTTGTAACCGCCCTTGTTTAAGACACAACATGCTCTTGTATACAGTGTGTGTGTCATTTCAATCATAGAAATAGAATTCATAGAATGGACTTATCCCTTCAGACCATTGCAATTTAGACGGTACAATATAAGGACAACTCAGAATATGCTATTCTGTTCTTCTGAAATAGGCTAAACTTTCTTCATATCTTATTTCTTCAGACCTGTCTAAAATAAATCATGGATTTATTGTGAAGGTGTAGGCTATATTAAATGGATTTATTAGACTTTTTAAAACGTAGATGTTCCATCAGTGGCGTGTAGGCTATGCGTGGAAGCCAGGAGATGCTAAATGTGTTTATGTTCATTAACGGTCAATTACCGTGAGACCGGCAGTTATTTGCATGACAATCACAAGCTGCCCCACCCTACGTTCAGGCTCCGCTCAAACCCTACACCCCAAACCGAGAACTCCGTTCTGCCACCTCTGGTCTCTTGGCCCTCCCACCCCTACGGGAGGGCGGCTCCCACTCAACCCTGTTGAAGCTCTTCTCTGTCCTGGCACCCCAATGGTGGAACCAGCTTCCCATTGAAGCTAGGACAGCAGAGTTCCTGCCCAACATCTGAAACCCTACCTCTTCAAAGAGTATCTTAAATACTCTATTTCCCCTCTTACTATCTCTGACGTTTTTAATTTTATTTTTATTTCACCTTTATTTAACCAGGTAGGTCAGTTGAGAACAAGTTCTCATTTTGCAACTGCGACCTGGCCAAGACAAAGCAAGGCAGTGCGACAAAAAAACAACAACACAGAGTTACACACGGGAAATAAACAAACGTAGTCAACACAATAGAAAATAGAAAATCTATATACAGAGTACAAATGTAGTGCAAAATGCAGTATGCAGTAAGGTTAGGAAGACAATGAATAGGCCATAGTGATCGAAATAAATTACAGATTAGCATAATCACTGGAATGATGGAATGTGCAAATGATGATGTGCAAATAGAGATACTGGAGTGCAAAATTGAGCGGAAGTTAAAATAAATAAATATGGGGATGAGGTAGTAGGATGGGCTATTTACAGAAGGGCTATGTACAGGTGCAGTGATCGATGAGCAGCTTTGACTTTGCTGATAGCTACTTTACTGAAGAAAATGTACTTACTATGACTGAGATAGATATGCGGTTGTCCCACCTAGCTATCTTAAGATGAATGCATTTTACTATTAGTCACTCTGAATAAGAGTCTGTTAAATTACAAAAATATCAATGTAAACTATAAATGTATCAGCCCACCCTGTATTAAAGAGCACAACACAAAAACCTTAGATAATGTAAAATAGGGTTTAATCTACAACATATGCGAAAATATGAAAAAAGTTTACAAGTTTAGATAATTGACGTTAAAGGTTAAAAATAAAAATAACAACATTTATTTCCAGAAGTTATAAAATAGTTTGGCAACCCTGTTTGTAAGCTTTAAAATGATATAGATCTCAACCGTTTATCTTTTCCAGTGATGAAGGCAAGGATGGTGGTGTATGCTAAATGTGTCTTTGAATGTTTCGGCATTCAGGTCCGAAAAGTCACTTTCTGAGCACTTCTACAATGGGCAAATATGTATGGAATCAAAAGGGTTGCTGTCAAAAAGTTATTGAATTCAAATGAATTTACCATATAACAAGACGAGCAGGAGGAGGGGAGGAAGGTTAAGAAGAGGGAGATAAATGAGAACAGAGGATAGAAAGGACGGAGCAGTCTCACCTTGCACTCTCCGTTCACACAGACATCCAGAGAGTCATCTCGGCATGGGGTCCCGTCCACCACAGCCGGAGCACGCTCTGTGTAGAAGTTATATCCCTCCGCCAGGCAGTTCAGAGAGCAGGACTTCACTCCACCTGGTCAACAGCACAGCACAAAGAAGAGTAACATGAGACAATAGATCAATACAGGCAAACAACAGATCCCTCATTAGATTTTGATTTCTGAGGTAAGCCCAAGTGGGACTCGAACCCGCAAGCTTACGTCTGTCAGTCCAATATCTAAGCCATTACAAAAAGATCTAGACAAGATCCCATGTGTTTTTGCAAGGACCATAAGAAATAGGTAAGAGGTTATTAAGAGTTGTAAGTTTCATTAGGTGTTGGGTAATAGTCTTGGTAAACAACACATAACCTGATTAAGAGCTAGATTGAGTTGACCAGAGAAGCAGCTGTGGAGGTCCTCTATAGGATCAGCAACCAGCAGAGACAACACCAGACTTTATATTGCACACACACTGGCTTTCACACCATTTCATTGCTCAAACACTTACGCAACGAGTTTGTGTGCTGCTTGTCGTGTTTACCACATTACATTACATTAACACCAACACAAAAACAAATAGCCTTTTTATCACTTCCAGCAGTGAGGCCTGATGCCTCTTGTTGGGTGAAGCACAAAACAATGAATCCAGCCGTTCACCTTCATTACTGAGAAACACTATTGGCCACGCATTGTATTTTAATGAGCTTTTGGGTTTTATGTTGGATGCAGTTAGTTTGTTCTCCCACAGCTGTAAGGACTCCGGTGCCAAAGGCAGACAGAGAGAAGAGGGGGAGGTAGAGGGGGTGTAGAGGGGCGAGAGCACAGTTTGGATTGTTAACATCAAGAGAACAAGCAGCTGAATGTGATTAAGTCTCCCCCCTCACTCCCTCTATCCCCCCCAACACACACACATACACACACAAATCCCCTCTGTCCCCTCGGCCCTGTCTGTGTCGGTCTCTGTGTCGGTCACCCCTCCACCAGGCCTGGGACTGATGAGGGCTGTGGGTTCTGAGAGGTCAAAAGCTCACAACAAAAAAACAGAGGGCGCTAACAGAAATAGTGCATCTCTCAGCAGATTCCTTGTGGAAGTGGAATGTGGTTATCCTGCCGACTAGCACAAAAACAGACAGGGAGAGAGGAAAGAGAGAGGGAGAGAGGGGGGAGAGAGGGAGAGAAGGAGAGAGGGGGGGTATTTGTGCACTGACAGGTGCTCTCATTTATGCCATATTACAGAGCATGCCAGCGACCACACTGAGCTCTCTTACTGACTGACAAGGCCAATCAATGTCTCAGCACGGAAACACCAGCACACCTGCTTACACACACACACACACACACACACACACATACACAACACAGCCACATCCATGGTCTCACTTTACTCATTACCACCACCCTTTGGTCAGCCCAGTTTCCATGCTTTATAACCTGACCAGGCTCTGGTCATGTGAGAGCAGGAATAAAGTGCTAATAATGCCCTAAACCCCTGGCAGCCAGGACCAGGAAGCAGACTTTCCACTAAGTCTCCCAGGAAGCCTCTCTCAGCCAGGGTGTCATAGCCCACCACAGCCCCCCAACTCCCTGCACTGTAACCCCCCCCTGCGGACTGGGTGAGCAGCCGTGCACTAACTTATAATTTTATGGGCCGTGACAAGCCACGGCTGTGCACTAGCCAAATATACCAATTTCCAGCTAGTTCCACTGTTTGAAAAGTTCACTTTGGGCTCTGTTTGTGCTGGCACCGCAGATACAGGTACAGTATGTGCTGCCTGTGAGGCTAGCGGATGATAAAGTGGTGGGATGATGGAACACTCTAACTCCCATGGTGCTGTGCTTTGGCAGGCCTGCCTCCAGTTTAAAGCGAAACGGGTTTGGAGGCTGGATGGATGGATGGGGGCTGACTGACTAGGGGGGCCTGCTGGAGGAAGGCTGCCTGCGAAGGTTGTTGGACTGAGCGCAACAATGTGGATGGGCCATGCCTCTGAAAAAATAAATATGACTGCTAAAATGCTGTACGCTTTTTTTATGAACTGTCCTTGGCTGTCTGAGCCAAGCCCGACGGCCTGCTAGAGGTGTCTGAGTCCAGGACAGAGAGAAAGAGAGGGAGGCAGCAGAGACGAGAGGAAATGAGCGAGAGAGGGAGAAAGGAAAAGGAATGGGGAGTGAAGGAGTGAAGGAGTGAGTAAGTGAGTGAGGGGAGAGAAGTGGTCTGGGATGTGTGATCTGGCCCTTACGCAAGGCAGACCATGGCACAGGTCGTATTGTAACAGCTGCAAGGGATTTCCATTGTAAAATCAGCTGACTTGATGAAAGGAGCACTTGTTGCCTGGAGTTGGAGAGGGCCTCTCTGTAAGCCATTATGTTATTGGACTGGTAGATTAAAGGCAGTTATGTTGTCGAAAGTATTTATCTTTTGCGTCCAGTGCAGCGCTCATCAAGCACAGGAATTCTAGCTGGGGATTCTGGGGGAAGACTTTCCAGGGCAAGCATATGGGAGCCAGACAGTAAACCTTCTGCAGCTTTCCCCTCGCCTCCTCTCTTGCCTTCCCCTCTCCTCTTTTCTGCTCTCCCCTCTTCCCTTTCTGGGCCCACGGTCACTATTCTCTCTCTGTAAACTCACAGGTGTGTCTGCTCTAATATTAACTTTCTCCATATCTACAGACTGTCTACAGACATTTCCAGCCTGAAACTCAGTAGTGATGTAACACAGTCTGCTGTGGGGGGAGGGGGGCGGGTACACACACACACACACACACACACACACACACACACACACACACACACTATCATACACTTACTGTACCCACCTCCCCTGTATGGTTTCCAGGTGTATAATTTCCCCCGAAAAGGAACGTTGTCGAAGTCGGAGCACTGAATCTCCCGGAAATCCTGAGAGCCTGCAGGGCACTCCTAAAACAGACACACACAGAGGGGCACAGAACAGCTCTATGTCAGTCACATTCCAGGCCTCTCAACATCAGAAACCCACTGTATCCCCTCCCTTGTCTCTCTCGCTGCTAGCAGTCATTTACAGTAAGACTGAACTCATGGTAGCCTCTACACTGCACCACACACACACACACACACACACACACGTACACACTTGCACACGTACACACACACCCACACACACTGAGGGCTTTAGTTTGGGGCTGGGCAGGCTGTTGTTAATTAGGTCAGTCTGAGAGAGAGCTGGGCCGGGCCAGAATGAGTATGTGATGGTACTGTAGGCCTTTCAGAGAGAGCTGCTGCTCCACTCTGCTCCACCACTCACGTCAATATTGCACGATCTGAAGCGCTTCCTCTCTCCCAGACAATACTTTCCACCAATGGTTGGCCTGGAACCAGAAAAGCAGAGGCTAAACACATCTGAGTGCAATTTAACAATAACTTCCCAAAGACACTGGCTTCTATTCTCCTCCCGCCTGGCTGGCCGGGCTCTACCACCCTGTTTCAATCCCTGATAGTCTGTATTTTTATTAGTTAGCTATCCAAGCCAATCAGACTCCTCAGTAGAAACACCAGAGAGAAGTCAGTTTGCCACCGTCTGTGTTAAAACTTTATTACGGCTGTCATTGTTGCAGGTGGGTGATTATAGTGGGGTGTTAAAACTATTGGTGGTAGACTGATGTCGTTCATCCTCAACAAACAGTTGTGCTTCGAAGTTAGGAAGAGCCTGCCAGATACAGTCCTACAGTGGCTGGGAATTCAATGGCAAATCCCTATAGACAGAGTTGAGATCCACAACACCTTCCATCTGCAGCACCACTCACCTGGGGCTGTCACACTGACGGATGGAGGAGGACACTCCTCCCCCACAGGTACGGCTGCACTCCTCCCAGGGGGTCCAGAGACCCCAGCCGCCATCCACCCCTTCTGGCCGGGTCCCGTAGACCACACACACCCTCTTATAGCACCACTGAAATACACACACAGGGGAGGGACAAGCTGTGGAACTACTGAAATATATAGATTTTTCAAATTGACATTTGCACACCAAACACCCCCCATTTCTGCTGGTAATGGAACATCCCAGTGCTTACCCCTTTCTCTATGGTATTGGTTTGGCAGATGGTTCCTTCGGCAGCGGGTATGCTGCTGGTGATGCAGCGGTTGCTTTTGCTCATGCACCACAGCTCGCTGCAGACTTCCTGCAGGCACAGAGAGAGCTTTCAGAGTGTGTCCATTTCAGCCCATGTAGAGACAATAGGCCCTGATGAGCCCAGCCAAGAGGGCTCACTGACTGGAGCAGACGGCACCAGCGGTTGGTTCAGCTACCTCTGGTCTCTGTGGTGCTAATGTATTTAAGACTTATGACCGTTGTATTTTATTGTATAAATATGCTCTGACTACATAGTATCAATGATAATGACACTATAAATTGCTATTTGGTTCCAGATGTCCGTTCACTCAGCTGTCAGGCCAATAAAATACACTGTCTAATAAAATAAAGGTAGCACAAGACTTCTTCATAAATTCTTCACACATGGAGCCAAAATCCAATGGGACTGGTTAAAAAAAGGGAAAGAAAACTCTAGCTGGGAGACAAATAAATATCAGTCAAAATCCAGTGGCTACCCTGTCTGCCATCATGCTGCCCTGATCAGAGTGGGCAGAGAGACAGATATATGCCACAGAGGAGAGGAGAGCTGGCCTACAGATGGAGAGGAGAGCTGGCCTACAGATGGAGAGGAGAGCTGGCCTACAGATTAAAAGGAGAACTGGCCTACAGATGGAGAGGAGAGCTGGCCTACAGATGGAGAGGAGAGCTGGCCTACAGATGGAAAGAAGAGCTGGCCTACAGATGGAGAGGAGAGCTGGCCTACAGATGCAGAGGAGAGTTGGCCAACAGATGGAAAGGAGAGATGGCCTACAGATGGAGAGGAGAGCTGGCCTACAGATGGAGAGAAGAGCTGGCCTACAGATGGAGAGAAGAGCTGGCCTACAGATGGAGAGGAGAAGCACACATCTGCTCTGGAGAAGAAGAGGAAGGAGGGAGAGGACATAAAGTGCATGTGGTACTAATGGATCATAAAGTTGATTGGAGCATGGTGCTTGCAACACCAGAGTTGGGAGTTTATTTCCTACACAGGGCCACACATACAGTACTGAATGTATCTGCCTGCAAAAAATTACCATACAGCCTTATTAAGTGAGTTAGAGGAGGAGGAAGAGGAGGATGAGGAAGATGAATAGGTACCCCGTATTTACACTGCCGAGACTTCACTCCGTATTGGAAGCGGCACTGCTCGTCTGCATCATAGGCCTGGCCGGGGGCTGTGGTGGGGTACACAAACTCCTGCTTGGGGGGGACGTTGTTGAGACAGGAGCCCATGCCTGAGCTGCAGGGACACAAACAGGAGCAGACACTGAAAAAGAGCTCACAACACAACAAAGATGGACGTCACATCACTTGCAATGCACCCAGTTAATCGACCCAACAATAAACTCATGATCAACTTTATAACTCCTTATGCTTCCACTTTGTTGTACTGTATGTCCTGTGTATTGACAGTGGCAGCTGCAGACTCACTCCAGGAAGTTGGTGATGTAGTCTCGGCTGCAGGCGGACCAGACGAAGGGATTGGTCTTCATGGTGATGTGTGCAGCCATCAGCTTGGCTGTCTCCTGACTGCGGGAGCCACAGGCGTTGCTCACTCCGTCATGGTTCATCCCAAACCTGCAGGGAGAGACAGATGATATATCACCTAGGTGACTGAGTATGTGTGAAATATTGAGGTATTGGTATCGGGCAAAAGGCAATTTGTTACTAAAATATCCTCTCAGTTGAACTTGTATTAACACCATGAGCTCTGTCTCTGAGGTCTGTGCAGGTTTAACAGACAGCAAAGTATATCTGTGCTCTGCTCTCTTTTCTCTCTCTCTCTCACACACACACACACACACACACACACACACACACACACACACACACACACACACACACATCCATATGCACTGTAAAAGACAAGGCCCGCCGTCTAGACAGCCCCAGGGTATAAGCACCCCATCCAATTCAAAGGTACCTGGACTAGCCATTAGGGGGGAGCACCAACGGGTTTGCCACCTGTGAAAATACCTCAGAGGCCTGTGTCCACATGTAGGTAAATGGCACACTCAATTACTTTGCAAAAATAGTGGATTTTCAAAAATGATACCAAATAACGGCTTTCGAAAAGAAAATATCAGAGCAAATTTAACAGAATCTTCTTTCATGGCAGGGAATGAAGAGGCTTGGAAATGACAAGCATGTCCAGTGGAGCTTGTCTGATATTACTCAGGCATACACCTAGATAAATATGTATGCATGAGTAAGTGAGGCAGAGAGGCAGATCGGCTGGTATGCCAGGCCAGCAAGTAAAACAAAGTGTCTTGGAGAGAAGGTACAAAAGAAATGCCTATTGCCAGGCACTGTGGTAGACCCATAATGATATACTGTACCAGCCACACTCGTAACTTGTTCCACTTGCGTATAAATAGCACATGACTGAAATAAAATATAAAGATATTAACACATTCACAATTGATGGAAATTACTCATGGAGGTAGTTACGTAAGTTCTCCCTCTGGTACGGCTCTAATCTAATAGCAATCTCACTCTGAAGTTGGGCTTTGGATAAGTTTATCTCAGGTCAGCCAGGCTAGGGGTGCTTGGGTAAGGGCAGGGGTAGGGGGGAGTAAGGGAAGAAGGGCAGGACCAGAAGGCAGGACCAGAAGCCAGGACCAGAAGGCAGGACCAGAAGGCAGGACCAGAATGCAGGACCAGAAGACAGGACCAGAAGCCAGGACCAGAAACCAGAAACCAGAACCAGAAGCCAGGACCAGAAGCCAGGACCAGAAGCCAGGACCAGAAGCCAGGACCAGAAGGCAGGACCAGAATGCAGGACCAGAAGCCAGGACCAGAAACCGGGACAGGGGCAGAGTTTCCTGTGTGGGGTCACAGGTAACACCAGTGAAAGAGTGGTTTGTTGAAACAGCGTAGGTCCATAAAGTAGAAACAGAGCCTAAAGCCCAAAGGGTGTGTGTGTGTCAAAGGTGTGTTTATGACGACTGTGATGAAGGCTATAACTGGGGCTCTGATCATTTTCCTGGTCAGGTCCGATGGTCAGTAAAAACTCAGGGCCCCAGTAACGAGGGATATGAGGGTGATATAGGTGATGTGGGTGAGGTCCTTACGTGTGTCCTATCTCGTGGGCGATGGTAAAGGCTGTGGCCAGGCCGATATCCTCATTGATGCTGCAGCTCCTCTCTGGCTCACACATCCCTCCTACTGGAGCTAGACCTGGGACAGAGAGACACACAATACTATCACTAACATAGCCATACATGTCCATTCACATTCATGCATGCTGAAGCACATACAGAGATTATGCAAATGTAAAAACAGTTAACTGCCAAAATAAAGGAAACACCAAAACAAAGTGTCTTACATTATATATACAAAAGTATGTGGACACCCCTTCAAATTAGTGGATTCAGCTATTTCAGCCACACCCGTTGCTGACAGGTCTATAAAATCGAGCATACAGTCATGCAATCTCCATAGACAAACATTGGCAGTAGAATGGCCTTACTGAAGTGCTCAGTGACTTTCAACGTGGCACTGTCATTTTTTATTTTATTTTTATTATTCAACCTTTATTTAACTAGGCAAATCAGTTAAGAACAAATTCTTATTTACAATGACGGCCTACCCCGGACAAACCCTCCCCTAACCCGGACGACGCTGGGCCAATTGTGCACCACCCCATGGGACTCCTGATCACGGCCGGTTGTGATACAGCCCAGGATCGAACCAGGGTCTGTAGTGACGCCTCTAGTACTGGGATGCAGTGCCTTAGACCACTGCGCCACTCGGGAGTCATAAGATGCCACCTTTCCAACAAGTCAGTTCGTCATATTTATGCCCTGCTAGAGCTTCCCCGGTCAACTGTAAGTGCTGTTATTGTGAAGTGGAAACATTTAGGAGCAACAACGGCTCAGCTGCAAAGGGGTAGGCCACACAAGCTCACAGAACGTGACTGCCAAGTGCTGAAGCGCGTAAAAATCGTTTATCCTCGGTTGCAACACTCACTACCGAGTTCCAAACTGCCTCTGAAAGCAACGTTAGCACAAGAACTGTTCATTGGGAGCTTCATGAAATGGGTTTCCATGGCCAAACAGCCATACACAATCCTAAAATCACCATGCACAATGCCAAGTGTCCGCTTGAGTGGTGTAAAGCTCGACGCGATTGGACTTTGGAGCAGTGGAAACGCTTTATATGGCAGTCCGACGGACTAAATCTGGGTTTGCCAGAAGAACGCTACCTGCCTGAATGCATAGTGCCAACTGTAAAGTTTGGTGGAGGAGGAATAATGGTCTCTGGCTGTTTTTCATGGTTAGGCCCCTTAGTTCCAATCTTAATGCTACAGCATACAATGACATTGTAGACGATTCTGTGCTTCCAACTTTGTGGCAACAAAGCAAGGTCCATACAGACATGGTTTTTCGATATCGGTGTGGAAGAACTTGACTGTTCTGCACAGAGCCCTGGCCTCAACCGCATCGAACACCTTTGGGATGTATTGGAACGCCGACTGCGGGCCAGGCCTAATCGCCCAACATCAGTGCCCAACCTCACTAATGCTCTTGAAGGCTGAATGGAAGCAAGTCCCTGCAGCAATGTTTCAACATCTAGTGGAAAGCCTTCCCAGAAGAGTGGAGGCTGTTATAGCAGCAAAGGGGGGACCAACTTTATATTAATTGCCATGATTTTGGAATGAGACGCTCGGAGAGCAGGTGTCCACATACCTTTGGTCGTGTAGTGTAATAGGGCATTGTGCCACCATGAGCAGCCAGAAAAACTTCCATACGCCTTGCCATTCTACAAGTTTCCTGAACTCGACTAGCCGAACCGAACAAGTGCGCTCGCATACTCCTTTAAAAGACATTCGCTTGAAAAACAAGAAAAAAAGAGGCAATAGTATTGTTTGTTTGTTAAAAAAGTTTGAATTAATCTAAGATAACTCTGTCATTAATTTTGACGTTTTGCCGAAGTGATCTTAGTTGCGCAATTTTACATCTAACTAAGATGTTTAGTGCAGTATGAGTCGTTTCTCATTGCATGACAACAAAGACTTTATTGACCAATCACCGATGAAGGGTGTAGACTTCGGCTGCGAACTTCGGCTTGTCACCAGAAGAAAATGTGTGTGCCTGAACAACCAGAAATACCCTCACCGAAGTCCAAAACTAACAAAAACGTCACTAAATGTCGTCATAATATATGCACAAACTCTACCAAACTGTTTTGGCTGGGAAGCATGCGGATGCCTTAAGACTGTGCTAGTCAGTCATGCTGGTCAGTCAGCTGCAGCAGAGATACGGCACGTAGGTACTTAATAGTGAGGGAGAGCAAAGTGAAAATGAGGGCAGTTTCCTGAGTCACATCCCCTCCCCAGGCTGCTCTAGATTATATTTAGTCTGACACTGAAGCTCAGTGCTTCCCAACAAGCGGCCTGTGTGCAGTGTGTGTGCCCAGGGTTAGCCATCTCCTGGGCCGGGCAGGGGCCGGAAAGTTTGACCAGATGTCCTACCTAGGGTTCCACATGGCTTGTTCTTGTAGATGCAGATGTCGTACCTGGGAACAGCAAGGAAAATAAACCAAGCCATTTACTCAAATGAATATTCTGTCAGTCGACACCCTGACAGGTACTCACTCTAAAACATACAGTATATTCAGCAAAAAGCAATCACGCACGTAACCACACACACTCTCACACACAGACACACGCATGCACACGCACACAGACATCCACTCTATTTCTCCTCTCTCTTCTCTCTCTCTCCCCCTCTCTTTCCTCTCTCTCTCTCTTCTCTTTCTCTCCCCCTCTCTTTCCTCTCTCTCTCTCTCTCTCTCCCTCTCTCTCTCTCTCTCCCCCTCTCTTTCCTCTCTCTCTCTCTCTCTCTCCCTCTCTCTCTCTCCCCTCTCCTTCTCTCTCTCTCTCTCTCTCTCTCTCTCAGACGCACAAAGCCTTACACACAACAGTCTTTGGACATTTTCAATCCCTCTTTGATAAAAGTGTTCATATAAAGAACCTATTCTCACAGATCAAACATCCCAAGACACTCCAGGAAAAGAGAATATAAGTGAGTAGGAACAGGGCCCCATGCATGGGCTGAGCAGTGTTTTTCAGTGAACAGTGCTCTGTTGTATATCTCTACAGTATTGTGTTGCTGCTGTTGCTGTTTTCCCCCTAAATAGAGCGCCTCACTATTTCTGAAACTGTACTTTGCTTCCTTGGCCTGGCTCAGGGCTTTAAGATTCAAGACAGCTGTACTCTGATTCCTTCTCTCTCTCCTTCTCTCTCTTTCTCTCACTATCTCTCCACAGCGTTTTCTCTCCAGTTGAGCAGAACAGCCTAGTTTTCGTCACTCCAGACAGGACCAGACACAAGCGCACACTTGGCGAAAATGAGAGGTCATGAGGCAAGAGAAGGAGCCAGTGAACTCAGAGGGCAGAATATGGAGTCAGTTCTCACTAAACCGTAATCCAAAGAAGAATAAATTGAGCACAATATATTCTCTTTGTCCAATAGACTCAGTAGTGGATCATTAAGGAATTACGCTAGAGAGGGTTTAATTATGTGCATGGACAATGCTAGCTTGTTCCTTTTGGTACTAAGAGCAGTATTCTGTCTTGAGATCTGTGCACTTATCTCCCATTGATGAATGACTGATGTGAAAGTCTGAGTTGTGCATGCTTATCTCAACACTGAATCACTAAGAATGTTCCGGTGCTGTGAGTGCTGACCTGGTGATGAGCACGGCAGTGTCGTGGTGAGCGATGCCGTTGTCTGGGATGGCATTCCCATTGCCATTCCGGTTCTGGATGGATTTCTGCCACTTACAGAAGCTGTCCAGGGACTTTCCTGCATGGTGGTTGATCTCTAGAGTCGGCTGACAGAGACAGACAGGGAATACAAACTGAAATCAACATCATCTGAAAGTGTACAATTAAATAATCAAATGACTGTATAATCACATTTAGGTTTTCATTGATGTGCCACTTTTACTATCTTCACCGACCTGACAATCATTTATAAGCCAGAGGGAGTAATAAGACAGACATTCCCCATGTGGACCAATAATACATGTTTACTACATAAACTGAATTGACCAGTTCAACCATAGCTGTGCAATGAGCCTAGTATTAAGCAGCCCAGCCCTCTGCCTCTGTGCTATTGGACTGGACTGATGAGGACAGGAGCTCCCTCTGCTTTGCTCTCTCAATGCCATTAGCCGCCTTGCCAGAGCGGAGGGAATGCTCTCCTGGCCACAGCTGGGTAAGGCTCGTAACACAGGAATGCCCATGGTGGTGACATAACTAGTAATTGTCTCATCCCACAATACTTCATCTCTGGGCTCAGAGGGCTGGCTAGTCTGTTTTGTTTTCCAGGGGCAGTTTTGAGCTGGAAATGACAGACCTGCTCTGCTCCTCTCAGGGAGACTACTTTTGGTCTTACCCCAACTTCAACAGACCGAACAGCAAGAATAATACTAATACTACTGCTAATGATCATAACATTTATTTATTAATTTCTTTCTTTGTCAGATGACATATGCCCGGTGCAAATTACAGGGGATTATTTCCAGCTGTCTAGTATGAATCATACAGGTTGTTATTAGACTGCACAGTACCTTCACCGCAAAACCACTAGTCCCCCTCTAATACCCTTTGAATCATCCGTATGAAGGCTTATTAGGTCCACATTACGCCACAAAGTGTAACCCTGTCCTGGCACTCAGTCTGACTGCATGCCGTTAGCACCACGGGGCCTGGCCGACTGGCCTGGTGGACTGGACCTGGCCCAAGCGTGTGACATGACACTCATGTCAATCCCCAGGCAGCAGGTGGATAGAACACTAGGCCACAGTGAGGCATGCCTGCCTGCCTGCCTGCCTGCCTGCCTGCCTGCCTGCCTGCCTGCCTGCCTGCCTGCCTGCCTGCTGCCCACTTGCCCAAGCTTCATATTTAGCTTTCTATTTTTATATGCACTTTTCTAGGGCACTAATGTGCGTCATATCAACAGCCTGAGAGGTAACCAGCAACAACAAATGCAGTCATGGCTGGGCTGCTTGGCAGGTCGCTCTCTCTCCACTGCAACAAACGGCTCTGCTTACAAGACAGTCTCCACCGGGAGCAGTGGAGGAAGGACACTTAAGCCAAAAATTTGACACAAACAAGGAGCTCATAGATGCTGGCCCGGGAAACCAAGCTGGACTGGACTGGGAGTTGGATGCGGAGCAGAGCAGAGGCAGGGTGGGTGGATGCAGACTCCACTGAGTCCATTGAAAGGCAGAGATTTTTCCGGAATGGGTTTAGAATAGAATACCTGGTCCTCCATGAGCAGGATGAGGCGGGTCACCACGATGTTCACTGCGTTCCCCAGGCTAGAATCCTGGAACAGTTTGGCAACCTGACCTCCAGGGAAACAAGAAAAGACCAGTCTTAAAAAGAGCTGACACATCATTCATCACTACCACTTACAACCCAAGGGAAAGACACTTGTCATTATTGACACAACTCGTGTAATTTGGGTTACTTTACAGTGTGCTTCTGTAGTTTCCTCTATGGGATTTTGTGACTGGATGGATGCAGAACAAATGAGGCCAACCATTCATTAAAGGCATTCCAGACAGTAGTGAGCGACAGGGTGTGAATTGATATCCTGTGAAAGAAATACTACTACAGATGTTATGACCTCAGCTACACTATCTGCAGGTGAAGACAGAAAAACCATTCAACACAGTAACAATAATACTAGACTCAATCCTAAACACAGACACATTAAAGTGGATTGGACAATAGGAGATTATGGGGCTTTTTCAAGTATTTTCAGACTTTTCCACCCTGCCGGTTGTAGTGATCTGACTCAATGTGAAACTTACAATATTCATGACAGCCAGGATGTACTGCTCGATGTCCCGGCGGCCGTGGTACCCCACCATTATCTTGTCGGCCACCACCAGTGTTTCTACATATCGCTCTCTGCTCACAGACCTCTTCAAGGGCAGCTGGCCTCGGCCGATGGGGTTGGGAGGAGTCTTCAGAGTCCTCTGCCACCAGGCCATGCCTTTACCTGGCTTATCATCTGAGACACATTTACACGAACAGAGATGGGGGTTGATAGAGCAAAGGGTAAGAGCCACTCCACAACATTTTGACTGATGGTAAGAGTGACATTAATGTGAATGTATTAAAACAAGGTTATTATGCCCTGTAAACTGAGACTGCTGTAAAGTGTATATCAGAAAAATGCTGATCTAATCGTAACCTGTGAAATATGAGAGTTTAAAGGGGCATGTTGTGCCCAGTACCCAGACAGATCTACCTACCGATGACCCCACAGGACTGGTCCATGTACTGGTGGCGGAGAGATGACCTCTTGTAAACCACATGGGGGCGGCCCTCCCCCCTCTCCGCCCTCGTGAGGTTTTCGGCCGGGGTCAGAGGCTCGACGAGGTACTCTTCACCGCCCGCCACGATCACCCCATGCTGGAAAAGCCAGGAAAGCAGAGGGGAGCCAGAGGCCCTCTGAAGGTTGGTGGCAACGGGACAAGAACTAACATGCACGGAATCTCTGCTGCCTGTCAGGCCATTTACAGCCTTATTCTAAAATGTATTCAATTGTTTTTTGTCCCTCATCAATCTACACACGATACCCCATAATGACAAAGGATAAACTGGTTTTTAGACATTTTTGCTAATTTATAAAAAATCAAAAAATAACATAAGTATTCAGACCCTTTACTCAGTACTTTGTTGAAGCACATTTGGCAGAGATTACAGCCTCAAGTCTTCGTGGGTATGATGCTACAAGCTTGGCACACCTGTATGGGGGGAGTTTTTATCATTATTTTCTGCAGATCCTCTCAAACTCTCTCAGGTTGGATGGGGAGAGTTGCTGCACAGCTATTTTCATGTCTTTCCAGAGATGTATGATCGGGTTCAAGTGCGGCTCTGGCTGGGCCACTCAAGGATATTCAGACAATTGTCCCGAAGCCACTCCTGCATTGTCTTTGCTGTGTGCTTAGGGTCGTTGTCCTGTTGGAAGGTGAACCTTCACCCCAGTCTGAGATCCTGAGCATCTGGAGCAGGTTTTTATCAAGGATGTCTCTGTACTTTGCTCTGTTCATCTTTGCCTCGATCCTGACTAGTCTCCCAGTCCCTGCCGCTGAAAAACATCCCCACAGCATGATGCTGCCACCACCATGCTTCACCGTAGGTATGGTGCAAGGTTTCCTCCAGACATGATGCTTGGCATTCAGGCCAAAGAGTTCAATCTTGGTTTCATCAGACCAGAGAATCTTGTTTCTCATGGCGGGCTGTAATGTGTCTTTTACTGAGGAGTGGCTTTCATCTGGCCACTCTATCATAAAGGCCTGATTGGTGGAGTGCTGCAAAGATGGTTGTCCTTCTAGAAGGTTCGCCTATCTCCACAGAGGCCTTTGTGTTCTTGGGGACCTTCAATGCTGCAGAATCTTTTTTCCCCCCAGATCTGTGCCTCGACACAATCCTGTTTCGGAGCTCTACGGTCAATTCCTTCGACCTCATGGCTTGGTTTTTGCTCTGAAATGCACTGTCAACCGTTGGGACCTTGTATAGACAGGTGTGCCTTTCCAAATCATGTCCAATCAATTGAATTTACCACAGGTGGACTCCAATCAAGTTGTAGAATCATCTCATGGATGATCAATGCACCTGAGCTCAATTTTGAGTCTCATAGCAAAGGGTCTGAATACTTATGTAAATAAGGTATTTCTGTTTTTTATTTTTAATACATTTGCTAACATTTCAAAAAAATCTGTTTTCGCTTTGTCATTGTGAGGTATTGTGTGTAGATTGCTGAGGAACAACATGTACTTCATCCATTTTGGAATAAGACTGTATAGGCACTGTAACTCAATTATTGTCTATTTTATTCCTCTTTTTACTATATTTTTAACTCTGTGTTGTTCGGAAGCAAGCATTTCACGGTTAGGTCTACACCCGTTGTATTCGGCGCATGTGACAAATATATTTTTTATTTTTTTATTTGATACAGTACATACTTTAACTTTCCCTGGCCTAGGATGATAATCATATCAGTCTCTCATTAGCCTGGGCCTAAACAAACACAGGCCCTCACCTCTCTCCTAAACTGTTCTGTAGGTCAGATACATAGGGAGAGAGATCCTATCTGAGTGGGGATTCATGAGTCTTTCCACAGAGAGGAGACGGGGAGACACTGTAACACTTCCCCTGATTAGATCTCTTGGCTGCAGCCTCCGAGGGTCACAGCGAGTGTTTCCCCCTCGGCCCTCTCTAGTCTCTACAACAGCGGCGCACTTTCAGAGTGCACCTAATCCTCTAATGTGCTTAGTGATGCTCTCGTGCACACACAGCGGATTCCCTGCTGAATTAAGTTATGCTCGTCTGACCACAAGTAATTATGTGTGGGGTTTATTAACACTTTGTGAGCAGATTAAATTCTTGGCTGTAGTTACCCCTGTTATTATGGACCCAATTAGTTATTAGCTATAAGGACATCACAAGAATCAATGGACAAGGAGAATGCTTTTATCTGTCAAAGAGCATATTGGAATTGTGTTATTTGACTGATTTCATTATTTAAAAAGGGGCGGCGGTGCTAGCTGGCTACTGAATGGTCGAGACGTCCAGCTGTGAACATGCCTAAGTGTCCTTATGAGTTCTGACCAGCAGGGGAAGTCTGGTGATACAAATGGGCTTTGGTAATCCCATGTGTACGCAGGTGCATTACTGCTCCAGGCCAAGAATAGTATGTGGCCAGACAGATGCCCTGGTCTAGTCTAGGGTCAGAGCTATCCTAGTACACTGAATCATAATGTTACACTCAGAGGGAGAGGAATTCTCTGGAGCTCCATTACCCCTGGGTCCCCTGAGGCCAAGGACAACAGCACAACAAGACAGTTGCGCTAGCACTACTAGATGGGTCAGGTTCTTACCAGGCCGTTACAGTTGCTGAGAGCCACCTTGCTGGAGTGGGGCTGATCCTGCAGGTGGCCTACATAGAGACACTGGGGGGCGTAAGGGTGGCTCCAGGCTAGACGGCCCCTCCTCCAGTACTCCACACGGAACTGGCGGGACAGCAGGCCCCCCTGCAGGGTCAGGTTGAGGAGGAAGTTGGTTGTGGGGGTGGAGAGCTGGTAGTACAGCTGGGACGGGTCCTGTTGCTGGTCCTCTGCACTGCGGCGGCTCCGCCGATGGTGGTTGGGGCTGTCTGCACCCCCATCCTCTGTGTCCAGGGTCTCGCCCTGCGGCCCCACGCGAACCGGGATGGCAATTTCGTACTGGCCCAGGCTGGACAGGAATGCAGCTGGACAGAGACAGAGAGAGGAGAGAGAGAGACTTTTCAATTCAACTTTGGTTGAATATACAGTATGTGCATTATGGCTTAAACGCTCATGAGGACAGGCCAGAGTCAGTAGTGACTAGTGGCATTCTTGACTTCTCAGCCTACGCTATCCCTCTCAAGGCCAAAGGATGTCTCCGTGGTAACCCTGAAATTGTATACTTCCTGTCTCCGCGCCCAGAGATTTATTGTCCAAACACGGCGCTCCAAACACTGCACTACCAGGAGAAAGGTAAACAGAAATGAGCCCAGTTTTCATCAAGGCCTTTTGCCTTGTTTTGTGGAGAAACAGCCCTCACCACTGAGAGTAAACAGGCAGGGATTAGTGTCTGTACCTTGCGTCTATACCCAGACTCTCTGGATACGTGGCCAGGCCAGCATAAATAAACAGCGAGCACCATTACAGCTCCCCAGACCCCTCCCACCCCTCCCACCCATAGACCAATTTCACATCCTTCAGCACATTCTGCAAGAGCCAGTTATAGGAGCTTTGAATAACTCCCCTACAACATTTCAGACAACATACACAAATTGCCCCACATAAAAAGTGGTATTTTCATGGTGTTTACACAGGAATGCCTCATAGAGGGAAAGCTGGAGTGGACTCAGAGGGCAGCATTCAGATAAAGTAGATTGTTTCAAAAGTGTACTGTACCCTCACTCTCCCCTCCTTCATCCCCCCTCCATCCCTCCGTGGTTCCACAGCTGTACAGCTGCTCCTCATGCCCTGCTTGCTTTGTTCTGTGTCTCTCTCTCTCTGTAGCACAGCAGTAATCTGTCCAGACACAGCCACCTGATAAGCCTGTCTAATTAATGAGTGTGGGTCAGCTAGTGGGCTGACTTGGCTCCACCACTGTTTTCATAAGGCTGCCATACTGCTGTCAGTCCCCTCCCGATGCCCACATGTGCAGGGTACCTCAAAAAGGAAATATGGCTGGTACAATGCAAATGAGGGGAGCAAAGTTGTCTATACAGTATAAAAGTACAGTAGGTGTTAGTCTGGTCTGAAGGGTCGCGTGGCGTCTGATCCTCTTCCAGGTCCCCTACTGGTTCAGAGACCCAGCCATCTATAGGTCATCATACAGTGCTCACGTTATCACAAGACAACATTGGGCATAACATTTACGGAAAGCTCTATGGCACCACAGGGCGAACCATTCCTCAGATTCATTAGATTTATTATCTAATCACCTGGAGGAGGCGGAAACTAGCACTACTCACCAATAAACACAACCGGTAAAACAGAAAGGCCCATAAAAGAAGAACGCTCACCTTTTATGAAATAAACTGCCATAAGCACTACCCAGGGTTTGGTTTATTTTAGCTTTTAGAATAAAGACTTTAATCAGCCTCTTTAAAAAAAAAGAGAAGGAACAAGAACAGTGGCCTTTTTACTCTAGCGTTCCTCTCTCTCTCTCTCTCTCTATTGCTCTCTCTCTCTCTTCTCTCTCTTCTCTCTCTGCTCTCTCTTCTCTCTCTCTCTCAAACATGCTGCAGCTGTCTCTAGTTTGGGCAGAGTGGTGAGAGGCTCTCTGGTCTCTCTCTCTCCAGTGTGTCATCCATGCCTGGCTGAAAGAGTCAATCTCTGCCTCTGCCACCATAGGGCTCTGTCAGCAGTTCCTCTGCTCAATGCTCATAACTCCGCTCTCAGCTCTGTCTACCCTGTCTGTCTGTCTCCCTCTCTGTCTCCCTCCGTGTCTCCCTGTCTGTCAGTCTGTCTGCCTGTCTGTGTCCGTCGGCCTATCTGTCTGTCGGCCTGTCTGTCTGTTGGCCTGTCTGTCTGTTACGGCTCGGCCTGGGACAGTTGACTGTCTGAGTTAAGAGACTGTGGTGCGGATCCTCAGTCTGAGGGAAAAGTTATATATGCAGTGCTTTCGGAAAGTATTCAGACCCCTTGACTTTTTCCACATTTTGTTATGTTACAACCTTATTCTAAAAGGGATAAAATTACATTTGTTCCTCATCAATCTACACACAATACCCCATAATGACAAAGTGAAAACAGGTTTTTAGACATTTTAGCTAACCTATTAAGAATAAGAAACAGAAGTATTTACATCAGACCCTTTGTTATGAGACTCAACATTGAGCTCAGGTGCATCCTGTTTCCATTGATCATCCTTGAGATGTTACTACAACTTGATTGGAGTCCACCTGTGGTAAATTCAATTGATTGGACATGATTTGGAAAGGCACACCTGTCTATACCTGTCTATACAGTTGACAGTGCATGTCAGAGTAAAAACCAAGCCATGAGGTCGAAGGAATTGTCCATAGAGCTCAGAGAAAGGATTGTGTCAAGGCACAGATCTGGGGAAGGGTACCAAAAAATGTCTGCAGCATTGAAGGTCCTCAAGAACACAGTGGCCTCCATCATTCTTAAATGGGGAGAAAGGCCTTGGTCAGGGAGTTTGGCTGTGGTTAGACCTTACTCCCAATAAGGGGAGTGGTAGAACCACAGTCGAGCCCTCACACCCTAACTAGGGGAGGTAATAATCCTCAATCAGAGACAGCTGTACAGGGTTGTCTCTGATTGGGGATTGTATTTAGGCACCCTACACATCCACCTGTGTGTGGGTCATTGTCTAAGTCACGTCATAGTAAGTGTGTTTTTCGTTCTTGTTCTTTGCCTTTTTGTTTATATAGTTTGTGACATTATTTGTTTCTCATTTAATAAACGATGTTGAACTATCGCTGCGCTGCTCCTTGGTCTCTGAACACACCCGATCGTGACAGGGAGGTGACCAAGAACCCGATGGTCACTCTGACAGAGCTCCAGAGTTCCTCTGTGGAGATGGGAGAACCTTCCAGAAGGACAGCCATCTCTGCAGCACTCCACCAATCAGGCATTTATGGTAGAGTGGCCAGATGGAAGCCACTCCTCAGTAAAAGGTACATGACAGCACGCTTGGAGTTTGCCAAAAGGCACCTAAAGGACGTCTGGAGGAAATCTGGCACCATCCTTACGGTGAAGCATGGTGGTGGCAGCATCATGCTGTGGATCGAGGGAAAGTTGGATGGAGAAAGGTACAGAGAGATCCTTGATGAAAACCTACTCCAGAGCACTCAGGACCTCAGACTGGGGCGAAGGTTCACCTTCCAACAGGACAATGACCCTAACCACACAGCCAAGACAATGCAGGAGAGTCTCTGAATGTCCTTGAGTGGCCCAGCCAGAGCTCGAACTTGAACCCGATCGAACATCTCTGGAGAGACCTGAAAATAGCTGTGCAGCGACGCTCCCCATTCAATCTGACAGAGCTTGAGAGGATCTGCAGAGAAGAATGGAAGAAACTCCTCAAATACAGGTGTGCCCAAGAAGACTCAAGGCTGTAATCGCTGCCAAAGGTGCTTCAACAAAGTACTGAGTAAAGGGTCAGAAAACTTGTGTAAATGTATTTTTCTTTATTTTATGTGCAAAAATGTCTAAAAACCAGTTTTTACTTTGTCATTCTGGGTTATGAGTGTAGATTGATGAAAAGGAAAAAAGAATAAGGCTGTAACATAACAAAATGTGGGTCTGAATACTTTCCGAATGCACTGTACATATACATATCAAAAAATAGTTGAATAACACTTAACTAAATGACTTAATGCCACGATGGCTTACCTCATTATTCGATTATTTCATGGGAATAGGGAGAGAATATTTTTTCTGAAAAAGCCCAACTCTCCAACTATGCCATATCTGCATATTTGTCCTCTCTTTCTTTTAAATAAACACAAAGACGCCAAATATACTCTGCAGCTTGTCATGAAGTGTGGCAGAAAATATAGGCAGATTTCATACCCTCAGCAAATGTATAATTTTCCTTTTCTGTTTTGTTGAAGGATTCAATCTAGAATGACTTAAAGGGGTTACCATTCTGTGAGAATATCCGTTGTGGGAGAGACGACTAGCGTGGAGGAATAATGTAATAATTTATAACACCAGACATACTGCATTTGAATTTCAAACCATTAACAAATTAAGCTTTGACCTACTTGTTGCATTTTCAAGTGAATACTTGTGATAAATGCTTACTAATACAAAATGATTACCGTCCATCATCAATGGAGCTGGTTTCATTTTTGGGTTAGAAAAGTGTCCTTCTGGCCTCCCAAGTGGCGCAGCGGTCTAAGGCACTGCACCGGGTTCGATCCCAGGCTGTGTCACAACCGGTCGTGACAGGGAGTCCCATAGGGCGGCGCACAATTGGGCCAGCATCATCCGGGTTAGGGGAGGGTTTGGCCAGGGGTGGCTTTACTTGGCTCATCTGGCTGTAGCGACTCCGTGTGGCTGGCCGGGCGCCTGCAGGCTGACTTTGGTCGTCAGTTGAACAGCGTTTCCTCCGACACATTGGTGCAGCTGGCTTCCGGGTTAAGCGGGCGCGTGTTAAGAAGAGTGGTTTGGCGGGTCATGTTTCGGAGGACGCGTGACTCGACTTTCGCCTCTCCCGAGCCCGTTGGGGAGTTGCAGTGATGAGACAAGATCGTAATCGGATCGCAAAGAATTGGGTAAAATATAAAAAGTGTCCTTCTAGCGCTTAGTTTAAACAGAGAAGATAAATGAAAGGGCTTGTGGCGGTATTTAAGGAAGCACTTTCACAGTTCAGGAGAGGGAATAATACAAATTCCCCAATGAATATGATAGTAATAATAACATACTGTAATCATACTGTATATTCAGGATAAACATTGACACATTTAAATATTTCCATTTATGTCGAACAGAAGAGAAGTCTCTGCTCACCTTGTGACTGGGTGAACTTTTCAGCAGTCTGACTTTCTGCGACCTCGGTGGCAACCATGACGATGATGACAACAATGCAGGCCAAGGTCCTCCATATCATTTCCATGGTTACTACAGCAAGCTTCAGTGCGGTCCCCAGGCCTCTGTCCCAACATGTCTTCTGCCCTCTGATGCCCCTCGCTCACCAGTGGGACGCAGTGCACTCAAGGGCCATGGCAGCAGGATAGACCTCTAGAGACTGGACTGGAGAGCTCTGGACACACACAGCCTCTCTGCTTCTGTCTCTCTGGTAGAACCACGGTCAGGAGTACAGCAGCAGCAACAGCGGACTCTATAATATACTGTGACCTCCCTGTGGAAGACAAACAGGTTAGTGTGAGGGGAGAGTGGGGGAGGGAGAGAGAGAGCATGAGATCCAGCTGACCCAAATGGTCCCCCTCTGACAACACAAATATATCTAGTCTGTAGTCAGTGCCTCATGAACAGCCACCTCCCTTCAGCTAATCAATCATTCCTCCTCTCACAGGAAAACAGTGGCTGACAATCTGACGACTAGGGTAAGCAAGTCTCGACCTAGGGGCCCCTGTGTCTATTTTAGTGGTCTGAAAGTAGTTGAAGCAGAAAAGAAGACATTGATCTATTAAAACGCTGTGCTTAGGCTGAGCAGGGCTGGAAGTGGGTGTTATGTCAGTGGCTGTGGAGGAAAATTACCCAATTTGAGAGAAGCAGCAGGTTACTTCCATATTCACTCTGGGCCTCATGTGGCCTGGCCACATTACAGGATAGAGGCAGACACACAGCGAGAATAGGCCATTAGCCACAAATCAAGCTTTTTTGGGGAGATCAAAAATGATGACGTCCCTTCCCCCATCACAAGTGTACAGAGGAGTTAAAAGCCTGGACGAGGAGGAGTCATATTTGTGACTTTTGTTCCTAAGACTTTTTGGCAATGACATTGAGAGGCCCAAACCCAATCTTTGATACCGTTCCCTGCCACACTGCCCACCTCCCTCCCTCCTTACCCCCTTTTATCGCTCTCTCAGTGTGTCTGAGTAGAGAACAGAGAGCAGAGACGCCACACTGGCCCAGATGGGATGGCTGGCGGCAAACCAACTGCCGGCAAAGGTAATCGGAAGCAGATGGGATATGATTTGGCGACGAGCGGGAGGGAACAAGTTGCTAAAAGGGAGTGCAAAGCTCAAGGGGCTGAAAGAGAGACGGGAGAGAGTGTGCTGTTTAGTCCAGCTGGGAGAGCCATTCTTGAATATTAACACACTGGCTATGAATATGTGTAGGTGTGTGTTTGTATTTGTGTGTGTATGTGTGTTTGGAAAAGTCTGGGGACATTTCGCCGGTCCCCACAAGGAAAGGGCTATTTTAGGGTTAGGGGTTAGGGTTAGGAGTTAGGGGTTAGGATTAGGAGTTAGGGGTTAGGTTAAGGGTTAGGGTTAGGGAAAATATGAATGGGAATAAATTGTTTGGTCGCCACAAGGATAGTATAAAAAGTGTGTGTGTGTGAGAGAGAGGAGTGAGAGAAGGGGGGGTTGCAGAAATAAACAAGAATATTTGCACATTCTGAGAAACTCTAAACTTTCTCTGTGCCTGGATTAATGTTCACCTCTCTTTGACTGCTTTCAGAGGAAATAATTTTGATTTGGAAAGTTCTGAGTTCCATATACAGTTGAAGTCGGAGGTTTCATTTTTCAACCACTCAACTGACTTTGGCAAGTCGGTTAGGACATCTACTTTGTGCATGACACAAGTAATTCTCCCAACAATTGTTTACAGACAGATTATTTCACTTATAATTCACTATATCACAATTCCAGTGGGTCAGAAGTTGACATACACTAAATTGACTGTGCCTTTAAACAGCTTGGAAATTTTCAGAAAATGATGTCATGGATTTAGAAGCTTCTGATCAAATCAATCCCAGAACAACAGCAAAGGACCTTGTGAAGATGCTGGAGGAAACAGGTACAAAAATATCTATATCCACAGTAAAACTAGTCCTATATTGACATAACCTGAAAGGCCGCTCAGCAAGGAAGAAGCCACTGCTCCAAAACCGCCATAAGAAAGCCAGACTATGGTTTGCAACTGCACATGGGGACATAGATCGTACTTTTTGGAGAAATGTCCTCTGGTCTGATGAAACAAAAATAGAACTGTTTGGCCATAATGACCATCGTTATGTTTGGAGGAAAAAGGGGGAGGCTTGCAAGCCGAAGAACACCATCCCAACCGTGAAGCACAGGGGTGGCAGCATCATGTTGTGGTGGTGCTTTGCTGCAGGAGGGACTGGTGCACTTCACAAAATAGATGGCATCATGAGGAAGGAAAATTATGTGGATATATTGAAGCAACATCTCAAGACATCAGTCAGGAAGTTAAAGCTTGGTCGCAAATGGGTCTTCCATTTGGACAATGACCCCAAGCATACTTCAAAAGTTGTGGCAAAATGCCTTAAGGACAACAAAGTCAAGGTATTGAAGTGGCCATCACAAAGCCCTGACCTCCATCCTATAGAACATTTGTTGGCAGAACTGAAAAAGTGTGTGCAAGCAAGGAGGCCAACAAACCTTACTCAGTTACACCAGTTCTGTCAGGAGGAATGGGCCAACATTCACCCAACTTATTGTGAGAAGCTTGTGAAAGGCTACCCAAAACATTTGACCCAAGTTAAACAATTTAAAGGCAATGCTACCAAATACTAATTGAGTGTATGTAAACTTCTGACCCACTGGGAATGTGATGAAAGAAAGAAAAGCTGAATTAAATAATTCTCGCTACTATTATTCTGACATTTCACATTCCTAAAATAAAGTGGTGATCCTAACTGACCTAAGACAGGGAATTTGTATAAGGATTAAATGTCAGGAATTGTGAAAAACTGAGATTAAATGTATTTGGCTAAGGTGTATGTAAACTTCCAACTTCAACTGTACCATTGTACACATCCAGTTCAAGATGTCCTGAGGATTTTGCCATGTTCTGTCTTCCTATACCACACATTCATTCATCTAGCTAATGAATAATTATCCATTTGTTCAAGCACAAGTGAGACAAACTATCTGATCCGGCCCATCTGAAAATGAGCAGCTGAAGCTTTTCACACTAATAATCTGCTCATAATCGGATAATTCTGACTACCATACTATCTGCAAGGGTTTAAAAGCAACCTCCCCACGTCCTAGTGCAGCAGTGCAGCGGTTCATGGTATAATACAGTATGAGGTCCTAAAACACTAAGGGGGCTTTGTGTTCCCACTCAAATGTGGAGCAACTGTAAGCCCCTCTCCTCTCTCCATCTCCACAGCCGTCCCTCAGTCCCTCTCTTTGCCCCTTCCGCCCCCTCCCTCCAGGCTTTTTTCAGTAATTTCCTGCTTGGCCAAATTCTCCTTTATTTTCATTACTTCTTGTTGGAGTCTAATTTTATTGTGGGGTTATAAGTCTTGCAGCAAGATATCAAATGTGCTCATTTAAACTCTTTCTCATCTTGTTTACTTAATCGGACCCGCTATGATTGCCTTTGTGTTTTTAAGGCTGCTTAAAGGCTTTACTGACTGTCTTCAAGTTCTCCCTACACTCACTAAAACCTTGCTCAGTTAGGAAACATAACAAAAATGTGGTTAAATGGGAATTTTCACAATCTCTTGAAAGTGATTTTGTTATGTGTCTTTGAGGGTCTGTTTTGCAAAAGTTTCCCTTTCTGAAAAATAATCTTGATGTGTTCATCATTCGGCCAATACAACTATGATGCTGTAATTACTTTGCTAGTATTTTCCTTGGATGAGTATTCTACCTTTGACCAATTTCAATGACTAATTGTGGGCATGGCGAGTTCAGGAATGGGCTGCATACGGCACAATTACAATGTGATCAGAGTGATATTTACAAGCAAGATAAGGAGATATTTGTTAACAACAGGAGAAAAGTTGGACTGGGGATTGTAAATTGCAATTTCAGGGTGGGCCAAAGTCATCATCTAGACTGGACCATCAACTTTTCAACATCTACTGCATTGGAAAAGGCACTGAAAAGTATGTTTTTGCAGACTATCTATAGTGATGCTGCCAAGAAGCGTCCAGACAGGCAGAATTGAAAACACTAATCAAACCCACATGACTGGCTCAATGTAAAGGCTCTCAGTCTCTCTAAGAAACGAAAATTAGAGAGAGAGAGTAGCTGAGAGAGAGTAGCTGTGCTCCTCTGAAGAAACCACTATGATTGTCCACTCCTCCCGTCTTTCCTTTATATTATACTGACTCTTCACTCTCTCCTATTATGTCATTTCTGAGTTATATTCAAGTAGGGGAGAGTGTGGCCTCTTCACTATACTGTAAACACATCAACACTAAGTGAAAGCTGGGAGCTCACGCAGCACATAGCCTAGATACTTGTATCACCCTGACTGCAGTCATTCCCTCAGAAGTCATTCCCTCAGAATTGGCTTGGAAAAGCAAGTTAAATTCACATGACTCCTCCATGTTAAGACTTCCACAACAAACAACAGATGAGGTGATCAAAATAATAGAGAGAATAAAGGAAGGGATCTTGGTCTAAACACTAGGTCTTTGGTGGAGAGGCATTCCTCTTTCAATTTCTCTCCGCCTCAAAACATTTTTTTTTTCTGGAGATGAGAAGTGTGAACATAAACAACTAGGTTTGTCAGACAGCCAAGGATGCGCAGTCTGAAAATGAGCCGTAGTCTAAGACAATATTTTGTGAGAGCTGGCTTCAGTAGGACTGCTTGCACCAGATATACAACTTTGTGTTCACTGTGCAATGAATCACCATGCAACTCCTTCAACTTCAAGGTACTTGATTTGTGTTTTTTTGTTCAAATATTAGTTTGAGGTATGTGTGTGTGTGTGTGTGTGTGTGTGTGTGTGTGTGTGTGTGTGTGTGTGTGTGTGTGTGTGTGTGTGTGTGTGTGTGTGTGTGTGTGTGTGTGTGTGTGTGTGTGTGTGTGTGTGTGTGTGCGAGAGAGACAGAGAGAGATACAGACAGAGATATCACCCAAGCACACAAACCCTTTTTAACAGTCCAGTAGTTTGCTGATGTCCTGAAGAATCCCATTCTGCCTATTCCTTCTCCAACTCTTGCAGGAGCATTTCTTGCTCCCTCAAAGAACTATGGGCATGTGCCATTTGACACTACATGCTGCAGCTCCCTGGCATCAGACAAGCACCGTATCTCATCGCCCACAAATAATGGGTTCAGCTTTTCAAATAACAGTACCCATTTCACTCAACTGAATCTATATGGGGGAAAGAGTTATGGATCCATGACAGTTTCTTAATTAACCTTAATGCAATTAAACAAGGAAATACCCACGACAATGTTGTTAATATACAATTCAAAAGATTCTACTTTACTGAGAAATCAACCGCATCACAAAATATAATGGTCTGACTTGACCTGATAAATAGCTTTAATGTCGATTTGTGAGACTCCTAAAGAAGTTGTCAAGCATTTTTGCGGAATGGACTGTGCTCTCATAATATAGCCTACAGAAAAGTGCTCACTAGGTTAACAAAATATGCGTTTAAAATACGTTTAAAATTAGAGCCCAGTACCTTCTTCTTCTTATTATTATTTTTCTTCTTCTTCTCCCTGTCCAAGTGCACTATGTTTGCCTCTCAGGGTTTCCGATGTTTTTCTCCTGTTCTCCTTTAATAAGACGTGTCAGTTGCCTTGAAAAGTTGTCTGTATTGAGCCGAGGATAGTACGTGAGTGGACCTCTCCTACTCCCAGGGTCCCACTGCCACAGAGACGCGGTGGATGCCTGCTCGCTCGCTCTCACTGCTGCGTACTAGACCAGGAAGTGAACATGGTAATGGTAACGTCCGTACGCACAGAGGAGCTACACCAAAGATTTTTGGCTACAGAAAAGAGAGGGGGCCCAAGGGGATGTTTATAACACAAGTACAGCCAAATGTATGCAACAACATATAAAGACATACATTTGTTCAAAGGACCGACTACGTTTACAATATAATATTTCGATGAAAAAGTTCAGCTATACATCACGCTTGCAAGAAAAGCGACTTCCATAATAACCTGGTTTACATTGCGGGAGAGAGCCTGCTACCCCTGGCTGTTATGGGGAGTCTAATCAAAATAAACGCATTATCGCCGACAATGTTATTTTTGAGAAGCGAAATATGTTTAGATTTCGGAAATATAGGGCTAAAGTTTGTGAAAAACATTTATATGATGTGTAGGATATTCTACTTTCAGATTTTTCGAACTCACTTCCTTGTTTTCACTGGTTCAGTTTTCTGTAGAACATTCAGATTAAACACTCCGATTAGGTAGATCAGGAGAATAGCGGACTATTTTTTGCACATTTTGACCGCAAGGAAATATAAAAACATTTCAGTCTGGCTCTCCGGACCTCGATGAAGACCAAATGCGGTCCCGATGCAGACACCCCTGAGCTATTTGTTCACATGTCCTGTTCATTCGATAGATATAAAAAAAAATCTAGATGTTTTAATCGGAGTATTCATCAATTATGACTTTACCTACAATAAGCCTTTGGCATTTACATGATTATTGCCGGCATGCATGTAAACCCAGAATGAGGTTACACTGCCAGGCCTGGTGCGGTGATGTTTCTGTAGTCGGTGCTATGACCTAGTAGTAACAGTGGGCTACTACAGCAGGGTTATTAGTTATGATGACAGTGTACAGTCGTGGTCAAAAGTTTTGAGAATGACACAAGTATTGGTCTCTACAAAGTTTGCAGCTTCAGTGTTCTTAGATCTTTACAAGTATTCAATAAGTGTCAAAGGCTTTCACTGACAATGACATTCAGTTTATGCAAAGAGTCAATATTTGCAGTGTTGACCCTTCTTTTTCAAGACCTCTGCAATCCACCCTGGCATGCTGTCTCACCTGTGTTAACGAGACAATCACTGACATGATGGCAGCTGGTCCTTTTATGGCAGGGCTGAAATGCAGTGGAAATGTTTTTTGGGGATTAAGTTCTGATCACTCTTCATGACATTCTGGAGTATATGCAAATTGCCATCATCAACACTGAGGCAGCAAACTTTGTGGAGACCAATGCTTGTGTCATTCTCAAAACGTTTGACCATGACTGTAGTTACCTGAATAGTTAAAGGAGAAGTTCACTTTATTTTAACCATATCTCTATTTACAATATACATTTATCTGCATTGTATATTTTATCCTCAATGTACATTTATTTGCAATGTTATATTCCATTTCGCAGCACAGCTGGTAGGGGAAACCATTTGACTCGCACAGAATGGAATATAGCATTACGGATAAAGTCAGAATGACACAATTTAATGTGTACAACATCTAAAGACCTGCATCACTATACTGAGAACGTTGCCATTTCTAAAAGGAAGTACTTGGGTGTTTTTGGAGCCTTTGTTCATCTTTTTCTGTGCCTCTACAACTTCTGAACAAGCATGAGGATGTATATCACTGGAGGGGAAAGTTTCTCAAAAACAAGTAAGATCACAAAAAAAAGTAGGCACTTCTATAATAATGCCATTTACATCGAAAATAGAGATTTGGTTCAAATATACTAAACGTCTCCTTTAATCCAGACTGCCCTCTGTAGTTGATTTTGAGCATGGCCTTATTCAAACTTTTTGTAAGGTATGGTAGACAATGCATTGGCCCTGTTTTGAAATGTGACCTCCAACATACAGTGCATTCAGAAAGTATTCAGACCCCTTTACCTTTTCCACATTTGTTACGTTACAGCCTTATTCTAAAATAAAAAAATAAAAAAAAAATCTCATCAATATACACACAATACTCCATAATGACAAGGTTTTTATACATTTTTGCAGACCTTTTGCCATGAGACTCGAAATTGAGCTCAGGTGCATCATGTTTCCATTGATCATCCTTGACATGTTTTTACAACTTGATTGGAGTCGACCTGTGGTAAATTACATTTATTGGACATTATTTGGAAAGGCACACACCTGTCTATATAAGTTCACACAGTTGACAGTGCATGATAGAGCAAAAACCAAGCCATGAGGTCGAAGGAATTGTCTGTAGAGCTCCGAGAAAGGATTCTGTTGAGGCACAGATCTGGGGAAGGGTACCAAAAAATGTCTGCAGCATTGAAGGTCCTCAAGAACACAGTGGCCTCCCTAATTTTTAGAGCTGGTCGCCCGGACAAACTGAGCAATCGGGGGAGAAGGGCCTTGGTCAGGGAGTTGATGGTCACTCTGACAGAGCTCCAGAGTTCCTCTGTGGAGATGGGAGAACCTTCCAGAAGGACAACCATCTCTGCAGCACTCACCCAATCAGACCTTTATGGTAGAGTGGCCAGGCGGAAGCCACTCCTCAGTAAAAGGCAAATGACAACTCGCTTGGAGTTTGCCAAAAGGCACCTAAAGGACTCTCAGACCATGAGAAACAAGATTCTCTGGTCTGATGAAACCAAGATTGAACTCTTTGGCCTAAAAGCCAAGCGTCACATCTGGAGGAAATCTGGCACCAACCATCTGGATGTTTGTCAGTGGCAGGGACTGGGAGACTAGTCGGGATCGAGGGAAAGATGAACGGAGCAAAGTACAGAGACATCTTTTATAAAAACCTGCTCAGGACGTCAGACTGGGGTGAAGGTTCACCTTCCAACAGAACAACAACACTAAGCACACAGCCAAGACAACGCAGGAGTTGCTTCAGGACAAGTCTCTGAATGTCCTTGAGTGGCCCAGCCAGAGCCCGGACTTGAACCCGATTGAACATCTCTGGAGAGACCTGAAAATAGCTGTGCAGTGACGCTCCCCATCCAACCTGACAGAGCTTGAGAGGATCTGCAGAGAATAATAGGAGAAACTCCCCAAATACAGATGTGCCAAGCTTGTAGCGTCATACCCAAGAAGATTCAAGTCTGTAATCGCTGCCAAATGTGCTTCAGCAAAGTACTGAGTAAAGGGTCTGAATACTTATGTGTATGTGATATTTCAGTTTTATTTTTTTATAAATTTGCTAAAAAAACTGTTTTTGCTTGATCATTATGGGGTATTATGTGTAGATTGATGAGGGGGAAAAAAACAATTTAGTCTATTTTAGAATAAGGCTGTAACGTAATAAAATGTGGAAAAAGTCAAGGGGTCTGAGTACTGTATTTGAATATTCCATGTTCTATCTAACCTGCCGGAGGGTCGTGGTGGCGGGTTACAGGTGGAGACAGAAGACTGGGGCTGCTGTTTCAGATGGCTGTATAGAGAACTGCTGTCACTTCATAAAGCTGAGGTAAGGAAGTACGTTAGTGTCTCTGCAAAGATTCCAGGACTGTATCAATCAACCCACATAGTTCTCCTGCACCCTCTCAGTAACACTGATGTCTCTGCTCTGTCACCAGACTCCGCTACTCTCTCTCTGAGGCCAACCAGCCTAGCTCTGACTTCTCTTCCCTTGGTTCCAGTGAAATAGTTTATGGTGAGTGCGTCTTAAGTCAGTCCTGTGTTTTTATTGAATTATTTTCAATGGATTATATATATAACAAGGCCTTTGTTGATGCTATCTTTTGGAGATGGAAAAAATATCAATTACTACTTTGAAGTATACCAATGCACTATTTTAGACGGAATTTATATAAATAATATATTTCAAAGATTGTTCTGGAAGTGTTCCCTTATAACCAGTGCCTTGAACCCATTTAAAACTGTTAATACGTTTCTATTAGCAGAGTTTATGCTGTAACAAAAGCTAAATGTTTTCACCACAGCGCGGCAAAGACATTCTAGCTGTGGCTTCAAAAGTAGAGATTATATATATAAATAGTTGTTTTCATTGTGTATATAGATAGAAAGCCAAAAGGGGATACGATTTTCAAGTGGACACACCCAAGTGTTCTATGTGTGTCATTTATTGCTTGTAACTTTCTTTTGAATTATAGATTCTATTTTGAGACTTGTTGGCACATGTAATCAGATATTTATTACACAATAGATTACCAATACTGTGCTTTGTATGAAAATAAGGTGCTGTCTTTTTATATTATTTTTAACAGAGACTCATCTAGATGACAGACCAACCTTCTGTGACATTTACGGACCTAATGTAATCCAGTTCAACCAATGCAATGGAATATCTATAAAATACAACATGATTTTCCTGTTGACATAGGGCCCTGGCTTAAACATGACTGGCTAAACTAGTGTGACTTTTGGACCCATGTGTAGCTCAGCTCTTTACAGAGATGCCACAACCCAGTTCACTGAGACTGATGTGTTGTCGTTCCAGGGAAAGAGTTAGGGCTCACAAATACTTAATTATCCTCTTAGATTTGGTCTTAAGCTCGACTAGCTAAATATAGTTATATGAGGAGCCACTGTCAGAAATCCAGCAAGTCAACAGTTAGCACTTTGCAGGTTGTTGTTCATAAAACAAAAGAAGGAAACTAAATCCAAAAAGCTTGATTTGAAATCGACAATAATCTTCTACTTAGGCCCATTGGAAAAATATGCGCATTGGAGTCTCTTCGATTTTCCATTGACGTAAGCAATTTATAAAGTAGCAGTCTGGCTTACTGACTTCATTCGTAAATTAACCACTTACTAGAGGCCTATTTGTTATCTGTTCTAAAGGCCTAGAATTATATATATATAAAAAAAAACAATTGCTGCATTGAACACATGTATATATTTAGTTTTGATAAGCCTAACTTATTAGACGTTCACCTGATTTAAAATGTTTTGGTAAATGCATAGTAGCCAAAGCAATCCCTAAAAATAGCTGGGTATTGTGTATCTAATGATTTAGGAATGTTTTTGTTATTGGTAGTACGTCATTGTAAATACTAATTTGTTCTTAACTGACTTGCCTAGTTAAATAAAGGTTAAAAAAAATATATATATATATATATATATATATGAAATACAAAGCAAATATGCATTATTATTGTTACAGTTCATGGCCATGAGCCAATTAACTAATTTAGAAACCCTGAGTCAACTGCTAATAGTTGATGAATGTCATGTCTTATAGCCAAATCAAGGGCCCTGCATCATGTTATCCTCTGTGCTGCAGTGGATAGGACTATCCTTCTGTAGAGCTCACAGCCACTTGTACCTGCATGGAAAAAGCTGTGCGTCAGAACACAGGAGGGTTGCTGCTCTGCTATCTCCCCGCTCTTTAAAGCTACAGCCTTCAGCCTGCCGAGGCTGGTACTGTATGTCCTGTACTGGCTCAGCTGTTAACCCTAACCTCCAGGCAAAGCACAGTACTGACAATGCATGGCCTTCAATGGGAGAGTATAGACCTACAGCTGCTTTCGATGTGGTCCTAATGTCTTGAGGGAAAACAGTCATTTAGCCGGAAAGTAACTAATGTTTGAATATTAACGGCATGGGTAATGTTTGTAGAAGTGTATTGGGAAAAAGTGATGATTTAGTTAAATATCCATCACACTGCCAGTCTCTTGTAAAGCGACATGGGGGGGGCCTCTAAATATTGAGGCTCTATATATTGTTAAGAAAAAATGTCTTGGTTGGTTTGTTTTCCTCTTGGAAGCAGTATAACATTCAGAAATAGATACGATTTGGTGGATTCCATTATCAGAAGTTGATCTCCGTTTAGATGGTCTGTTCTGAGCTGGAAGGAAGCTACCTGAAGTAAGAGAATTGGGTGGTCAAAAGCAAACAGCACATTTATGCTCCAGTTATTGAGCTAGTTGTGAGACATTTATGGTTTTGTCTATGTGTTCACTCATAAATTCAGGGAACTAGAAAATAAAATGTGGACATTTCCTAGTCAACAACTCTCTTGTTGACAATACGTCTTCTTCTCTGACAGATTGGTTTTTATGCTTAACATCTGTCATTCAGAGTTTTATCTGTTAAATTCAGCTCATATAATACAAGGACAAAAAGACAGGAAATAAAACAAAACACTAGTCAGGTCAGTTTTAGCCTTTCACAACACGTAAAGACCACTGTGTGGTGGGGGGGGGGTTGAAGTTCTCAGGCCATGGTGGAGTCTGCGTGTGTTGTGGCACATTGAAGCTCTCTGTGGCTCTGTGTCTGTGTCCACCGTGGATGTGGGAAGCCTGTCACATGTCGCCCAGGAAACTGTGGTTGAATCACACTACGCTTTTAAGCATAGACACAAGCTTCAAGTGATACAGTCCTTATATTCTCCCCTTTTGACATACCCTACCTCAGAGAATCCTTTCACCAAGAACAGGAATTCAGATCTCTGTATTGTTAACTCAATACATCAAAGTATCTCTGTTAACTCACTAAATCAAAGTATCTCTGTTAACTCATTACATCAAAGTATCTCTGTTAACTCACTACATCAAAGTATCTCTGTTAACTCACTACATCAAATCATCTCTGTTAACTCACTACATCAAGTATCTCTGTTAACTCACTACACCAAAGTATCTCAGTTAACTCACTACATGAAGTATCTCTATGTTAACTCACTACATCAAAGAATCTCGGTTAACTAATTCAATGCCTATGTTTATTTTGTCTACCAAGATCCTCTTATTTCTGATTGTGTGTGTGAATATCATGGTATCCTGATAGATGTCTCGCAGTAGAACTGACACAAAATGCTGTGATGCTAATCACACAGCCTGTAGTCTACACTTTCGTTTACATTCTCCTGATAGTCAGTTAAATGCACAAGTTGGGGGCTTTACATCTGTTTGTTGCTGTATTTTCATTTATCTAAAAAGGATATCTGTTCCCTTAATCTTCGTGTAAATTAGTCACTAGTGAGCTGAAAAGCTTAGGGAACATTCAAGAAACAGCAGCACCTGCTCAACAGAAGAGTGAGAAACTAAAGAGAGGTAGGAGGAGGAGGATGGGGGCGGTTGTCTACTTCCTGTTGTGGCTGTGCTTTACACCAGCCTCTGCCGGTGCAGAGAAACACACATACTCTCTCTCTCAATTACTGCACACTGCACAGCCCAACCACACAAATACCTCAGTCACTCATCTGGGTCCATGAGATGGGAGGCTCAATGTGAGTTATGATAAAGGCTGAAGACTGTACTTCATTAACAGCCTCAATTAGAAAAACACATGTATACTGTCTTTCAAATCAAATCAAACCGTGCCGAATACAACAGTTGTAGACCTTACCGTGAAATGCTTACTTACAAGCCCTTAACCAACAATGCAGTTCAAGAAAGAGTTAAGAAAATATTTACCAAATAAACTAAAGTAAAAATTATAAAAAGTAACACAATAAAATAACAATAATGAGGCTATATACAGGGGTACCGGTACAGAGTCATGGTGCGGGGGTACAGGTTAGTAACAAGGCTATATACAGGTATACCGGTACAGAGTCAATGTGCGGGGGTACAGGTTAGTAACAAGGCTATATACAGGGGTACCGGTACAGAGTCAATGTGCGGGGTACAGGTTAGTAACAAGGCTATATACAGGGGTACCGGTACAGAGTCAATGTGCGGGGTACAGGTTAGTAACAAGGCTATATACAGGGGTACCGGTACAGAGTCAATGTGCGGGGATACAGGTTAGAGCACAGTTGGTTAGGAGCCCGTAAAAAGGTAGCGATCCCCTCCAGCGCATTATTAGTTAGTTAGTTAGTATTATTTTTGGTAATTTGAACATCTTTTTTTTTTTTCTCAATTATCTCTCTATATATAGATCTTTAACCAGGAGCCTTCAGCCATCTCCAATCCTTCCAACTGAGGAGTCTCAGACATGGCGACAGACCCTGCGGCAGAACTGCCTTTCTTCTACGGCAGCATCAGTCGTTCGGAGGCTGAGGAGCACCTGAAGCTGGCAGGCATGGCCGACGGGCTGTTCCTGCTGCGCCAGTGTTTGCGGAGCCTGGGCGGCTACGTGGTCTCCCTGGTGTGGAACGTGGAGTTCTACCACTACTCTGTGGAGAAACAGCTCAACAGCACCTATTGTATTTCAGGTGGCAAGCCTCACTGTGGGCCAGCGGAGCTCTGTGAGTTTTACAGTAAGGATTCAGATGGCCTGGTGTGCACTCTAAGGAAGCCCTGTCTGCGCTCCCCAGACAATCCCATCAGAGCAGGCGTCTTTGATAACCTGAGGGACAACATGCTGAGGGAGTACGTACGACAGACCTGGAACTTGGAGGTGAGGGTTGGCGGAATTACATTTGACGTTTGAGTAATTTAGCAGACGCTGTTATCCAGAGCGACTTACAATTAGTGCATTAATCTTAAGATGGCTAGGAGAGACAACCACATATCACAGGATGAGAGGCAGCAGAGCCTGAAGTCACATAAACACTGTCTCTGATGTAGTTGCCTGTCTGACTGTGTCTGTGTTCAGGGGGAGGCCATGGAGCAGGCCATCATCAGCCAGGCCCCACAGCTGGAGAAGCTGATCGCCACCACCGCCCATGAGAAGATGCCCTGGTACCACGGCAAGATACCTCGCCAAGAGGGAGAGAGGCAGCTCTACTCTGGGGCACAGCCAGATGGAAAGTTCCTGTGAGTCATGAAATGCATTTTAGTCCAACGTTACACAAAGGTTTCAAAAACACCCACAACATAGTTTGTGTTTTTATTAATCAGAGTCAGAGACAGGGAAGAGTCCAGCACCTTTGCCCTTTCTTTGATGTACGGAAAAACGGTCTACCATTACCAGATCCTACATGACAAATCAGGGAAGTACTCCATGCCAGAGGGAACCAAATTTGACACTGTGTGGCAGGTAGGCTGTTCTCTCTTCTCCAACAAATTAGTCCAAGTTTATTATGTCTGCTACCATGTTTAAGACAAAGATGGTTATCTTTCCCTGCCTCCCTTCTGCAGCTGGTTGAGTATCTGAAGATGAAACCTGATGGGCTAGTGACAGTTCTGAGGGAACCGTGTGTGAACCGCAACAACACCAAACGTACTGAACCAACATTTTGTTCTCAAATGAATCACAATCATCAAATTATTCTTGTTGTTTCTTTAAACTTTGTCCCTTATGCAATTTAATTAATTTTGTTATTTCTCAAATCCATTTGCAGAGACTCCTGTTGTACCCTCAGGGGTGAGTATGAAGAACATTTTCTAATTTCTCCATGGTAGATACTTTCTTTCCAACTTCATCCACACAGATCTATTGTGTAAAAGCATCTGCTAAATGGCATATATTATTATTGCATTATATAGTATTATATTACTATTGAATACAGTACATTTATTTCAGAGGCGGCCCAGAACAAATGGATACACACCGCCACCTGGAGGTATATTAATAACATTACAACAGACACACGGCCTTTCCACCAAAACCCGCACACAAAACAATCATTACATTTGACATTTCCTTGTGGTTTGTCTCTTTCTTACAGTACCTCTGGGGGGCTCCACGGAAGTCAAGACTTCGCCCCCCACAGACCGTCAGATGCTGCCCATGGACTGCAGTGAATTTGTCAACCCTTACCATGACCCCAATGACCTGAAGAAGTTCTTCATCAATAGGGATATGCTGATGATTGACGAGGTGGAGCTCGGCTCAGGAAACTTTGGCTGTGTCAAGAAAGGAGTCTTCAAGACAAATAAGTGAGGAGGGGGGGTGGGGGTGCTTCTTTTTGGATGACTCAAAACAGAACATCAGATCCTGATTTAGAACCTATAACGTCAGCCTAGAGTCATTTATAACAACTGATAACTACGTTTTTGGTCAGAGAGGTTTATAATAATTTTTACTGACATGGGGCCCTATCCATAACACCCCTAATTCCTGTGTGGTTCCAGGGGCCACACTGATGTGGCCATCAAGGTGCTGAAGAGTGAGAATGAGAAGCTTGTGAGAGAGGAGATGATGAGGGAGGCGGAGATCATGCACCAGCTGAGTAACCCTTACATCGTCCGCATGCTGGGGCTCTGCCAGGCTGAGTGCCTGATGCTGGTGATGGAAATGGCTTCTGCTGGGCCACTCAACAAGTTCCTCTCCAGCAATAAGTAAGGCCAATTATTTAACACGTGTAGTGTAGTACCGTATATACTGTATCATAAGGTATGTTATTCTCTTAGTAGTGACATTGATCATAGAGAGTTATGGAAATGGCCACCCCTCAGAGCCTGGTTCCTCTCTAGGTTTCTTCCTTGGTTTTTGCCTTTCTAGGGAGTTTTTCCAAGCCGCCATGCTTCTACATCCGTATTGCTTGTTGTTTGGGGTTTTAGGCTGGGTTTCTGTATAGCACTTTGTGACATCAGCTGATGTAAAAAGGGCTTTATAAATACACTACCGTTCAAAAGTTTGGGGTCACTTAGAAATGTCCTTGTTTTTGAAAGAAAAGCAAATGTTTTGTCCATTTAAAATAACATCAAATTGATCAGAAATACAATGTAGACATTGTTAATGTTGTAAATGACTATTGTAGCTGGAAACGGCTGCTTTTTTATGGAATATCTACATAGGCGTACAGAGGCCCATTATCAGCAACCATCAGTTCTGTGTTCCAATGGCATGTTGTGTTAGCTAAGTTTATTATTTTAAAAGGCTAATTGATCATTAGAAAACCCTTTTGCAGTTATGTTAGCACAGCTGAAAAATGTTGTGCTGATTAAAGAAGCAATACAACTGGCCTTCTTAAGACTAGTTGAGTATCTGGAGCATCTGGAGCATCAGCATTTGTAGGTTTGATTACAGGTTCAAAATGGCCAGAAACAAATAACTTTCTTCTGAAACTCGTCAGTCTATTCTTGTTCTGAGAAATGAAGGCTATTCCTTGCGAGAAATTGCCAAGAAACTGAAGATCTCGTACAACGCTGTGTACTACTCCCTTCACATAACAGCACAAACTGTCTCTAACCAGAATAGAAAGAGGAGTGGGAGGCCCCGGTGCACAACTGAGCAAGAGGACAAGTACATTAGAGTGTCTAGTTTGAGAAACAGATGCCTCACAAGTCCTCAACTGGCAGCTTCATTAAGTAGTCCCCGCAAAACACCAGTCTCAACATCAACAGTGAAGAGGCAACTCCGGGATGCTTTTACAAGGGTCTACACTGTCTACACTGTATTTCTGATTAATTTGATGTTATTTTAATGGACAAAAAAAATGCTTTTCTTTCAAAAACAAGGATGTTTCTAAGTGACCCCAAACTTTTGAACTTATACTCTCATACAGTGATCATGAGCCCAGCAAAGTGAAGCTAAATACCATGACATACTGTAATTTCCCTAAAGGTTTTTTTTACTTCCCTTTCTATCCCTCTACCTCTCAGGGATAAGGTCACAGTCGAGAACATTGTGGGGCTGATGCACCAGGTGTCTATGGGAATGAAGTACCTGGAGGAGAAGAACTTTGTGCACAGAGACCTGGCAGCTCGCAACGTCCTGCTGGTCAACCAACAGTTTGCCAAGATCAGTGACTTTGGTCTGTCCAAGGCTTTGGGTGCTGATGACAACTATTACAAGGTGGGAGTGCCTTGCACATGTCATGTGCTATAATGTTGGTCTGTTTTATATAGTCAATGCTGCAGCTCTTTATACATTATTCATGTGGTATGGTATGCATGTGTGTGCGTGTGTGGGTATATAGGCACGCACAGCTGGAAAATGGCCGCTGAAGTGGTATGCTCCAGAATGTATGAACTTCCACAAGTTCTCCAGCAAGAGTGACGTCTGGAGCTTTGGTGTCACAATGTGGGAAGCCTTTTCTTACGGAGGAAAACCATACAAGGTACTATCTGTACAGCACCAGCAAGATATACTGTATATACAGTTGAAGTTGGAAGTTTACATACACCTTAGACAAATACATTTGAACTCAGTTTTTCACAATTCCTTACATTTAATCCTAGTAAAAATTCCCTGTCGTAGGTCAGTTAGGATCACCACTTTATTTTAAGAATGTGAAATGTCAGAATAATAGTAGAGATAATTATTTATTTCAGCTTTTATTTCATTCATCACATTCCCAGTGAGTCAGAAGTTTACATACACTCAATTAGTATTTGGTAGCATTGCCTTTAAATTGTTTAACTTGGGTCAAACGTTTCGGGTAGCCTTCCACAAGCCTCCCACAATAAGTTGGGTGAATTTCGCCCCATTCCTCCTGACAGAACTGGTGTAACTGAGTCAGGTTTGTAGGCCTCCTTGCTTGCACACACCTTTTCAGTTCGGCCCACAAATTTTCTATAGGATTGCGGTCAGGGCTTTGTGACGGCCACTCTAATACTTTGACTTTGTTGTCCTTAAGCCATTTTGCCACAACTTTGGAAGTATGCTTGGGGTCATTGTCCATTTGGAAGACCCATTTGCGACCAAGCTTTAACTTCCTTACTGATGTCATGAGATGTTGCTTCAATAGATCCACATAATTTTCCTACCTCATGATGCCATCTATTTTGTGAAGTGCACCAGTCCCTCCTGCAGCAAAGCACCCCCACAACATGATGCTTCCACCCCCGTGCTTCACGGTTGGGATGGTGTTCTTCGGCTTGCAAGCCTCCCCGTTTTTCCTCCAAACATAACGATGGTCATTCCCATGATCGAGCACTGAGTTTGAAGGTAGACCTTGAAATACATCCACAGGTACACCTCCAATTGACTCAAATTATGCCAATTAGCCTTTGAGAAGCTTCTAAAGCCATGACATCACTTTCTGGAATTTTCCAAGCTGTTTAAACTTCTGACCCACTGGAATTGTGATATAGTGAATTATAAGTGAAATAATCTGTCTGTAAACAATTGTTGGAAGAATTACTTGTGTCATGCACAAAGCAGATGTCCTAACCGACTTGCCAAAACTATAGTTTGTTAACATGAAATCTGTATGTAAACTTTCGACTTCAACTGTGCACCACAAAATAGTTAAATGTTTACACTATAACAACAGCCTTCAACACAGGAGCTATAGAGTGCTGTCTAGATTAACTTAATCTCTCTTTACAAAACATAATCAGAAAATGAAAGGTCCAGAGGTGATCAGTTTCATTGCCAGTGGGAGCCGGATGGAATGTCCACCTGGATGTCCTGATAGAATGTATGCACTGATGAAGGACTGCTGGACATACAAGTAAGTGACAAACTAGACCTTCTATTAATTTTCACACCACATGGGATTGGAAGTAGGCTACTAGGCCACACCGCTGCCCATTTCCATCACGTCTTAAGTGTCTGACCTTTCTCTTCTCAGACACGAGGACCGGCCAGGCTTTTTGAAGGTGGAGGAGCGCATGCGAGTGGTTTATTACTCCATATCCAACAAACCTCAGCCTGATGTGACCGCAGACGCTGCTGAGCCTCTCAAGTAGACCATAGACCAGGGACAAGATACACTCTGTCTCCACACCACACAATGCATTCTTTGAGATAGACAAAGAGCTTCTTATGAACTAGTCTGGGCACTAGCTGACAGCTTCAGCAACAGGCAACTACAGTAAACAGCTAAACAAGCTTTATTGATGCAAATGTGAGTTTGTAATTAAATTATTTCATGTGAGGATGCTTCTCTTCTGAAAGGTAGCTCAATACTTCATCATCTGAGGTTTGGAATGGTTTGAAAGAAACTCTTCACCAATAATTGTGCATGGTAAAACTGTACAATTGCATTTTGAAAGTGTCATGATTCCCTTGGAGTACTTATACTATAGGTCTACTTTGAACTATATTTATATGTAAGTGGTTCAGCATTGTATACATTCCTTAATATGTCATGAATAAAAATGTTCACAGAATATGGTGTATCTATATCAAGTAATTGTGAAAAGTATTTGTGAATGAGTGATGAAACATAAAAAGGCCAGTAACATGGGCTCAAAGGAGCAATCTGCAGTTGCTACATCCATTTTTTGACTTGATTCTTGAAGAATATAACTTATAAATGCCTCATGAGCAACTGTCGTACCCCATCCTAACCAAAATATAAGCTTGTTTTATTCCAATGTTTGTAAACCAAACAAAGTAAATGCAAACAAACACTGTGTAGCCTCAAAACATGGTTAGAACTATACTGAACAACAATATGAAACACAACATGCAACAATTTCAAAGATTTTACCAAGTTACTGTTCATATAAGGAAATCAGTCAATTGCAATTAATTCATTAGGCCCTGTTCTATGGGCTGTGGATCAGAAAACCAGTCAGTATCTGGTGTAACCACCTCATGCAGCACAACACATCTCTTTCACATAGAGTTGATCAGGCTGTTGATTGTGGCCTGTGGAATGTTGTCCCACTCCTCTTCAATGGCTCTGTGAAGTTGCTGGATATTGGCGGGAACTGGAAAACGCTGTCGTACACGTCGATCCAGAGCATCCCAAACATGCTCAATGGGTGACATGTCTGGTGAGTATGCAGGCCATGGGAGAACTGGGACATTTTCAGCTTCCAGGAATTGTGTATAGATTCTTGCGACATGGGGCTGGATTTATGCATACTATAATGTAATTGTATTTATTTTATTTTTGTGACTTGCAAACCTGCTGTAAAATGAATGAGTTCTGGTCAAATTAGGAGAGGATGTCAAGTCATTGTTATTCATTGTTTGCCATTATAGCTAAGATCCAATGGTGGTTACAAAGTTATAAAGCTTCTGCAGGAGAGCAAAAAGTTAACTGCCTCAGGCACTGATTTTACAGCATCGACAAGAACCAAATTCAAACAATGTGCTTTCCGCTCATGACGGACGCACAGTCATAGCCTTTTCCCACAAGATTATTTCTGTGGTGCAGACCATGTTTTTCAAGGCAATCAATTATAATTATGTCCCTGATGTTTTTTTCCAGGAAAAACATCAGGGACAGACTGATATTCTTCAAAAGGTACAGGGATAACTACTGACATAAAGATCTAAGAACACTGAAGCAGCAAACTTTGTGGAGACCAATACTTGTGTCATTCTCAAAACTTTTCACCACGACTGTATTACTAGCACAGATGTAAACATAATGTTAGGCTAAATTGGGTACCGATCTCTCTTTTCTGATTAACTGTATGTTAATGGAGCCAAAGGTCTAACGTTAACTTACACAGTGACTCAACCTTCGTAAAAGTTGTTCAGGAAACATAAACCCGATGCTAAACCTTAAAATTTACTTCAAATATGATGCTTTCGCCTATCGTGAAAAGAGCTTGTGGAGTTGTGGAAATATTCTCTCTTCTTCTTCTGTATGTTCTTATTCTTATTCTTCTGTATCTCGCAACCAACATTAATAATATCTCTTCCTCGTCCTCGATTTAAAAAATGCGCTGCAGAACATCAAAATAAATGCTTCTTTCAACAAGAGGTGAAATGAAATGTCAATCAGCTTCAAACTTCCAGTAGCGACTTACATTTTGGGGTGGCACCTCTCTGGCTCCGCCCCTGCATCAGAGCAATGTTTAAGGAATCCTATTTGAGTCAGAAAATTATATTCATATGATGGGTAAGCTATACAACTGATCATCTTTCTGTCTCCTGACTTTATCCCCATTTCATGTCCAAGTTTCCGAGTTCAGACTAGCACGTGATTGCGGCACTAAAATAAAACCATATACTGTATGTGCTTTCTTGGTCCATGTACAGTGACGTAGAATCAGAGGAAGTGCTTTTTTTGCTGGTAGGGAGGAGCCTATTTTAGTTGCCTAAGTATAGACTTAGCGCAATGTTCAGAACTAATAACGTTATACATTAATCATAATGTAGCCGTTGTTATACATCTAAAAAGCATTAGCAAAGTGTATTATATTCAAGGGAACACAGCAAGGGAAGGAACATTAAAGCGGAACAAGTAAGTGATAACGTTAGCCTATCTAAGTTCGGCGAAAGTGGTTGCGAGACACATTTTGTCACAGTCAGGTCGTTGGGTAGCAATTTACTCCGTTATTTCTACGTTAAATTATATAATGAATAACATGCTTTGATGAGCAGTTTGTGGTTACCTTTATCACGCGAAAAGCAACAGGTGGGATTGTTGTCCTTTTTTCTCACGTCATTAATAAACTTGGTAGCCTAGTCACGCGCCCTCATCGTTCAAGCATCGTAGCATCGGCGCTCTGGCTACCGCTAGGATACATCATAGACTAGCTACTTAGTTTGTTTCACTTTTGCCCCTGACCACTTTATCTGTCTGCTGGCTAGATATAGTCATATAGGTAACCTCAGTATATGACATAGCGGTATTGTCTGTGGTCACTTCATAAAGTCGGCGCACGGTTGTCCATTATGTCTCGCTTGCCTGAACCAGGCCATAATGTAATGTGAAAAATAGGAAATGACTCATATAGCTTGCAACACATTGTAACTACATTCAAACGACCCTCACTCTTTGCAACGTGTTAACTAACTCCGTGACGACACTCATTTTGCAACATTGTAACTGATTGGTGTTATTCTTCTCGAGGCTTATGTTCAGGTTATGTTGGAGTACAGACTTCCATGAACTTAACACTCTTTGGACAGCAGCCATAGATGTGCGTTGTATTGGTTAGTTAAATATGGTTTATTTATTTGTACATTTGTTATTAATTTTCAAGAATGGACGAGACACCACAAAAACTTACACTATTATGCATTTGTACCAAACATCAGAACTGATGCAGATTTGTGAAATGTTGAACATTTATAAAAGTGCCACCAATGAATACATTGTGGGCCTAGGTTGTTGGTATTGCAGCACCAGACGGAATACTGCATGTTACTGCTGAATTGGACAATATGGCATCTATGTGAATCTGACACTGTAAAAAAAAAAATTCTTCCCCTCTCTCAGATTTGACCCTTCATCAGCCTCTGGACCAAACCAGCTGTGAGAAAAATAAAACTAGTGTATAACTGCTCCACTGTTGTTTATATCTCCTCGTTCTAACCAGTAAATCATTCATTAAGACATAAACAAACTGCCACATGCAACAATGTCCATGGCCCTGAAGCAAGTATTCAACAAGGACAGGACATTCCGGCCGAAGCGTAAGTTTGAGCCCGGAACACAGCGCTTTGAGCTGCACAAGAAGGCCCAGGCATCTCTGAATGCAGGCCTGGACCTGAAGCAGGCGGTTGCGCTGCCCAATGGAGAGGACCTTAATGACTGGGTGGCCGTGCACGTGGTGGACTTCTTCAACCGCATCAACCTCATCTATGGCACCATCAGTGACTCCTGCACAGACCAGACCTGCCCTGTCATGTCCGGAGGGCCCAAGTACGAGTACCGCTGGCAGGACGAGCACAAGTACAAGAAGCCCACAGCCGTGCCAGCCCCAAAATACATGAGCCTGCTAATGGACTGGATCGAGGTACAGATCAACAACGAGCACATCTTCCCCACCAACGTCGGTATGTAGAAAGAATGAAAACTAGGTACATGGGATGGCATCTGTTATTTGGCTATTCATGATGATGATGATGATGATGATGATGATAAATAGGTCTAAAGCATCTTGATGGGCTGAATTCCTTGAGTTCTCTATGTCATTATAAAGTGCAACAGTTGGATCAGTTTATCTACTATAATCCAGAAATTCTTAACCTTCCATTCTTCACGTCCTCCCACCACACATAACTTGGCGTCTGACTAGCTGTAGAAACAGCCAAGCAATGTCTTTAGAAATGGTCACACAATCTACAGTAGGGTATAAATAGGAATGGCATGGGACAATGTCCCAGGGAATGCATTGCTTAAATGCTTTTAGATTAGTGGAAGCGGATAGACCGATAACTTCATCTATTCCTGATGGATGAAGGGAAAAATGAATCCTCTGCCCTAGAGGTAATTATTATTTTTATTTTTATATTATTTTCCAAGGCTCACCTATCTCCTTCAAGTGATACAAGCATGATCCTCCAGTACACAAGAAGATAACATCCCTCACTTTATTTTCAAAAACATAGAATATATTTATATCAATGGTATTTCCACCCGATGTAATATTTAAAGTTATCTTTATTTAAAAAGGCAAGTCAGTTAAGAACAAATTCTTATTTACAATGACGGCCTACCAGTGAACAGTGGGTTAACTGCCTTGTTCAGGGGCAGAACGACAGATTTTTACCTTGTCAGCTCGGGGATTTGATTCAGCAACCTTTTGGTTACTGGCCCGCCGCCCCAAGAGCATGACTAAATTTGTGTTTACTTTACATGTCCCAGGAGGACACGTCTTAATCTTTTTTGTCATCTTACTTTTGGTTTCGGAAGGTACTCCCTTCCCAAAGACCTTCATGCAGGTAGCTAAGAAGATTTTGTCTCGCCTGTTCCGTGTGTTTGTCCACGTCTACATCCACCACTTTGATCGTGTGAATCAGATGGGTGCAGAGGCCCACGTCAACACCTGTTACAAGCACTTCTATTACTTTGTAACTGAGTTTAACCTGACAGACCACAAGGAGCTCGAGCCTCTGGTGAGTGAGAAAAAAAATAAATGAATTGTCTATCTTGTTGGTAGGCAAGCTGAAATTTGAATTATCATATATTTTCTAACATATTACATGTCACATTTGTGTGCTTTTGCTATCATAATTTTGCCATGACTCCTGCCCCCTACAGAAAGAGATGACATCACGGATGTGCCACTAAGGGAGCGCCACTGACCAATTGACAAATTCCCCCTTGAATTCCCCCGTCCATATAGAAGACTGAAAAAGGAAACCAAATCTAAAAGACTCTATATTTTTATAAACAAGTACTGTTATCTATTTTAACCATGTAGGTTTGTTTAACCAGGAACCTTGTAAGGCATTCTCTTCCTTTTAATGATTTGAAGCCTTTTATCAGAGCACAGTATTAAGATATATATCTTTGTTGTTTTTTTAATTTGAAGCTGAATCATTCCTGTATTTTAGTTGTTGTTCTCTTATCTGAAATTAGTATATGTATGTTTGTACATATCTAAGATTGTAGTATGTGGAGACATTAAATGTACTCACTGTGTTCCTACTCTAAACTCAGTGTCTTATGTTTAATTATGAAATTGGTAGTTTGGATGCTGATTGGATGAGCAGTGTTAGTAGTCGTGCAGTATTATCATTCATTGTTATTTTTCCAGAATATACATTCAAACTGATATATTGTTTGTGTATTAAATCTATTCAATGGTGTTGTTTTGTAAAATAACTGAGAACAAGGCCTGTGGAGCTAGGCCAAACAACATAATAAATCAGTCGTGCAGGTCTTAAGTCAGTCCACAAGGTGGCGAAAGGAGCCCACTTAAATATGGCTGGTGTAAGAATTTAGTTTATATTGTGGCAGTCCATTCAGTGTTTAATACCCCATAACTCAAATGAAAAATGTATCTGCCTACCTTAGTACCATGCAAATGCAGTTTTATGGACACCTTAGGCAATATAAAGTTACTTTTTAAGTTAAGGTCTGTTGAAAGTGATTGATATGGACTAGCCCTAAGTTTGAGTAAAAGCTTCTTCAAATAATATGCAAAATGCCAAACATTGTAGTCCTGGAGTGAACTGAATATGTTTCATCCAAGTGTGCTGATTGTTCACTGATCTCCTTTGTTAGTATTGTCCGAGTTTGAATAAGGAGAAATTAAATGAATGCCATATATTTTTTATTAAATTGTTATTTATTGTTGGACCTAAAAGACTGTAAAACACCAGCAACTCAGCTCCTAGTTATTTTAGTTTTGGAAATCTGTTCCAAAGTATTCCCACACATAATAAAGAGATATGTGATTGTATACAAATGTAAGCAAGGTTTGGCATTATTATGTTTTAGTCAAATTGTATATCTGTTTGGGCTTCTTGCTGTCAATTTGCAGTCTACAAATTATTTGTAATTATGTTCCGGACCTCTGACCATCTGCCAAAAATCAGCCCGCGGCTTATTCCAGTTTATGATCCCTGACATATTGTTATGTAACGTGGACTGAACAATAATACACCCATTCACTGCACATTTGAGTAATTTTTCATGTCCATAGTGGGGATTTCTTGGAGTGAGTATTGGGTGGGAAGGCTGTATTATGTGTTGTCTTTGGTACCTATAACTTACTAGAATAATATTTGATTTTGCTTAAAAGGTGTAGTTCTTTCTTTCCTTTAAATAGGTGGTCATGCTTCCATTTTTCTGGGAACCTCATTCCATGAACATGAGTGTGTAAATCTTCACCATGTGACCTCGTGCACTGACTCCTAGGAAAAACCCAGCAGCCAAGATGAAACACAATAGGAATGGTAACAAACTTCAGAGACCCATATTTCTTGTTGATACAATAAGCATGTGCACCCACACCCGATACATATACATTAGTGGACATATAGACCCCCCTGAACAAAACACAAGAGACACACTTACATGTTTGTTTTGGTTCTAATTCCTCTACAGTTATTACTATAGTTGTAGGTCTATATGATGTAAGTACTTACTGCAAGTATGTTGTTTAAATTAATTAGTTATGTTGCTATGTTTTTGTGAGCTACTACACATAGAAATTGTTGTCAGTGTTCAGACAGCTGGTAGTTAATGTATTGTGAGCGTTCTGATGCATATCTGTCATACATCACTCAGGTGAGTGCCACACATTGGGGGTGAATGGGGGTGAAAGACCAATCAGCCTGTTACAAGTGCTTAGCAAACTTTTTGAAAAAATACAAAGTTATTTTACAGAACAGACTTTCACTCAACATGCTCGGCACTGACACAAATGACTGATGATTGGCTGAAAGAAATTGATAGTAAGAAGATTGTGGGGGCCATTTTGTGAGACTTCAGTGCAGCTGTTGATGTCATTGATCATAACCTATTGCTGAAAAAATGTAGGTGTTATGGATGTGCATACTCTGCCTTATTATGGATTGAGAGTTACCTATCTGATAGAACACAGAGCGTTTTCATTAATGGAAGCCTCTCGTGCAAATTAAGTTGCATGTGGTGTACCGCAGGGCAGTCGGCTAGGGCCATTATTGTTTTCTGTTTTTACAAATGACTTTCCACTAACCTTGAATAAAGCATGTGTGTCTATGTATGCTGACGACTCAACAGTATACACGTTAGCTGCAACAGTATTATAAATAAAAGACACTTAACATAGAGCTCAAGTCCGTTTTAGAATGGGTAACAAGCAATAGGCTAGTTTAGTTGAGGAGACTAAACTGCTGGGTGTAACCCTAGATACAGTAGCAAGCTGTCATGGTCAAAACATTTAGACTCAATGATTGCTAAAATGGGAAGAGGTATGTCCATGATAGGGTGCTGCTCTGCCTTTGTTGAATATTTTTAGGCCCCTGTCCCAAAGAACAGAACTGGAAAAGTACAGTCGTGGCCAAAAGTTTTGAGAATGACACAAGTATTGGTCTCCACAAAGTTTGCTGCTTCAGTGTGTGGTAAGGTGGTCAGTGCGTTGGCTAAACCAGCAGAAAAAAATTGAAAAACTTCAGAAATGTCATTTAATTCAGGGTGCCACTAATTCCAAAAAATGCAACACGGTCCAAAACAAAATGTCCTTTGTAAGTCCAAGTTTAACTCAGAAATTAATAAGTTACACAGTTGGCTACTGATCCAACCAAACAGCCCCTTTTTCTTTCTTTTTTTCCAAACATTGAATCTGTTCTTTTATAGTTTTAATCTCCTCCTTCATTTTCAAACTGACATTCATGAGTTTTAAGTCTAAAACTCTTAATAGACCAACTCCTCCCCTTCAGGATGTCATATAGTCGGTTTCCTGTTCGCGGCCCCTCCTACTAGGCATTTCCAGGAACCGGTAAGACAAAGAGACATGCATATTAATATTAAAACATTGTTGGTTCAACTTCACCTTGTATGTTTCACTTTGATTACAGTCACCATGGAATGTGCACCTTTCATGTGACTGCCACCAGAGTAAAACAAACACCAAATAACGATCTCACAAAACTGTTTAGTGTGGTTCTTTAGTTTGCCACATGTGTGCCTCATCACACAGTGTTATTAGATCTTTATGTCAGTAGTTACTATGGTACACTGAAGTATAATTACAAGTATTCCATAAGTGTCAAAGGCTTTCATTGACAATGACATTCAGTTTATGCAAAGAGTCAATATTTGCAGTGTTGACCCTTCTTTTTTAAGACCTCTACAATCCGCCCTGACATGCTGTCAATTAACTTCTGGGCCACATCCTGACTGATGGCAGGCCATTCTTGCATAATCAATGCTTGGAGTTTGTCAGAAGTTGTGGGTTTTTGTTTGTCTACCCGCCTCTTGAGGATCGACCACAAGTTGTCAATGGGATTAAGGTCTGGGGAGTTTCCTGGCCATGGACCCAAAATGTCAATGTTTTGTTCCCCAAACTTTTGCCTTATGGCAAGGTGCTCCGTCATGCTCGAAAAGGCATTAGTCGTCACCAAACTGTTCTTGGATGGTTGGGAGAAGTTGCTCTCGGAGGATGTGTTGGTACCATTCTTTATTCATGGCTGTGTTCTTAGGCTAAATTGTGAGTGAGCCCTCTCCCTTGGCTGAGAAGCAACCCCACACATGAATGGTCTCAGGATGCTTTACTGTTGGCATGACACAGGACTGATGATAGCACTCACCTTGTCTTCTCCGGACAAGGTGTTTTCCGGATGGCCCAAACAATCGGAAAGGGGATTCATCAGAGAAAATGACTCTACCCCAGTCCTCAGCAGTCCAATCCCTGTACCTTTTGCAGAATATCGGTCTGTCCCTGATGTTTTTCCTGGAGAGAAGTGGCTTCTTTGCTGCCCTTCTTTACACCAGGCGATCCTCCAAAAGTCTTCGCCTCACTGTGCGTGCAGATGCACTCACACCTGCCTGCTGCTATTCCTGAGCAAGCTCTGCACTGGTGGTGCCCCGATCCCGCAGCTGAATCAACTTTAGGAGACGGTCCTGGCGCTTGCTGGACTTTCTTGGGCCCTGACGCCTTCTTCACAACAATTGAACCTCTCTCCTTGAAGTTCTTGATGATCGGATAAATGGTTGATTTAGGTGCAATCTTACCAGCAGCAATATCCTTGCTTGTGAAGCCCTTTTTGTGCAAAGCAATGATGACGGCACGTGTTTCCTTGCAGGTAACCATGGTTGACAGAGGAAGAACAATGATTTCAAGCACCACCCTCCTTTTAAAGCTTCCAGTCTGTTATTCTGACTCAATCAGCATGACAGAGTGATCTCCAGCCTTGTCCTCGTCAACACTCTCAACTGTGTTAACGAGACAATCACTGACATGATGGCAGCTGGTCCTTTTGTGGCAGGGCTGAAATGCAGTGGAAATGTTTTTGGGGGGATTAAGTTCATTTTCATGGCAAAGATGGACTTTGCAATTAATTGCAATTCATCTGATCACTCTTCATGACGTTCTGGAGTATATGCAAATTGCCATCATCAACACTGAGGCAGCAAACTTTGTGGAGACCAATACTAGTGTCATTCTCAAACCTTTTGGCCACGACTGTACAACAGAAGCTTGGAGATTTTTCACTGTTTAAATTAGAAGCTACAATAGGTTATTGAGTAAACCTATAGAGTAGCAACAGAGGGCAGTAGGACGATAAAGGTTATTAAATAACCTAAGAATAGCAACAGAATAGAAGTCAGAGCGGTCAGCAAAGAAAAAGAAAAGATCATCATATGGCCGTGTAGAGTGCACTTAGACACGCACTAGGCATAATATATGCATGACTATATTATTGTTTGTACTATTGCTATGGTTTCAACACAGGCACTGAGAATTATGTAGTTGACGTCGGAAGTTAACATACACTTAGGTTGAAGTCATTAAAACTTATTTTTCAACCACTCGACAGATTTCATGTTAACAAACTATAGTTTTGTCAAGTCGGTTAGGACGTCTACTTTGTGCATGACACAAGTAATTCTTCCAACAATTGTTTACAGACAGATTATTTCACTTATAATTCACTATATCACAATTCCAGTGGGTCAGAATTTTACATACACTAAGTTGACTGTGCCTTTAAACAGCTTAGAAAATTCTAGAAAATGATGTCATGGCTTTAGAAGCTTCTGATAGGCTAATTTACATCATTTGAGTCAATTGGTGGTGTACCTGTGGATGCATTTCAAGGCCTACCTTCAAACCCAGTGCCTCTTTGCTTGACATTATGGGAAAATCAAAAGAAATCAGCCAAGACCTCAGAAAAAAGATTGTAGACCACCACAAGTCTGGTTCATCCTTGGGAGCAATTTCCAAATACCTGAAGGTACCACGTTCATCTGTACAAACAATAGTATGCAAGTATAAACACCATGGGACCACACAGCCTCCATACCGCTCAGGAAGGAGACGTTTTCTGTCTCCTAGAGATTAACGTACTTTGGTGCGAAAAGTGCAAATCAATCCAAGAACAACAGCAAAGGACCTTGTGAAGATGCTGGAGGAAACAGGTACAAAGTATCTATATCCACAGTAAAACAAGTCCTATATCGACATAACCTGAAAGGCTGCTCAGAAAGGAAGAAGCCACTGCTCCAAAACCGCCATAAAAAAGCCAGACTACAGTTTGCAACTGCACATGGGGACAAAGATTGTACTTTTTGGAGAAATGTCCTCTGGTCTGATTAAACAAAAATAGAACTGTTTGGCCATAATGACCATCGTTATGTTTGGAGCAAAAAGGGGGAGGCTTGCAAGCCGAAGAACACAATCCCAACTGTGAATCACGGGGGTGGCAGCATGAGGAAGGAAAATAATGTGGATATATTGAAGCAACATTTCAAGACATCAGTCAGGGAGTTAAAGCTTGGTCGCAAATGGGTCTTCCAAATGGACAATGACCCCAAGCATACTTCCAAAGTTGTGGCAAAATGGCTTAAGGACAACAAAGTCAAGGTATTGGAGTGGCCATCACATCCTATAGAACATTTGTGGGCAGAACTGAAAAGGCGTGTGCGAGCAAGGAGGCCTACAAACCTGACCAGTTCTGTCAGGAGGAATGGGCCAAAATACACCCAACTTATTGTGGGAAGCTTGTGGAAGGCTACCCGAAACGTTTGACCCAAGTTAAACAATTTAAAGGCAATGCTACCAAATACTAATTGAGTGTATGTAAACTTCTGACCCACTGGGAATGTGATGAAAGAAATTAAAGCTGAAATAAATACTTCTCTCTACTATTATTCTGACATTTCACATTCTTAAAATAAAGTGGTGATCCTAACTGACCTAAGACAGGGAATTTTTCTAGGATTAAATGTCAGTTTAAATGTTTTAAACTGAGTTTAAATGTTTTTGGCTAAGGTGTATGTAAACTTCCAACTTCAACTGTATGCATGGCTATATTACTGTTTGTACTATTGCTATGTTTTATTTTTTGCACCATTACTATGGTTTCACCACTATTGTTTCATACCCCAAAGTCTGAGTGCCAAAGAGGGAGGGAAAAGGGTGTAGACAGACCAGAATTAAAAGGCTTTGAAACAATAGTGGAAGAAGGTTAAGAGGCGTTAATCATTTTACATATGAGGGATGCTATGGAACCACAAAACTGTATAAAAAGAGCGAGCTGAGTCTGGGAAAATCAGTAGTTTCTGGAGACTCACTCGGCTATGTTATTTCTCTAATAAAGTCGATTTCACTTTTACAGACTTCGAAAGTGCTTTATTTTAAAGAAAGAAGGCAAGATTTTCCACAAAACCTTCTGGACATCTCAGTCGACCAGACAGGTCCTACAGGCCCCAGTTTTGTCGCACCTTGACTACTGCCCAGCTGGGTGGTCATGTGTGACAAAGAAGGACATAGGTAAATTGCAGTTGGTCCAGAACAAAGCAGCACGTATTGCACTAAAATGTACACAAAGGGAAAGTGTCAGAAACATGCGTGTCAGTCTCTCATGGCTCAAAATTGAGGAGAAATTGACTGCATCACTATTGGTCTTTGTGCGAGGTATCGTTGTGTTGAAGGAACCAAACTGTCTGTTCAAGCAGTTGGCACACAGTTCGGACACTCATTGGTACAACACAAAACATGCAACCAGAGCTCTCTTCACAGTGCCCAGGTCCAGAACAGAGGCTGGGAAATGCACAGTATTAAATAGAGCCATGACTACAAGGAACTCTGCCACCCCAGGTAACTCAAGCAAGCAATAAAACCAGTTTAAAAAACAGATAAAAGAACACCTTAGTGCACAAAGGGGACTGTGAAGAGACACAAAAAGATTTTATATATCTTGTAATTTGCACTGTAATATGTATTAGACCTAAATATTGTGTGAATGTACTGACATGTAGGCTATATGTGATGTTTAAAATGTATGTATTTCGGTCCTTGACTAATAATGTTCTGTACTATGTATTATGTCGTGTTTCATGTGGACCCTCGGAAGAGTAGCTGATACCAGTCATACAAATACCAAACTAATTTGTATGACTGTAGAACACAAAAATGCTATATAAATGCAATCCATTGTTATTGTCATCCTGTAAGACACACCTCCTGAACTCAGCCAATCCGTGAACAGGCAGAAATGTCCACTCTAAAAGACTACACCCTATGTTGTTATTCATTTTAAAACTCATTCATGTCCACTGAGGAATGAGGCTGCCACCTGAAGCCTTTTACTATGAGCCTGCTACTGTTACCCTGTAGAAACAGTGCCCCTCCTCAGCCCCATGGTTTGTTTTCCAACATGGGATTGTGTCATGTGGTCCTGGCCCTATTGAGTAGCAGCCAAGCCCTTTGCGTAATGTTCGCTGCAGTTTAAGGCCCAAGTTTATGGGCCAAAATACACTTGAGGGCCCAGGGAGAGGAAAGAGAAAACAGTCACAAGATGTTCCTCCCCTCATAAACAAGCTGTAAAGGGAATTTCCAGGTGAAACAAAAAGGAGAGCAGTCGTTGGTAAAGTCAACCAAAAATCAACCTGGTTTAATACAAGTTGCAACAGGGAGACAACCTCCAGCATGGGAACATATAGAAACATGTCTAACCTGCCATCTCTGAGCAGGCCCTTATATCCTAATCACATACGTTCTGTAAACACATAACAAAATACATAACACAAGGAGGTGAACCACATTCTCACTGAATATAATAATAACCCGTGTCCTCAGAACTGGCACCTTTAGACTGACACCAACACCATCAGCAGATAGAACTGTCCATAACATTAAAGCCTAGTGACCATCAACCTTGCGCAAACATAATCATGTATATTACAGAAAGGATAAGTATAGTACATTGTGTTAATAATCACTTAACTGAATGTCTATTACAGAAAGGAAATGTATAGTACATTGTGTTAATAATCATTTAACTGAATATGAACTTTATTCATCTTAAATGTCCAATTTCACAAGCCGTACAAGGAAACTAGCGCATAGCACGCGCTTCATGGCAACTTTACAGTTGGTAACTAATAGGTAAACAATAGAAAGAACATGACCTACAAGTTTGGGTCATGGCAATATACTTTGCCTGTGATATGTGGTTGTCCCACTAGCTATTTTTAAAATGAATGAACTAACTGTAAATTGATCTGTATAAAAGCGTCTGCTAAATTACTAAAACGTAAAAAAAAAAATAATAAGCTATCCACTCTAGCCCAGTTCCATGTATATCCCCTGTACCTTCTCCTAAAACCAATCGCCCAGATTTCATAAAACTAGACATTTCAGATATGTGAAGGAGAAAAAAGGAAGCTATATGAGTTGAAATTGAATCACGTCAACCCAGCCCATGTGACAAACTGTCTGCTGCTGTGGTTTGTACTCTTTGTACTCGAAGGTGCTGGATTATCCGAGAAATGGGCGGATACAGTCGTGAGATTATAAATGCTTGTTGGGCTGCGATTCGTTCCACCTTCCACACACTCACGATCTGGCAAATCCTCGACCATCGCTGCGCGGCTTTAATGAAAGCAGTGGGTCAAACAACGGCGTTTACACTGGACCTCTGAAAAACGACAAGGGGGTAAGTTAAACCTAGTTTTGCCGATAAGAGCCTAGTTACTTTTGTTTGACGTCCTCTCTACTAGGTGGTAATCGAAATGAATGCTTGTTGTTGACCGCGTTCGCACAACGTTAGCTGACAGTTAACGCTAACGTTGTCTGGCTAGCCAAATCGATTAATTTCTTTAAAATGTCATACCATACCGACTGCACGCTTATTGTTTAGTCGGTTGACGTTGGCAATTCATTGTGGTCCAGATATTGATGTAATTTATTGTTTGTAGTTAGATAGATGACTAACTGCGTATTCGGGTTAATGTACAGCGATCCGGTGTGCAGAGACGTAGCCAGTGTTTTCTTCTAACGTTACGTTAGTAGTGCGTTGTGTAGGTTCAATTCACTTGTTTTTGGTAACGGGACATGCTGGGATACTTGTAAATTGGGTGAACTATTTTGAAATGTAATATTAAGCTGTATGTTAACGTAACGAAATAGTCCTACTTTATGTTTAACCGCATATTTAGCTTTATGTGTGGCCTAGGCTATTATTGACAACTATTCCCGATTGTTTTCTAACGTTATGTTTTCACCACAGTGCTCCGGTTAAGCGCTGCATCATCTTGACCAGACATCGCAGTGATCATTTGCTTCAGTCTCGGGAGAGATTGCAATTTGATACTATTTATACGCTGCAGCCTCCATCAGTCCCTTATCTAATCGAAACAAAATGGTGCAAAATAAGATCACCGAAGTCACTGGATTCCATCGCTCTTTCAAGGTGAGTTACTGTTTCTATTAGATTGCGTTGGTTACGAGATGGAGAAGTGGGACCAGGCTGCATCTGCATCTTGCAATATTTAACTACATCCTTCTATATTTAATATAATCTGTCTTCACACTTGGGTGACAAACGTGCATCCTTGCCTCCAATGTTCACAGTTCACAAGTGCAAATATGGATAATGACTGAGTTGTCTAGGGAAACTGACCTACTTGGACAATGTTGTTAAATGGCACAACATTGAGTGAAATTGTGTTCAGATGTTATTTGATATGAAGCCTTTGTACAAGAGGGGCAGTGCACCAGATTGTTCGCTGGACACAGTATCAGCTGTGAAATTCTTTACTTGATTCAATATTGTAATGGAAGCAATGAGACCATGGCCAGTGTAGCTAATGTTTTGTCATATTTTTATGGGTCATTGTGAACAAGGCTGAACTGTTATTAGTTAAAATTCACCCATTTGTTCTACTCATCTAGGGCCAAAATCCCTTTGAGGGTGATGAATTCACCAAAAATAGTTCCCTCCTTAATTCGGACTTCAATTTTGATTTGTCGAATAGACATGGTAAGTGTATTCCTTTTTTCTTTTTACTGAACACTTTAAACTAAAGTTAATCTTACTCCAAGAGGCCAATATCAGCATCCTGGGACACAAACTCAGTAGCAGCATTTCCTATGTTATGTAGCACCCTGTTATTCTACAGTATTGCTACTGATTTTTGTGGTTGTGTAGATATTCCCTCCAGCCAGCCTATTGACATCCCTGATGCCAAGAAGAGAAATAAAAAGAAAAAGCGTTGCAGGGCAACTGACAGTTTCTCTGGCCGATTTGAGGGTGAGTAATTTTCTTATCTCATCTAAAGGACATTCTGTAGATTATAGAACAAAAATAAATGTTTATCTAGCTGGTCATTTAAAAAAATATATACATTTGTCCTACCAGATGTCTACAGACTGCAGGCAGAGGTTCTTGGAGAGGGGGCTTATGCAAGAGTTCAGACCTGCCTCAACCTCATCACCAATAAAGAATATGCTGTGAAGGTAAGATGTTTCTCATGCTGTAGAAGTTCTCTGAAAAGGAACCCCAATATCATGGAGTGCCTGAACATGGTATTGTCTTGAGTGGTTTGCACAGAATTTGTGGACAAGGACATTTTTCTACAAATGGTAATTGAAGGCTCTCCCAGGATATTGCAAACCTCAAAGGATAATGTTTGAACTGTGCGTCACGTTCCTGACAAGGGCCTGTGACTGCCATCATCTCACATTGCACTTCATTGCTGCCTTGGCATGTGATCAATATGGCTATGTTACATTGTAGATGACTGCACATGGTCACCTGATCATTAGCCCCACTGGGAGGAATTTCTATGGAAATGTAGGCCCTTACTCAATTTCATGGTTTTAATTGTATAACCCATAGATGTATATGTTGTGTTGGACTACATCAATGTCCTCTCTGGCATTTTACATTTCTAGGCTGTACTCTTGTAACCTTGTTTGGGACATTGTTCAATTCCCTAGACAGCAGTCATGTTTGTTCTGTTCAGCCCTTTGGAACGGATGTGTGTTGAGGCTCTGTCAGTGTTGTGCTGCTGCTGTAGTTTTATGGGCACTGGGGGCTTAGCTACTGCTAGCACAGAAACTTCCCCTCCCTGTGTTTTACTGACTCAGCCAACCAATCAGAGCCAGCTGAAGGCTACATCCACCCCCTCTCTTTGCGGTCATTCGTCAGCCAGGCTCCTAGTGGTGGGAACATTGTGTACTGGCAGCAGTGCCAAAACATGTGAGGGAGGGGGGGGGGGTGCTGTTAAGGGTTATGACCTGGGGTGTTCATACTTTTGTTTTTTTGTTTTCTACAAAAGGGGCCGTAGATTGAAGAATGTGTTGGATTCCTGTGCCTTGACAGTTTTTCTCTCTCCTTTTGCATTGAGGATGTAAATGTTGTGAAATTCAATTTGGACCGTTTTCATTTTGCATAAGTGTTGTAAGATTTAGTTTGTTCCATATTTTGTATGGATTCGTTGTATACTGCTGCAATACACATATTACTTTTGCATCTAGTATATTAATGGTGTTTGTTCCCTTCAACTCTTTCTAATAAACATACTAGTGTTAAATAGTTGACTATAGAGGGATATTTTGTGGAGGATTTTAGGGGGTGGGGTGTGGGAGAACCAGTGACTCGAGGTCAGTTGGGGCCAGGAGGGGACTCAGACTGTCTACAGATGTCCTAGCCAGCCACCCCTCCCCCTCTACGGCTGGAAGGGGGGGTGGGGTCTCGGGTCTCCTTGTGTTGCAATCCCAACATAAACCAAAGCTGTAGAAAAACAAACTCAAAGGGGCCTGCCTGGCTAGCTACATCCTGGGGTACTGCATACGGAGTGCTTCTGGGCATTCACACGTCTGTTGATTTACAGACCTGCAGTATGACTCAATGGGGCCCAGCCATGCTGTAGGGTTTATAGCCCCTGGAGGTGATGGGTGACTGTCTGCAACAGGACAGTAAAACCCCACATCCCTCCAGAAGGACAAAGGGGCCTCACCCCCACGGCGTTAGCTATTAATTTAGCCATCTATCAATTTCTCCATTATAAGTTAATTGATACTAGTGTCTGCTCTGTGACATGTAGGCTACTCATTGGAGGTTGTGTTGTGATCAGGAGAAAGTCACTGGTTGGCCGCGGACTCTGTTTAGAACAGTGCTGAGGCTTTGAGAACGCACAGGCCCCTAATCCTAGACACACATTGTGCTCTGGCCTGGTGTGGTTCAATGGCAGCCCTAATCCAGCTAACAGGAAGAGTATCACGTACACCCTCCGACAATGAGAGGGGGTGGCTGAAATTCAGGCCTTTGCTTTTAGTGTCAGCAGTCTCTTTTGGCTGTGCAACAAACTGGGCTGCCAGACAGCGACCCACAACAGCACTACAACTATATTTAGTCGTCGCTCCATTGTCAATACAACTCTTTGGGAAAACTTTGCCCTTTGCCTTGCGTTTTCATGGAGCAAGCATGAGAGGTTGGAATATGGTATACACATCAAATCTAATATTATTGGTCACATACACATGTTTAGCAGATGTATACTACATTTATAAACTGGGTACTTTGAACCCTGAATGTTGATTGGCTGACAGCGGTGGTATATCAGACCATATTCCACAGGTATGAAGAAACATTTATTTGTACTGCTCTAGTTACGTTGGTAACCAGTTTATAATAGCAACAAGGCGCCTCGGGGGTTTGTGGTATATGGCCGCGATGCGTCGTGCCTAAGAACAACCCTTAGCCGTGGTATATTGGCCATGTGCCTTATTGCTTAAGTATACTATATTTAGAGGTGTGGTTCGTTGATTCTCCACCCATTGGCTCTCTGGGTGGTAGGCACTTGACAGACCCCAGAAGTAGGTTAACCCTTCATACTCACTGTGCCTAAAGGTTGGAAGTTGAGGGAAGTGAACTATACAACGGTATATTTCCAGTCCTTACAAAGTATGTTAATAGGATTTTATACATGTATGATTGTTAATGTATGATTGGGGCGACAGGTAGCCTTGTGGTTAGAGTGTTGGGCCCGTAACTGAAAGGTTGCTGGATCGAATCCCCGAGCTGACAAGGTATAAATCTGTCGTTCTGCCCCTGAACAAGGCAGTTAACCCACTGTTCCTAGGCCGTCATTGTAAATAAGAATTTGTTCTTAACTGACTTGCCTAGTAAAATAAAGGTTAAAAAAAAAAAAACCCCAGACTCCTCCATTCCAGATCATTGAGAAGAGACCCGGTCACAGCCGTAGTCGCGTCTTCAGGGAGGTGGAGATGCTGTACCAGTGCCAGGGCCACAGGTAAGATTACTGCCTAGATGCCCAACCACAGGGCTGACTTCTGAATAATAGTTTAGTGGAAAGCACCCTACCTCATCAGACCCTCATGGCATTGTAAATGAGAGAAGTCTTTACATGTATTCAATATGTAAATTCCCTGACTGATAAATCTATTTAAGTAATGACTGTCATGTTATTTAGTGTGACCACATACTGAAGGTCCTGTCTCCTTCACTGCAGAAACATCCTGGAGCTGGTGGAGTTCTTTGAGGAGGAAGACAAGTTTTACTTGGTGTTTGAAATGCTGAGAGGAGGTGAGTGCTTCGAACAGGGTTTAAAAGTAAGATGCACTATTTCCTTCTGCACACTTCTCATATTGAATTTGTTAGTGTCTTAATACAGTCACTTTTTATACAAGCCAATGTGATCGGGTTGAGCAGAGTAATAAGTGTCTTGTTGACCCGCAGGTTCAGTCCTGGCTCACATCCACAGGAGACTACACTTCAGCGAGCAGGAAGCCTGCGTTGTGGTGCAGGACATCGCCAGCGCTCTGGATTTCCTCCATAACAAAGGTAAGCATCCTACAACAGGGTTGGGCCACAGGCCAGGGCTCGCCTGGCAAGCCCAGGGGGAGAATTGGGATTAATTTGGGGACTGGGAAGGGCCTGGCGCTGGCATCTGGAGATGGGCGGGCTGGAGTTTCTCATGAGGGCTTTACAATGCAACTCTAGCTGATCTGGTTTCAGTAGATAGTTGTAAGGCTCGGCCCACTGTAATCTACTTCTGTGTAGAATAACAAAATGGTCAAAGGTCTCACGTATTCCCTCCACACCTGGGCTGTTAGGTCAAAGCCATGTTCCCATGTGATCCCTAGCTGTGGCCCATGCTGGTCATTTGTTAAAGGCCTAAACACATGCCCTCTATTGCCTAATTATACATGCATCAGCATGATGCCGCTTTTCCTTTTTTACAGGAATGGCACATAGAGATCTGAAGCCAGAGAACATCTTATGTGAGCATGCGGACAAAGTAAGTTTCCATTTACAGGTGTCTGCTTTGTAGAGATCTGTAGCCACTGGCGCATTGGGCACTCTAATCTGGAGTTGAAGTAGAATTGCCCATAAATCGCCTTCCTCTGATGTGCCATCACACTCGATGGAGCCGTGAACCACAACCAGCACCCTGGTCACTAATCTCTTGAGAAACAGCAGAAAGTATGTTTTGTAACATTTCTTAAATGTGCCCATTTCCCTTCCTTTTGTAGATCTCGCCGGTGAAGATCTGTGACTTTGACCTGGGTAGTGGGATCAAGCTGAACAGCGACAGCTCTCCCATCTCCACCCCCGAGCTCCTCACTCCAGTAAGTTCGTCTACTACACTCTGTTGGGCCAGTCCAGTTTTGACCGAATGGAAATAGGCCTGTGGCAATGCTTTGGGCGGGAAACAGACATTCTATGGAAAGCAGAGGTGGTGTGACTGTTGGGACCTGGCACAACAAAGCCCCAGTGAGGCCTTTCTTTTGCCTTTGTCTGAGGCAGGCTGATATGGTTTTATAATTCTGCTCCCTATGTAGATGGGCTGGCCTGTACGGTATTGGACAAGCCCTGGTGGCGTTACTTGCAGGAAGCCCTATCATTGGGAACCAGGGAGACAGTGTGCTGTTATCTTAGGTCAAGGACAAAGTTAACTGTCGGCTGGTTTCGGGGATTGACTCTCAGCCTGTGTATGAACACACACACACACCTTTGTCACTCTCTCCTATCTGGCAGCTCCTATGCTTAGATATCTGAATAGCACTTATAAGCTCCATTCAGATTCCCAAAAGTCTAATGTCCACATCCTGCTACTTATCAGTGGAAATGGTGGGGCAAGGTTATAATGGGTTAACCCAAAGTCTCTAAAAACTGGCTTTAAACCCTGACTGGCACAGTGTTACTGGAATGCTTCAAATGTTAAGGGCACCCATCCCATTCTGTACATCCCCTGTCAGAGGGATGGAGATGGATGTGAACCAGATGGCCAGGCTAGTTAGAGAGGGGGGGGGATGTGGAGAAATGTTGCATTGTAACCTGACCTAGCTTGGGCAGCCTGTTGGCATGGCAGCCCTATCAATTTACTATTTGTGGGTAGTATAGTTTGGCCCATGTTGGAGACAGACAGGGCGGTGTGAGCGCTGAGCGGTCTCACCCTCTGTGGGTCTCAGCTCTCTCAGGGCTGTCTGAGGGGGGGGGGGATAGCCTTGCATGCATCCCCCACTCTGTCTTCTGGTTTCCACCACAGCCTGGTCTTTGTTATCTGAGAGATTGACCTGGGTCAGACTGACAGACCTTTTTGAATGAAGGTATTTTGTCATTCCCGTGTAAAGCACTAGATGTAATATAATTGAGGAGGAAGAGGGCTACAGGGAACAGATTGCACATTTGCACAGACCGCGAGGCCAAACCATGCTACTGTATGTGGAAATGGTTGAATGAGAAGCACACTTTCCTTAACAGGAATTGGAACGAGAATGTCTCCCGTCACTGATCCTCTGCTACGTTCCTCTATCACTTGAGCTGTAACATGCAGAAACCGAAATAACATTGCCACCCACCCTCCGGTCTCTTCTCTTGCGCTGTAATCTCCACCCACTTTCTCACCACATTTGTGCAAGCCTGCATTTATCTTTGTATTCATGACACAAAAGCCCCATGTTTAACGGTTGTTCTAGTGAAAACTGAGTCTTGCGCCTACTAGCAACTGTGCTTTGATTGGCTGAGCCAGCGGGAGGGGGAGAGGGAAGGAGTGGGGGGGGGGGGGGGGGGGAGTGGCGTGTGGACCCAGCACTGCTCATGCGCCTCTCCCTTGTTGTTCTTAGTCTCTGTTCAGGCCGTTCATATCTGATTTTTCATTTCTCTCCTGCCATTCTTTTCCTCTTACCCACATGCCTGCTCTTAGTGTGTTATTCCCCAATGTCTCATAGTTGTCATGTGATGTTGTCATGTGCTTGAGTATATTGAATTTGATAGAAAACTAGGGCTGTCCCTGACTACAAAAATAAGGTATTTAATCTTTGTCGACCGAGGGTCGTCCTCTTTCGACCTATTGATTGGTCGACATGTTTAAACTTATTTTTCCATATATAGCCAGACACACCCTATGTGTTTGAGTAAAATCATATGCACTGAGCGTGTCTGCTTTAAGCACACTGTTTTGATTAAATAATTAAGACACACAAATGACTCGAGCCTGATGGTCACTGTTAAATAAAATGACTGGCGCACGTTGTCTTGCTCTCCTCCCCACTACAGCGAAAAGGCAGCACAGCAACTGTACTGCGCTGTCGTGCTGAAGCTGCAACAGTTTCAGCCATTTAGTTTTTCTTGTTTCTGACTGAGAATTTCTGTTACTGAAATCCCTAACTTGTTTAGGGGAAACATTCCCTCAACCCTTGCTCTCGTTACATGTAAGCATTGTATCATGATCACATCTCCTAACACATGACAGCAAAATGGATGTGGAGGAAAAGGAAACTCGAAATGGGCAAATGTTTACTGGTTGCTCAGGAGGGAAATCCCCAATCTGAGGTAAAAAATGTGTAATTCCACTAAGTTCTATGGGGTGAAAATGCTATTTTAATATCGCGAAATAATTTAACATACATTTTAACATGGTATATGCACTCACAAACTATTACAATTACCTCTATTTCTCACTAATTTGACCATTTAGAGAAAAAAAAAATGACGACCTGAAACTGGTGGGTTTGTGGCTCGCTGGCCAACAGACTAGGCTTTGTCTGTGCTCAGATTCCTGCCCTGCAAATTGCATTACATAAGGGTGCTGCGGGATGGTGCTGGGGCGACAGCTGGACCAGGGCTCACAATGTGCAAACAGATGCCTCTCCTCGGACAGAGGAATGGGATTTTTTTTTTTCAAAGTAAAATGACCACAAGTCTGCTTCAAACCACCCCCACAAAACTGAGCTCTTCAGAGCCCTGGTGTTGCAGCAGGCTCTCATTCCATGTTTGGATTTTTTGGACATTTGGTTTACCAGAGGGGATCTTTGGTGTCTCCTTCAACCAGAGCACTTTTCATGATAAAGCTAGCCAATCAGGAGTTTCTAAAGTGCATCCTTTATACCGCTGCTGACCTGAGCTCTGTGTTTAGTTTCTGTGGTCTGGTCATTCTAACCCCACAGATTGATGAATCGCTCATGTTTGTTCAGGAATGCATTTTGAATCTAGTTAAGTTTAAGCAAAGCTTTAGTCCTACTGGAACTAAAACTAGAATCTTATTATTTGTTCAGTTTCTCAAAGTAAACCGACAAGAAGCTAATTTGATCAGAGTAGGGCAGCCAGCTCCTAAGGAATGTCTTTGTTCTCCTGTGGAAGTAGTGACCCGTACATTTCTTCACAGTGATCGGAAAGTTGGTGTTTTTTGTTTAACGGCGTTATGCAACTGGGCTGGGCTTTCTTGGACTGACCCACCAACAATCCTCTTTTCCTAGCTCTGTGTTTGGCCTAGTTTTCACATCTTATGCAGGCAATCATGCTGAGCCTGTAGCCTGATCAGTCAGTCCACTGTGAGCTTTGAGCTGAGTGCCAAGAACAGGCTGTCACACAGGGCCATAGTCATCACTCACCACCCCATAGTTACTGGCCTACCCTACCTAGATCATTGCACATGATGTTCTTCATGCCTCGTTACATTTTCCACAGAGTAGAGATGTTTTGGAAAGCAGGGGCACTTAAAGGACTCCATTAGTGTGGATAATCCTCCTCCCAAAACAATCTGCTGTCTACCATGTGACTCTCATATAGCGGAGTCTCAGACAGGCTTGTGCTTCTGTGCAGAGGCACATGAGCCAGCTGACTAATGAGGAATGCCGCAGTCCCCCCCCCCCCCAAAAAAATAAAATTGTTCAGGGACATTCGACAGTTTATTCCTTTTCACTGTTGTACCCACAGCATATTACACTCGGCTCTGTTTATTTAACAGCTGTAGTAGCTTCGTGTGGGGCGTGTACTGTTCCCAGCCGAGGGCTAACTAACCCTGCTGTCTCGGTCTGTTTCCTGCAGTGTGGCTCGGCAGAGTACATGGCCCCTGAGGTGGTGGAGGCCTTCAGTGAGGAGGCCACCAACTATGACAAGCGCTGCGACCTGTGGAGCCTGGGGGTCATCCTCTACATCCTGCTGAGCGGCTACCCACCCTTCGTGGGCCGCTGCGGCAGCGACTGTGGCTGGGATATGGGAGAACCCTGCCACACATGCCAGGTAAGAAAGAATGCCAAGGCCACCTCTGGCTGACCCAGATTCTCTCGCTCTAGTTTCTCTCTCATTTTTGTTTTAGCATGTGAACTCCAGAAACGGTATCTTGTTTGTTTAGGAGGAAGTATAATATTCCTATATACACACTTACTTTTTAAGACACCTGTGACTTGCACACAATTGTAAAAATCAAGCTGCTCGTTTCCTCTGGTTCCTTATTATGTGATGTTAAAGAAAGCTCTTGTTTCGTCCCTAGAACACATTGTTTGAGAGTATCCAGGAAGGGAAGTATGAGTTTCCAGAGAAGGACTGGGCTCACATCTCGTCAAGTGCCAAAGACCTGATCTCCAAACTTCTTGTTCGAGATGCTAAGAACCGCCTGAGTGCTGGCCAGGTTCTGCAGCACCCCTGGGTACAGGGGGTAAGTCTCACTCTCTCTACCGGCTTCTTGAACTAATTGACGCACATTTCAGTGGGTAGAATGGGTGGTGGTTGTTTTTCGTCTAATCACCTGCTAAAACATGTCTCACTTTCTTTTAGGGTATCTCTGATACACTGCCAACATCCATTCTACCTCAAAGGTGAGTTAATATTTGAGTCCCTGAGAGATATGGGCTATGTTCTAGTATAGTGTTTCCTGATCACCTCCATTATGGTGAAAGTACAACTATTGTAACTGGAGAGTGAACTTCTGCATTAAGATTTTTTTTGGTCTCTCCTCCTACCCGATCAGGAACAGTGCCAAGGACCTGACGTTCTTTGCAGGCAAGGCAGTGGCCATGAACCGGCAGCTGGCTGAGCAGGCTGTGATGGAAGAGCAGCAGCAGCTTGACGAGGCGCCAATGGTAATCACAGCCAGCTCTACTTCCATGCGCCTCTCCCCTCCATCCAACGCCAAGCTGGCCAAGCGCAGGCAGAGCCTGCTGAAGACTGGGCCTGTCTCTGCCTCCGAGCTCTGCCAGCTCCTCACCCCCCTCGTCATCACGTCATCTGCCTGATCCACCGCCTTTGACCATCCCCTCCCTACACCAATTCAGATCTCCAGATCACCGCTCAGCCTGGCCTCTCTGCCTGTACCTGGCCCCAACTCCTCAGCCACACTCATTGACAGGAGAGACCGCTGCCATGCCAGTCTGTCTCCTAAACTGTATTTTTCGGAGTGCAAAGATGCAGAGACGGCAGTCCGAACGCACACATCCCCCAAATTACTGACCAGCGCAGCTCCGCATACTCGTCCTCTATTAATTTAAATGTGTTGACAGTTGGAGAAATGGCTTGAGCCGCGCTGAGAATTAGAAAAGTATAACACACTGCTGTGCGTACACATTTTGGACTCTGATAAATGCTTAACTGCCTTCTGCCCCACAGCAGCACTTATAAAGCACATTAGGCCTACATACACTGCACGTTCAGGCTGAGGGGCTACTGAGCCTTCTAGGGATCTTTTTTTTGGAGGGGGGGGGGGCTCTTCAAGCTATGTTTTTCTTTTGTTGAGTCTATGGCAGAATGTTTGAACCAAGCTCAGACACCAAAGGACTATCTGTTGTGCTGCTTCCACATGTTACAACTGGATCCACTGTGAATTAAGTTTATCTGGAAAGTTCTCCATGTCTGTGTGTGAATGCCCCATCAGCAGATGCATACACGCTTATGCAATAGCCAACATTAAGGCTTTTCCATGTGGAGGGATTCAGTGGATAGAGTTCAGAAGGCTGGAAGCAAATGCTGTCAGTGTCTGGTGCAGTCCATTGTTATAAATTCCTCTTCAACTGAGCCTCTGTTGAAGACTAAGCCCACAGTACAAAAGTGTATGGCTGTGCCCCATGAGCCTCTAGTACCAGAGAATGTATCTATCACCAGCCCTTATTATGCTACAATGCCTACCAATGCAGTTTCATATATGAAATGAATTATGCCAAACTACCAATCGCCATGAATCATTCAATATTAATCTACATTTTCTGTTATCGGGGAATTCCTCCTGAATTTCTACAATGCAATAGGGGTTTAATTAAATGTTTCGCCTGCATCTGCAAAAGTTGCTTTATGCACCAACCTAAATTTCTTGGCACATGCAACTCATTTGGTAACGTGAACTGGGTTGACCTGATGCTACCCTCAATAAGCATGGAGCAGAAAAATTGCTAATTCGGTTCCCCATGCTAAATTGTGTACTAAGTTAGTGTTGTCATCGAACCATAAGATGTATTAATGTAAACCTCAAGTTATTTGACTGCTGTGTAGTGTAAAGTTATTTTTATGCCATGGCTGTCATAATAATCTATCAAATTTAGCGGAGTTAAATGCTAATTTTAGCTGACGTGACTTATCTAATGTAGTTGGATTTGATCAGGCTTTTCCGTTAAGAGGTTAACCTGATATTGACCTCTATAATGTGACACCCTTGGAATGATTCCAAACTGCATCACAACTGCAAAAACCTCTTTGTGGGAGAAAGAACATTTGCATTGAACATGGCGAAGGAGACAATGTAAAAGTCTAAATGGAAAAGCATTCCAGAAAAAGTCTTCCGAGGACATGTAGCTGTATTAATGAGTTATTTAAAAAGTTAACTATTTTATGTTTAACTGTGCCACTGAATTTTTTTTATTTTTTACAGCTGTTTTTAAGCTTTTATTTTTTATGTCAACCTCATGTAGGTGCTGTTCAGGTGGAACACCAGATGTTCCTTTTTTTTTTTCTATTTTTTAAGTGTGAGATGGGAAAGTGAGGATTTTATTGTATCTGGAGCTAAACTAATGCCCAGTGAAGGTTTTTTCTTTTAATGTTATTTTGTATGCGAAAGTGTTGGCAACAATCTGTTTGGAAACAAGTTTGGCTCTTATAAAATTGACATATTACAGTGATGGGTTCTCAAGACACTGTAGCCAATGCTAAAGAGTGTAAAAGTCATAAACAAGTGACAATGCGCACGTTCTCATCACCAAGGTGTAAAACGACTAAACTCCTGAATGTCCATGTAGTGTTGGCAGCACTGCACTCTGGTACTCTTGGGGGGGGGAAAATGGCTCCCTTGGTGTCAAAAGGCCCGTTATGCCGATAGTGGGACACTGATTGATTGTAATCTTTTTAAGAAACCTTTCTACCGACATACATTTCTGGGTTTTTATGTCTTATAGTAAGACTTACTTGAATTTGTGTATGCAGCTGTTTTCTTCTTTGTTTGGGAAACAACCTTGCTATCAAAAATCTGAACAAAAGCATTAAGCTGCGTAAGGTAATATTTGGGTTGTGAAAATGCCTATTCAATTGAGTTTCTGCCTTGTTTTTCTCAAGTGTCAGACAAGTTTCTCCCCATATTTTGTTAGGGTTGGGATTCTCCGACATGCACAAAGATGTAGTACTCTTATATCTACGGTGTGAATTTCTTTGGTCATAACAATTCCAACTTTTGCCCAATGCAGTAGTTTTGAACTGCCTTTTTTATTTGGAGAGATTCAATAGAAGCAATCAGTTTTTACATTACAATATCTTTTTGAAACGACGTGTAAAATGAGACATTCAACTGGACAGCCACAAACCACTTCCCCATGATTTGAATGGAGCCCACAGGCAGTTCATTTAAGATTTAACAACGTTGAAACAGTTGTGTAAATATTTCAGTTTGAGGGAGGTTGGGTAATTGTTTTTCTACATGGTTCTCTACTCAAGCCTTGAGCTTTCTTTTCGGAGTTGTTGCCACTTTTTAACACTCTCTGTATTTTCTCCCATGCCAAAATATTAACAGGATTTTTTTTTTTTTTTCATACTTCTGAGACAAACATTGAATTTAAATAAGCACTTTACTGTAACATGTGACTGATTTGCAGTTCACGCAAAGAAACATGACTTGCAGATTTTTGTATTGTTTTTTCTAAATACAATAAATGCTTTGAACATAAGTATTAATTTTACTTTTCTGCTGTTTGCATTATGCATCGTTTGATGCTTTGGGGCCAATTTCAAGGATGTTACTGCTGAACCATTCCAACATGTTTTCACTTGTTAACTGGCACAATCACTATAGTGTTACTCTACAGTGCATCGCTTTTCCAAGGCTGAAGTCATTTGACGATCTAGTCTACTGTAAATGGCTCTGATACAAAGCTGAGTAAAGGACACGTTTTGATCTTTGCTTTGGGGCTATGAAGTAATATTTACGATAGATACTTTATTGATTCCCGAGGGGAAATTACTTTGTCAAGCAGCTACGATAAACACAGGGCAGGAGCAAAATTCCAGAACTAAATACATAAAAGACCGATACATGATCCATACTGCAGCAGTATGAAAAAGTATTTTAAAATACAAGAAGTCTGGATTGCAAAATGCTATAAAAAGGCATTGCATAGTATGAGTGAATGGCTGAATATGTACACTCTACATTGTTAGTGTTAGGTAAACATTTTAAAATATATATATTTGCATGGTTAACTATACTATACAGGTCGATGGCAGAGAAAGATACTTAAATAGCTAAATGTGCGTATGATATAAGTGAGGGTAATAATAGTTTACTTAATATACAGTCTGGTTAAATGTACAGGTAAGTGAATATTTGCATGGTTAAATTAACTGTACAGGTAAATGACAGGAAGAGATACTTAAATAGCTAAATGCCACATTGGGGAAAACGTACCCAATGTCACACTTGAGTAAAAGTAGAAAATTACAAGTGAAAGTCAGTCAGAAATACTACTTGAGTAAAAGTATGTATTTGGTTTTAGATATACGTAAGTACCAAAAGTATAAATAATTTAAAATTCCTTATATTAAGCAAACCAGACGGCACCATTTTTGTTTTTTCAATTTACGGATAGCCAGGGGCACACTCGGACATAATTTACAAACAAAGCATTTGTGTTTAGTGACTGCCAGATCAGGTAGTATCGTAGTAGAGGACCAGCGATGTTCTCTTGATAAGTGCGTGAATTGGACCATTTTCCTGTCCTGCTAAGCATTAAAAATGTAATGAGTAATTTTGGGTGTGAGGGGAAATGAGTGGTGTTAAAAGTACATTCTTTTTAGGAATGTAGTGAAGTAAAAGTTGTCAAAAATAGTAAAGTTACATATACCCCCCAAAAAGACTTAAATAAACTACTTTCAAGTACTACTTAACTACTTTACACCACTGCCTAGTCACGTGTAATTGGTTTAGTCCTGAGTCCGAGGCGTTGAGGATTCATGACTGATGCAACTCGCTGTAAGCGCTGCTACCTTGTTTCCCCAGGAGATCTGGCAGTGTTGTTTATCAATACAGGGACTGAATGCCTGCTAACACTCAGCACACAAGTCATATGCTCAGAATCGGATACTGTAATTTTCCATTTACTCAACAGAATGTAGAAAAGGAATGTCCACTTCGGTCGTATTATATAACAGATGCACTACTATCCAATTGCGCAAACATCACCAGGAATCTTTTAGGAAATGATGCAATGGCAATGTTAGTTTGCTTGGGGTTGAGCTATATCTGACTTGGTACAGTGTCAGAGCAGTGCTCATATCCTAAGTATGTCTCCCCCTAGTGTTTACTTTCTAAAACTACTCAAACTCTCCTAGAAATATTGCACACAACCAAATGGGTATTTATTTGATATGTTGGTGAAAATAAACTAAGAAAGAGCAAACCTGTTGAGCGAAATACACTTTTCTCCCTTCAGGACTCCTTTTAGGCTGTGGGAGTTCTGGTATTTGTTAATCATTTCTGTGAGGTCGTTGATGTCTGAGGTTCTTTGGGCTCCACAGGGACATCCTTAGCCTTAGAGGCCGCTAAGGGGTGTCTCTTGTCCAGATGTTTGTCCACAGCCTCAGGAACCTCAAATGCCTTCAGAGAGTCCATTATCCGTTTTGGGTAACCCCAGGTCTTCTGAGCTTTCTTTTTCCTCACATTGCCCTCTATAGCCTCTTTCTGTTCGTCAGTCAAAAATGACAAGGCACTTGTCATTACCTCAATGTCATACTTAGGCTTTGGGAAAACCCTGTTGTGATCCATATTTGGTGCCTTGGGTATGAGGGCATCAAGAGACTTCTGCACCACCTGAGGCAGACCCCAGAGGTGTTGGATTTTTTTGCGTTTGATGTGGAATTCTAGCTTGTCTCTCATTTCTTTGCTGATAAAAAGTGTCTTTGAGCAATTCAATTCAAACTCTACCTCTGACACTTCCTTTTGCTGAGGAGTTTCTTTGGGTGTGATCAGTTCCATGGACTTGCTGAAGATGGTGGGCACTCCTAATACATTTGCCAAATGCTTCTGTTTCAGGTTCATCACAAGACGTTTAATGGATGCCTTTCTCATGAATAAAACATGTTTCACTCTGGGTATAGGGATGCGCATACCTGGTCTGACTAGCTTCTTCACCAACCTCTTCGGAGGAACCCTCCCCTGTGGCATAGACAATATGATTTCCAGGCACTTGCTCTTCACTTCCATTTGAAATTTGGTCCTGGGATCAGCTGTGCTAACTTCCAACGCATCAGGTCGAGTGGCTGTATCTATGACAACAAGAACGCTACTACATACACTTTCCTCAGTTGAATAATCATCAGACTCACTTGACGTAGAGAGAGATTTCTCCTCCTCTGTTTCTTGTCCCAGTGATATTACTGTTGGACCTGTCTCACCCTGAAGATGTTGGCAGGTGATCAGAGGCTGGGAAATGGTTTCAGCGTTACTGTCCATAATCAGATTTCCTTTGTCCATACTCTTATTTCTCTGTTGACACTTAACGGCTTCTGCTCTAAAGGCTTTTATACACTTCAAAGCAAGTTTGGGAAGAGCCCACTGCTTTTTTATCACTTTATGCTTCACATGACACTCGAGTCTGTTCCTTACCTCCTGGGGGAGGAATGGGGTTTCTACACCATGGAAATCCAACTCAACTGGCTGTGGTGTGACGTCCTTGGCTGCCTTTTTCTCCAGGGAGTCTGAGTAGAGAGTAGGCACTCCCAGTAGGTGCTGTAGTCGGTTTTGCTTCAGAGTCATCTCAAGGAAATCAGTTGTTTCCTCTCCAATCATACGGATTAAAAATGATCTTGGCTTGGGATATGCAAAAACATGGACCAAACATTGAGGAGGATGAAGAGTCTTCACCAACCCTGGACAGACTTTTGAACCTAAGGGCTTGCTAGATGTTCTAGTCTCCATCTTTTCCCGTTTCGGATCTTTCTGACCATTGATTGCCATCCGGGATATATCAGTAGTGTTCATTTTTTTAAATGTGTTCTTTGCGTTGTCGTGCTGTTCAGGATCTGTAAATTTGTCACATACCATAGGTTGATGATTTTCCTCTTCAACATTGAAAAGCAATTTTACTGACAGTGGGTTATTCAACTCTGACCTGCCAGCAGGACCTTTGTTAGTAGAGGATGGCTCATCCTTAGAAACCACTGGTGGAGCATGGACCGTTTCACTCATCTCAGATCTTGCAGACACAAGAGTGGATAGATTGGATATTGAGCTGAGGGAGGACCAGGAGGTAAATGAGCTGACAGAATCAGATGACCCCATAATGATCAGAGGCTTAAAGATGTACTCAGTCTCACTGCTGGTGGTGGTGTCCTTTCTGGACTCTGGAGTGTCCACTCTGATGTTGACGCACCTGTCACCATTGCTGTTGCACAAGTGCATAGACCTGCACTGTTTGCAGTCAGACGGTAACTCGACATGGCGTTTGGAGGAAAATGAAGGTTTTCTCTTTGTTTCCAGTTCACTGGCCCTGTTGTAAAAATAGTCATATTCATTGTCGTATTCAGAGTCATAATTAGTAGCAGGGCTATAATCTGAGCTGAGCTGCCGTGGCTTCCTCTGTCTTCTGCTCCCACAGTTGACCTTGTGCACAGTGTTCTCCAGCAGATCATCCAGTTCATTCACATGGTCTAAGCAGCTACTGTATAGAGTGTAGCTCTGGGTGGTCAAATCCTTCAGCGTGTCCCTTGTGAGAAAAGATACCAATGATATTGTTTACAAAAATAAATAATTGAAATGTATGAAATCCTTTAAGTGTTGGGTAGAGCACACACACTCTCTAGCTCTCTCTCAAGCACACACACACCAGAGGAAGCTGGTGGGAGGGGCTATAGGTGGGTAGGCTCATTTTAATAGCTGGAATAGAATACATAGTCCATCATGTGATTTACATATGTATGAGTTATGTACCAAATAGGTCCCTCAGGTCCTCTGGCACTGGCCATTTAACTATCCCAAAGCCTAGGACCAAGAGGCTATCTTATTCAGTGTACTTTCAGCAATAGGAGGATAGGCTCATTGTAATGGCTGGAATAGAATAAATAGAACGGAGTTCAACATGTGGTTTTCCCAAGTGGCATAGCGGTCTAAGACACTGCATCTCAGTGCTAGGGGCGTCACTACAGACAACCTGGTTTGAATCCAGACAGTATCACAACCGGTTGTGATTGGGAGTCCCATAGGGCGGCGCACAATTGGCCCAATGTCGCCCGAGTTTGGTCGGTGTAGGCCGTCATTGTAAATAAGAATTTGTTCTTAACTGACTTGCCTAGTTAAATAAAGGTTAAATAAAAATAGAAAATGACGTGTTTGATACCATTTCATTAATTTAATTCCAGCCATTACAATGAGCTCATCCTCCTATAGCTCCTCTCACCAGCCTCCTCTGTCACGCCCCCCCCCCCACACACACACACACACACACACAACCATGTTTCTAAACTTACAAAAAATATGTGTCATCATAGTCTTCATCAGTTCCTCTCCATAGATCCCATAAGCACCACAGTATGATGCCCGAGCAGAACAAAAACACAACGATCTTGACAAGGATTGTCAAATCAAGACCTAGGAACAGAGGCCGTGAAGAGAAATTCTCACCGTTCCTGAAATAATTATTTGCTGTACCAAACATACTGGCGATGTAAGCCATTATCTAGGCCTGCTATATCTAGTGTTCAGCATTTGCCCCGATAATGGCGCGTTTGACGGTTGGTTTAACGGTGAGCAAATGTAGCAAGAACATACAGTGGACCTCTCTAATAATGATTATAACATTACAGTTAGAGCGTCATAAACTATTGCGTAATGCGTTCTAATTTGTGACACAGTTGACACACAAAAACAATTTCAAGCAAAGACAACGAAGCATACACAGTAATAAAATGTATGGATTTACTTCAATGTCTATCCCATGTGTCAAACACATTCCATGGAGGGCCGAGTGTCTGCAGGTTTTCGCTCCACCCTTGTACTTGATTGATGAATTAAGGTCTTTAATTAGTAAGGAACTCCCCTCACCTGGTCGCCTAGGTATTCATTAATAGGAAAAACTAAAACACACAGACATTCGGCCCTCCGTGGAATGAGTTTGACACCCCTGGTCTATCCTAACCATAACAAACGTATGGGAGGGCTATGTCTATACCAGAAAATGTGCATAATTGATTGGCTTAATTGATTGGCTTGACGCGCGGCTGAATTTATAGGCTATAAAAGGTAGTTTACGTTGTATTCGCGAGTTGGTGACTGAGGTTGAGCTCAGGAAGGTATAGTTTATTTAATTTTTTTTTTTTTTTTTACTGATGTCGTAACCATTATGTAGGCGTATTTTGTAAACTGAGCGGTTTAATTTATTTGTTTCTATCTCAGGCTGGTAGACTCGTCATGCTTTTATTTCAAGCCGATTTGACGGCTATAATGGTCTCCTGTCTGGTCTATCCAAGTAAGCCATCAGTGAACTTCAAAACATACAGAATACTTCAGCATGGGTATTGACCAAGACTAGATGGAGAACACGCATTACAACAGTTTTAAAATGTATACACTGGTTGCCTGTGAGTTTTAGAATTACTTTTATGGTTTTCCCATTGTTTTTTAAATCAATCCACTATTGTGCACCCCAATACATATCATACATACTTTTGAGTTATGTAACCAATAGGTCCCTCAGGTTCTCTGGCACTGGCCGTTTAACTATCATAAAGTCTAGGACCAAGAGCCTTGGATAGGCAGCCTTTAATTACTATGCCCCCAACCTCTGGAATAGCCTTCCAGAGTGGTGCCGACACTGGACATATATTTTAGCCTCTACGTTTGTAGTAAATATTCAGTCATTTTCATTGTTTTTACCTGTAAATCGTATTGCATTTGAAATGTACTATATAAATAAAGTTTGATTTGATATGTTTAGGCTATATTTATTTTAAAGACCAGGACATATCCTAGATTGTAGCCATATCTCTTTTGGGCAAAATTGAGTACAATTTTGCTTACAAAAACCTGCTTGAAGAATCAGACTAAACACGTATTTTGATGCGATATGTAATCAGGCCTTTAACAGACCATGGCCCATTTGGGGATGAGAACATTTTTAGAAAGGCTGTATAATATCTGTTTCAATCTGTCAAATCAGTGCAATTTTTCTGGAAAACGCTTCTAATTTTTTAATTCTCCTACATTTTATTTATGCTGTTTGATTAGGATGAGTGCCGTTTCTCTTGAAGATGCCAGCTGTTCTGATGACCATATAAGGCCTGGTTGAAAATGTGACGGAAACTTGATTATAATGGTGTCTTGTTTCATTGCTCTTATTTGTTAAGATCGGAGTCGAACAAGTGTTAGGCTATACAATGCTGCAGCCCTCTTAGACCAATGATGCTTATAAGAACTGGACAACATAGTCTAACCTTGGACACACTACGCGTAGTAGAATTCAAAAGCCAATATGGTGTATGCTACAATATTCTTAGACGCTTGACGTAGCAGGGTGAACTAACGGGTTCATTTTCACAATCACTTTTGTAAGTTACATTTTAACAGCATATAGGAAATGTTATCACATGTTTTAAACGTGAGAAATGAAATAAAACAAACATTTGAAAAAGCGCAGGCCGTGGGTACATTACACGCATGGACTGAATTTGCACAGGCAGATCTTTAGTATTCTAAGTGACGTCGTTATGTGCGACATGTGGGGCTTTTTTGCGATAGTTCCTTCGGCCATCAACATGGCGTCGTAGGGACTCTGTTATTGTTGTATTGCACGTAGCTATGTGAAGCCAAGTGGATTCACCTCCATTTACTCAAACTAAAAAACTAACTACTACACAATTGTTTCGGTCTCGGTTCTGCTGGTATGAGAGAGATCTGGGAAGACTATGCTGAGATCCACCGGTTTCTTCCGTGGGATTGACTGCCCGTTTTACACGGATAGTTGCAACGTGAAAAGCGTCAAAGGTTGGTGCAAAAGACCTTACTGTCATTTCAGACACAGCCAACAGAGACGGGCGTCTTATGGATCAAATGACATCCGAAAATCAAACGAGCTTTACTCCAAACAAAAGGGTAAGTTGCATTTATATTGTATTAATATTATATGGCTTACGCTAGCTAGCGTATGTCGCAGTGTCATAGTAGTGTTTAACTAGCTCAATGTGAAAACATTGAGTTATCTTAAGTATTCCCCGCCTTACTGAAGAATTGACAACACAATTGCAACTTGCACATTATAGTAATCATCCGAATCTATATAGCTAGCTAACTAGAGTAAAGTCATATACCGGGTAAATGATGTCCGGATGTTAACACTTTGAATTTTAATAATTTTGCGTCTTGTCTCAAGTCAGGTTGGTTGAGAAGGGCATTTGAAACCTTATTTCACTCCAAGGTAGACTGAATATAATGTATTCAACAGAACTGTTACAGTACTGTAAAACTACATTATTCTTACCATAGAAAATTATTGACAATTTCCTAATTCTAATCTGTATCTGATGGCTCTCTCCAGAGCAATGTGGCTATGACCCATTCAACCCAGAGGTAGTGAGACCTGAGGAGCAACATAATGGGGAACCTGCTACTGCAACAGTGGACACGGGTGCCCTGGAGCTTGAGTTGGTCAATCGCGCCATTGAGGAGGTACGCAGTGAGGTGGAGTGTGAAAAGAAGAAACTCTCACGAATCGGGGACCAGGAATATGACCCTACCGCCAGTTCCCCCAAAGTGGTGGTGAAACAGCCAAAACCACTCTCACAAACTGGGGACCAGGAATATGACCCTACTGCCAGTTCCCCCAAAGTGGTGGCTAAATGGCCAAAACCACCTGCCGTGACATCCCATTTGGCGTATGACCCAGGCAGTTATCAGATGAATACAACAGCTGATTACAACCCTACCCCTCGCTCCATTAAGTACACCTTGGACTCTGACAGCAAGGACAACCACGCCAGCTCCATGGAATATGTGCCCACATCAGTTACCAAAACGGCTGTGAAAAAGCCTGTTCCTCGAACACAATCTCCTCATCTTCACTCTTTGCCTACTAGTCCTAAGTACTCCACTAATGCATCATGCTCCAATAACAAGTACACAATGGATCATTCTAAACCATCCACAGACATGGAATATGACCCTCTCTCCAACTATTCAGCCAAAATTGCTGGCAAGAATAAGAAGGACCAGAGGACAGGTGCTACTATGGACGAAGGGAAAAAGAGACCTCACCTCTCAGGGACCGGAAAACGGTCAACAGATGAGGAATATGTGCCAACCATTAAGAAGCCTCGGCAGGTGATACCAGACCCACTGAAGTACACTGCCAGTTTCTCTGAGTCTGATGAAGAGAGCTCTGGGACAGAGTATCGACCCACCTGTCTCAGCCGTCTGCAGAGGAAGAGCATCTGTGGGTCAGTGGAGGAAGCCTCTGGCCCAGGGAAAAGAGAGGGGACAGAAGGAGCCGTAGGTGGGCTGAAACAACAGAGGAGCCAGGAGTCTAAAAAGAAGGACGCCGCTCACTGGGAGTCAGAGGACTTGGAGAACCAGGAAGTAGTAGCTAGGCAGAAAGACAAGCCAGTGACTGACAAAGTGCCAGGTAAAACCAGCCAAATGAAGAGCAGCAAAGTAAAGAAGGTGAATAAATCTGAAAAGGAGTCCAGTAAAAAGATTGGTGGTGGTGGAAGTAGTAGTAAAAAAGGGGACGGTGATAAAATAAGTGATTCAAAGAAACCAAGCCATGAAACTTCAAAGAAGGACAGCAAGAATCAGGGAAAGAAAGGCGAGATAAAGGATACATCCATAGACCAAGGCAAGAAGGAGGGACAGGATGAAAAGAGAAGTGATGGAAAGAGGAAGTTAAGAACAGACAAAGTAAAAGGGGAGTCGAGCAAGATGGAGAATGATAATGAAAAGGGGGGAGGGGATAGCAAAAAACGGAAGACTTCAGACAAGGAAAAGGACTCTTCTAAGTTTAAAGAACACAAGAATGGTAAATATGACAGCAATGGAAGAGAAAAGGACTCCAGAGGGAGTTCTAACAGCAGTAAAGACAAAGTTAAGAAAAGCAGCAGTAGCTTCTTGGATGGCAAAACAGGAAAGATTAAACAAATATCTCTGAGTCACGTAGATCTGTTTGGTGATGAGACTGTAGAGGAGAAAAGTGAGGAGGAGGATGATGATGAGGAAGAGGAAGAGGAGACAATTGTGAGGAAGTCAGCTGCTGCTTTCAAGAGGGGGAGTTTGACTAGGAGGGTGGTCTCAGAGCTCACCCCTTCATCCTCAGAGGATGAAGACATTGGTGCAGAAGATGACGGGGACTATGATGACGGTGAGGTGGACTACTCCGGTCTACAGGTGGACATGGACTTTGACCTGGATAATGACCCAATGGAGGAGTGCTTACGGATCTTCAATGAATCCAAGGATGTGAAGACTGAGAACAAGGGAAGGCAAGCCAAGGTACCCATAGATTGCCATGTCCCTTCATTGTTGCTTGTTTTGTATAATATTTCCTTAGCTTAGCATTCACTGCTGTTTATCCTGTTCGTTCAGGTCAGTAATGGTGTCAGGGGCGCAGCCATGGGTTGGCCTGTGAGGGCATAGGCCCACCCACTGGGTAGCCAGGCCCAGCTAATCAGAATAAAACTTTCCTCAAAGGGCTTTATTAAAGACCGAAATACTCCTCAGTTTCATTAGCTGTCTGGGGGTCTAGTCTTAGAGTATCCTGCTGGTTAAAAAGCTGGATGTTGAGGTCCAGGGTTGGAGTGGTTACATGTGGTCTGCGGTTGTGAGGCCGGTTGGACGTACTGCCAAATTCTCTAAAACGACATTGGAAGTGACTTTGGTAGAAAAATTAACATTAAATTCTCAGAACAGTTCTGGTGGATATTCCTGCAGTCAGCATGCCAATTATGTGCTCCCTCAACTTGAGACATCTGTAGCATCGTGCTGTGTGACAACTTCACATTTTAGTGTCCCTTTAATGTCCCCAGCACAAGGTTTACCTGTATAATGATCATGCTGTTTAATCAGCTTCTTGATATGCCACAACTGTCAGGTGGATGGATTATCTTGGCAAAGGAGAAATGCTCACTAACAGGGATGGAAACACGTTTCGGCACAACATTTGAAAGAAATAAGCTTTTTGTGCGTCTGGAAAATGTTGGTTATCTTTTAATTCAGCTCATGAAACTTGGGATCAGCACTTTACATGTTTGGTTTATGTTTTTGTTCAGTATATATTCATAGAATATTGTATGAAATATAGTGTACATTTGCTAAAAGTTTCTCTCCCTTCCCAGCCCTCTAAAGATTCAGAGGATGAGGATTCCACAGAAAGCAATCAAACCACTCTTTTCCCCGGTCAGAGGAAAAGGGTTTCACATTTCTCAGCCAAAGGAAGTGTGAGTTTGTTCTCTGGTATTTACCCACATCTCTATGGTTACTCAAGTAGCAAAAAGCCTTTCATTGATTACAAACTGGATTCTGTATTTCAGACTGAGGCAACCCTGAAGCCTCCACCATACAGGAGACTGACTGCCCAGGAGATCTGTTACAAGCGCATGCAGATAGCACAGCAGCAGGCTGCCCAGCTTGCTGCAGCTGTGAAGACTGCCTCCAGACCCAGGCCAAGCCCCAGCCCCAGCCACTTCCCTGGGGAGAGGAAGAGAGTAGCCCACCGCCCCACCCCTTTACCATCCTCCTCCAGATCTGGTAGGGAAAACTTGGCCTAAGGCCTTTCTTATTTATTTATCTTTTATTTGTTATTGTCGAGAAGGAACCTGCAAGTAAGCATTTTGTTGGACGGTGTATACCATGTGTTTCCCGCTCATATGATTAATATACGTTACGATTGTACAAACCATACGAGACCAGAAAAGTGTAATTTAAGGTCTGTGTTGTTGAGAACCTTCTGTATCTGACTGAAGGTCTTGCCGAGGCGAAGTCAGCGGACAGCAGAGTGTTGTCGCCCACCAGGACACTCCCAGGAGGTCTCTCTGTGAAGGCCCAAACATCAGCCGGCATCCTGTCAAAGACCACCACCACTATTGCACAGAAGAGGGTGGCACACACTCCCACAATGAAGGTAACGACAGACATTTATTTCATGCCACAACAACCCATAAAATGCATCTTGGCGTCCATGTAATTGACATGATTTTTCGGTTCTCAGAGCTCTGCAATGAAGCGGCCAGTTATTCCCACCGAGTTTGGGGCCAAAGTGCCCACCAACGTCCGCCAGCGATACCTCAACACATTTATAGACGAGTGTATAAAGTTCTGCCCCTCTGAAGACGTGGCCTTCCAAATGGTATGTGAGACCACACAGGGTTGAACTGATTCATCATCAAATCGATCCACGCCTACGGTAAAGTATGTGCGCTCGTAGCACAGCTAGCGGTATACCATTTTAGAAAAGGGTGGATGAGTTATGTTTGACATATTTGATGTGGGTTGAGGTGGATTACCCGTTCACAGTTTTGGGAACTTATTCATAGTGTGCCACTCTCTTTATTTTTCTATTTACATTGAAAGTTGTAACAGCTGTCTGTCTCTAGGCCCTACAGGAGGAGAAGGTGGTGTATGACCGGAGTAGCAGTAAGAACATCTACCTCAACGTGGCAGTCAACGCACTGAAGAAGCTACGCAGCAAGAGCAGCTCCCCCACCTCACCCGTTGGCAGTATGTCACTGATATATACAGTACAGTATCCATGTAGCAATTACAAACGTTTGGTGTAGTTGCAGTGCTCTTGTTAGTCATTGCCCTTTGGCACAGATCTAGGATTAAACATTTCCCTCCAAAAATGCCAACATCTACCATTAGGTGAAAAAACACCAAACTGACTGTAGATCAGTCTTATCAGCTTGCTTGTCTTTCAGTGAGCCCTGCAGTGGTGGGAAACAGGAAGGCCCAATCCCATGAAGAAGTGCTGGGGGGGCGCCTCGCTGCCAAGACCAGCTTCACCATTAACAGGACGGGCAAACAACAGGCGGAGAAACTCAGTGGTGAGTAGCTAGACCTCCTCTGTTTGGAGCTGGTATTACTGGCAGTAGGGGTTTGTATTCTAGCTCTGTGTTATCTGGTCTTCTGTAGGCGCTACTCTGTACAGGAAGCTGAGGGACTATCTGATGACTGAGGAACGGCTGCAGGAGCATGGTTACCCTAGGCCACACCCTGAGCGCTCAGGTCGAGCCGTGGTCCACAACGTCCCAGAGAAGAAGAATGTTGACCGTAAGTCTTTACAAAGCACCTACACACCCTCCTCAGTCTGGGGTGGATCCAATCCTTCTCGACCACACATAAATTAAAAAAACAACAACAATGTATTCCCTAATCTCTTCTCCTTCCAAGCGTTTGCCAAGGTATGCTGTCGATGTGGGGCCGAGTATAAGATCAACGCCAACGGCAACTGTGTTCGCAAGGAGGAGTGTAATCACCACTGGGGCCGTCTGCGCAGACATAAAGGTCTGTGTCTATTCACTTTTGCATTGTTTGAGTTTTTGCGTGCTGTAAAGGGCAAGATGTTAGGATTTGAATGTAGTCGCCCATTTTGGATGGAACTTGTGAGGGCTTCTGTCTATGAACAGTGTCGGGAGGCTGGGAAACCAACTACAACTGCTGCTCAGGAGCTGTGGGCTCTCCTGGCTGCTCCGTGTCTAAGGTAACCCACCTAGCAGTTCTGCTGCATTACATTTATGTGAACAGAACTAATATGAATACTGAACTGTTATGGGAACACAAGGGGGCAGTGTTGTCCATGGCACATTGTGACTGTGCTAGTCATTGGACATGATGCCTCCCCAGAACACCATCTCTGTGCTTATGTTTAAGAATAAATAAACGCCACCATTATTGGTTTACTTGTCATTGAGTTTCCACCTTGCGTCTTGTCTGTTCATAGCAACACGTTCAGGATGGACGCAAAGAGTCTTTGGATGGCTACGTTCAGACCTTTGAGAAACAGCTGCCCCCGGACGGCAACGGTGGAGTCTATGCCCTGGACTGTGAGATGGTGAGCTGTCTGCTGCACTGCTTTCCTTTGGCCACAATTAGCTGTTTGAGTGCTGAGAGTGGCTCTTAATACCCTATATCATGTGTCCCCTTTCTCTCACTCCTCTGTATTAGTGCTACACAAAGCAGGGTCTGGAGCTGACCAGGGTGACCGTTATCAACTCTGAGCTGAAAGTAATCTACGACACATTTGTTAAACCTGAAAGCAAAGTGGTTGACTACAACACACGGTAATGGATACAGAATATCTTTGTTCAGTCTTGAGTGTGGCGATATAGCATGCATGCAGGCACACACTAGGACAAAATTACAATATCCATCATGTTTTGCACAGGTTTTCAGGTGTAACGAAGGAGGACCTGGAGAATGCCAGCATCACCCTGAGAGACGTGCAGGCGGTGATGCTGAACATGTTCAGCGCTGAGTCCATCCTCATAGGACACAGCCTGGAGAGTGACCTTTTTGCCCTCAAGGTATTATTATTTTAATTTTTTTAATTTTTTAATTTAACCTTTATTTAACTAGGCAAGTCAGTTAAGAACTAATTCTTATTTACAATGGCGGCCTTCCCCGGCCAAACCTGTACGATGCTGGGCCAATTGTGCGCTGCCCTATGGGACTCCCAATCACAGCCGGATGTGAATCACCCTGGATTCGAACCACATTCCCCTAATCTGTTTGCCCTCTGGTCATTAGGTGTGTTTTGTAATGTGGCCCACTCTCTCTGTACCTCTCTCTGCTGTCTTCGTAGGTCATACACAGTACTGTAGTGGACACAGCCATTGTGTTCCCCCATCGCCTGGGCTTGCCCTACAAGCGGGCCCTGAGGAACCTCATGGCAGACCACCTCAAACGCATCATACAGGACAGCGGTGAGCAGCTTAACCCTCACTACACTGTTTATTATTGTTCCTATGATATATGCTGATCATAAATATAAATGCAACATGTAAAGTGTTAGTTCCATGTTTCATTAGCTGAAATAAAAGGTCACAAATGTTCCATTTGCGCAAAAAGCTTATTCCTTTCAAATGTTGTGCCGAAATGTGTTTACATCCCTGTTAGTGAGCATTTGTCCTTCGCCAAGATAATCATCCACCTGACAGGTGTGGCATATCAAGAAGCTGATTAAACAGCATGATCATTACACAGGGGAACCTTGTGCTGGGGACAATAAAAGGATGCTCTAAAATGTGAAGTTTTGTCACACAGCACAATGCCACCGATGTCTCAAATTCTGAGGGAGTGTGGAATTGGCATGCTGACGCAGGAATGCGACTTCATCCGACTTCTTCACCTGTAGTATAGTCTGAGGCCAGCCACCCGGACAGCTGATGAAACTGTGGGTTTGCACAAACAAAGAATTTATTCACAAACTGTCAGAAACAGGGCGAGCTCTTCTGCGTGCTCGTCATCCTCACCAGGGTGGTAACCGACTTCATTGGGCAATTGCTCACCTTCGATGGCCACTGGCACGCTGGAGAAGTGTGCTCTTCACAGATTAATCCCGGTTTCAACTGTACCGGCAGATGGCAGACATCATGTATGGCGTCATGTGGGCGAGCAGTTTGCTGATGTCAACGTTGTGAACAGAGTGCCCCATAGTGGAGGTGGGGTTATGGTATGGGCAGGCATAAGTTATGAACAACGCACTCAATTGCATTTTATCGATGGTTATTTGAATGCACAGAGATACTGTCACCTCATGTTTTAGCATGATGATGCAAGGACCCATGTCGCATGGATCTGTACACAATTCCTGGAAACTGAAAATGTCCCGGTTCTTCTATGGCCTGCATACTCACCAGACCTGTCACACATTGAGCATGTTTGGGATGCTCTGGATCGACGTGTTCCAGTTCCTGCCAATATCCAGCGACTTCGCACAGCCATTGAAGAGGAGTAGGACAACCATTCCACAGGCCACAATCAACCACCTGATCAACTCTATGCGAAGGAGATGTCGCACTGCATGAGGCAAATGGTGGTCACACCAGATACTGACTGGTTTTCTGATCCACGCCCCTACCTTTCTTTTCTGTAATATATCTGTGAACAACAGATGCATATCTGTATTCCCAGTCATGTGAAATCCATATATTAGGGCCTAATGAATTTACAGTATTTACATTTACTGATTTACCTTTATATGAGCTGTAACTCAGGAATTGTTGCGTTTTTTTGTGTTCAACAAATCACTAGTAGGTAATTTCCCTCTCTGGTTTCAGTGGAAGGCCATGACTCCAGCGAGGACGCCTGCGCCTGCATGGAGCTCATGATGTGGAAGATCCGAGAAGACGCCAAGGTGAAGAGATGACCTCTGCCCTCTTTGCTCCCCCTCCCCTCTACCCGAACCGCTGCAGAGAGACGAACAGGGAGGGAGAGAGGCGGGGCGCTGAAGGCCCGGCGAGAGAACTGTCAGTCTGAGAAGCCAACAGCCCAGCACTTGACTAGAAAGAAGTAGCAGGATTGCTTCAGGTATTCCACAATAGCCACAGTACTTGAATTTCACTGACTTGGATAGGACCTTGAGTGAGGGTGAGAATAGGCTCCGCTGCAGAGATCTGCACAGACAGCCAAGTCACTACGTTGCCTGGTCAGGTGTTCCATTGTGAACAGCTGCTGCTCCGGCCTTGTTGGAATACAGCAGAGCCCTCGATGGAGCAAGAAAAGGGCAGAAATCAGCTGTTTTCATTTACTGTTTAAGTATTTAGTTTAGAAGAGATATGATCGTCACCACTTTTTGTTGGTATGTATTCTTCTCCTCCCAACGTCTATCTATTTCAGAAAGACCAGGGGAGGTTGGGCGGAAGTTACATCGAAGGTTCCCATCAAATAAAAAATTTCTATCAAATGAAAATTACATATGTCAGGGCATTGGACTTGTTCACAGTATGTTGCAATAGCATTTTCCTATCTGTACTGATGTTACGTTAAATGTGGTCAATCTCTTAGTATTTTGGTGGCTCTCAAATTTTATTCATCATGGCGGACTTGGTCAGACCCCAAACCAGAAATATGAATGTCTAAAATTGGCCTGGTATGGTTGATTTTAGAGATATTGTGTTGAATAGCTTGGCCATCAAATCTCACTCTGTGTGTCTTGTACATTGCATTAAAGTAACTTGGGCTAGTTTTATATCTCCATAGATGGAACTGATTACTCCCAGGGTATGTAGAAAAACAATGTCCACATTATGCAGCAATTTAGTTATTCGATGCAGACAGATATGAAGCCGTTTATATTAACTAATGCCTATACTTTCTTATATATGGCATAACATTTACTGGTAAAAAAAAAACATTTGTAAATATGCTTTAAATTGTTTACTTGTGTATTTGTTTATTTTGGTTTATCTTTTTCTATTAAAAAGATTAAAGATCTGATCTGGTAAACCTTATGTAAAAGCAGGATTAACATAAAAACATCACTAACAAGAAGTGCCTTCACTGAGTATACAAAACATTAAGAACACCATGACAGACTGACCAGGTGAAAGCTTTGATCCCTTATTTATGTCACTTGTTAAATCAACTTCAATCAGTGTGGATGAAGAGGAGGAAACGGTTTAAAGAAGGATTTTTTAAGCCTTGAGACATGGATTATGTATGTGTGCCATTCAGAGGGTGAATGGGCAAGACAAAAGATTTGAATTGCCTTTTGAACAGGGTAGGTGCCAGACGCACCGGTTTGTGTCAAGAACATCACGCTGCTGGGTTTTTCATGCTCAACTGTTTCCTGTGTGTATCAAGAATGGTCCACCAACCAAAGGACATCCAGCCAACTTGACATAACTGTGGGAGACATTGCAGTCAACATGGGCCGGCATCCCTGTGGAACGCTTTCGACACCTTGTAAAGTCCATGGCCCAACAAAAATGTATTTCTAAATTGAGGCTGTTCTGGGGGGGGGGGGTACAACTAACTAAATAGGAAGGTGTCCTTATTGTTTTGTATACTCTGTGTATAATGTATAGTTTTTCAAATGTAGGTTAAGGTTTACGTATGTTAGTGCATATCGTGCCATTTATAGTACAGTACATGCTTGCTATTGCAGCTGTCCTATCTGTGTCTTATCCCTGTGTGTGTGTTCTCTGACAGCAGGTGCGTTGGTTTTGTCTCCTTTTCTTAGCAGATGTGTTGGGGATACAAAACGTCCCCAGCACAAGGTGCACCCGTGTAATAATCATGCTGTTTAATCAGTATTCTTGATATGCCACACCTGTCAGGGGGATGGATTATCTTGGCAAACGGGACAGAAATGCTAAATGGTGAGGTCCATTATTTTTCACCAGGCTCCACATTTTTGCCTATTGAGGTCCTCCCGTCACATGTCAGCATGCATTTCCCTAACTGAGGCCAGAGATCTCTAGACCCCAGGTATTAAAGACCCAGTTAGCACAGATCAATAACCACGCAATGTTCTACTGACAGGGAGGGGGGATTCCTAGTGTTTTTATTGAGTGCAGCAGAGATTTGAGCATGTGGGGAAAGAGCGTCTAGAGAGGTGTTCATTATCAAAATCGATGAGTGTGCCCCCTCTGTTCACCTTTGACTGCTGGGGGTCTGTAGTGGCCAGGGTTGGTGCTGGGGCTGTACAGGCGGGAGCACACACTGACCCCATGCTGGGAGAAATCTGGTTTATCCCTCAAAGCACTGAACAGAAGTTACCCACTGACCACATCCCTCTCAAGCTTATTGAGAGACTTTGTTTTATAACCTTTGGTTTCTTTTTAACGTTTTAGACTTTGGTTAGGTTTCTTAAGTATACCTTTTTGCAACTTATTTTTGTATGATTCCAGTTGTACTGTGTATGAAGGACATATTGTGACAGGACAGCATAGTGTTTGCTGTTGCTTAGGACTGAAAGTTCTCAAGCTTTCCTGAATAGGTGTTTCATATTAACCTGAAAGCTAGCAAGTTATTTTTTTTCATGCATTGAAACTGCAGAAGATCAGAAGACCAGAGAGAGGTTGTGTGTGTGCTCTCTTTGGTCCTCGCCAGCTTCTACTCCTCCGCTGCTGCTCTTGACCCCCAGGGCGGGCCTAGCAGCCGCCTGTCCCTCTCTCTGTCATTAACTCAGACTCATGCTGCCCAATTAAGTGACTGATCTTTACTCAGTTTCTCATATTGATCTGCCAGAGGAGCTGCCTGTGGCAAAGCTCCCTGGGGGTTGGATGGAGATCATTTGAAGTTAATGTCTCTAGGCCTCATAAGAATGGAATTACTAATACCCAGTTAACCAAAATCAATGCGTTTCAGAGATCTCAATGCTCCACCACTTCAGATCTATTAAATGAGCTTGATAGATTGGTTTGAGGCTGGTTGGACAATTTAATGGATAATAGTTATGAGAGCAACTGGTAGGGATCAGCTAAAATCATTTCAAATTTAGAAAGGTATGCAGAGTTTTGCAAAACTTTGCGTAGGTATTAAGATATGCTGTTCTGGTTCTATGTCCTTAGCACTCAGTAATACTCCACATCCATTTTATTCCATTGTTATTCTAAAGCAGTAATTCAATGGTAAAGGAACAACACAGATACCCCTATAGCTCCATTATGTGTGTGTCATAGCTAGTGTCAGGGCTCACAGCGTGATCCTGGCACTCACTGGGGCTTAAGAAGAGCTACTGACCTGCCACTCGCTATCCCTGTCCCCTATGGGTTAAAGGGCAGCCGGCCCCATCGATTTCCCCCAATGAAGAAGTCTTTAGCCCCTTACCCGCTCCTCTTCTGGTCCCCATGCCCCAGTCCTGACAGGGCAGGCCTGAAAGCCTCTGTATTGTGTTTGCGTGCCGATCGATCCAGTTGGTGTCCAAGGGGATTCTCCTTTGAGATGCTATCCCACTGTTAACTGACAACTACAAAGCTCCCCTCTTGATAGACGCTTGTCAATACACATTTCCACTATTGATAAGTAATCAAAGAAAGGGAAAAAGAGAGGTGCTTTAGGGGATGTTCCTCAGACTCCTGCTCTCAAACGGAAACATCTGTTTAACAGGAGACATTAACAAAAACACTTTTAGAAGACAAAACCAGCCCCCGCTCTGGCCTCTCCAGGCTCCCCTGTATTTTTTTATTTTTTTTACCAATCTGAATATTATTAAAACACCCTTCGGTGGATGGGCAGGATGGAACTTAATGTTCTTCAAACTGTTCCTACTCCAATGTGTTTAATAGTGGGAGTATGAACTTGCTTTGTCTTGTTTCATTCATAACATTACCATGAAAATACAAAACTAGAATTTTAACACAATCAATTCTTGTGATCTTTTACACACAGTTTTGCTGTCAGGTTTGCTTTCTCCTTGTGCAACATACCATGCAACAGGAACATGTTTTCATGTTTTTTCTGTGATTATATTTTTCACCTTTCCAATAGTATTTGTATTTTACATATAGGCCCAATAATACTCTCACTGCAGTTATTACACCTAATTTAGGCCTGCATGCTCTTACCTGTTTGATGGCAAAACCATTGTGATGTGACTTACTAAGGATAACCTTTGTCTTTTAGTGCCAGTAATCCGTGCCTGTGTAAGTGGATCCACCAGGAAGAGGATAACTCCCTTAAGACCCTTTCAAACACTATGGGAGGGACTGCAAACCAGTAACTTATTTTTGCCTCTGTTCTCACAGTAATCTAGGTTATTTTCAGAAATTATATTCTCAACTGCGTTGAAAAGACATGGCATGTGAATCATAATGCCTGCTGATAGATCGTTTCAAATGATTTTGAGACATTGCTTACAGACACAAATGTCATTGGACATCAGTACTGTGTATTCTTCCAGTTCTATCATCCTACTACTTAATGTATGGTGTGTGGGGTTTAAAACAAACAAATCAATCAGTGAGGAGCCCTTTGGATGACTTGGAACAGTGGGAGAAATCAGTAAGGACATCCCTCATTTACAGTGGAACCCAGTTCTGTGATGGTGCAGGGGTGGTGACGGGGAGGAGGTTTCCAGGGGTGCAGTGAGTTGGGGTGGTGGCTATGGGGAGGGGGTCGCACACAACCAGAGTCTTTGTGTGTGTTTAATCCCCCCAGCCAACACAGCTTTGGCCAGGTTTCTTCATGAAAGTGCCATGAAATAACTACTTTTTTTTTCTTAGCAGTAAATCTCCCCTAATCCTGCGGGCTGAGGAGACAAAGGCCTCTGGGACCTAATCCTGGAGCTTTTAGCAAGGTTCAGGGGCTGGCCTACAGAGCCTCTTCTAAATGACTTATTTTTATCGGACACTAATATAGCTTGACAGCCAAGAACAGCGAGAAAAAACAAAAAAGCTAACAAAATATATATCCACATATTTTAGGAATCTAAATGAACAAGTAATGTACAACAATGAACACAAATGTTACCTTTTATGCTCAGTTACTATTGGGCAAAACATAACCCAAAACTATTTTTTTGTTAATGCATGTAATCCATTATTCAAAATGGAAGTTCTTTCATTTCAAAACGGTTAAACAAAGATATGAAAATATACCCTCAAAATAAAAGGTATACTGTCGCCTAATATTAAACATTTAATCTCAAATCCAAAATGCTGGAGCATTGAGCCATATTAAAAATTAAAAATCGTAGCTTCACTGTACAATTACATATGGTGGTGAGTGTATATATTGCCAAATCAAAAGACATGAGATTGTGTGACCCCTGAGACTAATTATGTGGGTCACTGATAGAATTCAGCAGAAATTTGAACAGAAATATGATAGTAAGGAAACCACTCAAGAGGTCTAAGACATCTATTCACATTTAGTCATGGCATTAGGCAATTAAATTCCTACAGAAATAGTGGAATCAAGGTCAAAAATTAAAACACTTCTTAGTTTGTCAGTCACCCAGACTTTTGCCTTGAGTTTCAGAGTAACGGAATAATTCATGTTTCAGTAACCAGTAGAAGATAAGAACACAGAAGGCTGTTAAAAACATGGAGGTAGCTGGTTGATGCTCCAGTTGTGATAATGGCCCCTCCTCTCCTGACTGTATTTGGCTGGTGTACTTGGTATGTTTTACCCTGACTCTGGGACACAACTGATACTCGTGGGAAGCATAATCTGTCACTGAATGCTTTGCCTTTCCACCGTCCGCACCTCCACTAAGGCCTTAGTGGAATTTACATGTCTAAACCCTTCAGCCTAAAGCTAGAGCGTTTATTGGAGATGATCTTACTGGAGAGAGTTACAATTTGAAATTGGTCACAATGCACAGGTGTGCCAAGACTTTGGACGGAGGAGAAATACATTTTGTTAGAAGGACTGTGATATCCATACTAGTGATTGCGTTTTCATATTCGGGTACCGGTACAGAGTCAATGTGAGGAGGCTATATACAGGGGGTACCGGTACAGAGTCAATGTAAGGAGGCTATATACAGGGGTATCGGTACAGAGTCAATGTGAGGAGGCTATATACAGGGGTACCGGTACAGAGTCAATGTGAGGAGGCTATATACAGGGGTACCGGTACAGAGTCAATGTGAGGAGGCCATATACAGGGGTACCGGTACAGAGTCAATGTGAGGAGGCCATATACAGGGGTACCGGTACAGAATCAATGTGAGGAGGCTATATTCAGGGGTACCGGTACAGAGTCAATGTAAGGAGTCTATATACTGGTGTACCGGTACAATGTGAGGAGGCTATATACAGGGGTACCGGTACAGAGTCAATGTGAGGAGGCTATATACAGGGGTACCGGTACAGAGTCAATGTGAGGAGGCTATATACAGGGGTACCGGTACAGAGTCAATGTGAGGAGGCTATATACAGGGGTACCGGTACAGAGTCAATGTGCGGGGTCACAGGTTAGTCGAGGTAATATGTACATGTAGGTAGAGGTAAAGTGACTATGCATAGATAATAAACAGAGAGTCGCAGCAGTGTAAAAGGGGGGTGGGGTAGCCATTTTATTAGCTGTTCAGTAGTCTTGTGGCTTGGGGGTAGAAGCTGTTAAGAAGCCTTTTGGACCTAGACTTGATGCTCCGGTACAGCTTGCTGTGCGGTAGCAGAGAGAACAGTCTATGACTAGGGTGGCTGAAGTCTTTGACAATTTTTAGGGCCTTCCTTTGACACTGCCTGGTATAGAGGTCCTGGATGGCAGGAAGCTTGGCCCCAGTGATGTACTGGGCCGTACGCACTACCCTCTGTAGTGCCTTGCGGTCGGATGCCGAGCAGTTGCCATACCAGGCGGTGATGCAACCCGGTCAGGATGCTCTCGATGGTGCAGCTGTAGAACTTTATGAGGATCTGGGGACCCATGCCAAATCTTTTCAGTCTCCTGAGGGGAAATAGGCTTTGTAACATTTGGATATCATATTTTTATTCCGATACAGATTTAATTCCAATGTACTACTTTACATGACAATATATTGTACACACCATTGGCTTAGAGCAGGATTTAGTAATGTACATTGAAGTTCTGAAAGTGTCTCAGGGTGTGGAGTGCACCGGCCTACTGTCATAAAGTGCAATGTCATGTTTACTGCATTTGCTGTGAGTTTTATGTCCTGAAAAACACCTTTCCAAAAGTATAATGTCTCCTGTACTGAAAACCACAGGCCATCTAACCTATATGCAAATGAGGAAAAACCATTTGCATGTTGTTTATAATTATTTTCATTATTTTGGTGGGATAATAGTTCTCTTTGAGGATATCTTGAATCTGGCTTAGTTGAACCTTAGGAAATTGGTCTCAATGGCCAATGTCTAAATTGTATTTCACAGGCTGACAGTTTATGGGCAAAATATGTAGCCTGTTAGCAAAACAAACCTCAAAGCAAACCTCCTCCAAGTGGAGATTGACAAAGCAGGGAGTTTAGGAGAAAGAAGGCTGAGAACAGGGGACAATCAAAGGCTGTTATTTTAATCTGGCCTGCCACAGAGATTAGCAGACCACATTGTTTTAATTGTTTTAATGGGAGGGAATGAAATGCTTGCTTATTGAGGGGGGATCCTTTGCGTAAATCTCCCCAAGTTCAATAGTTTAAAAAACTTGAGCCCTTGGACCCCCTCTTTTCCCTCATCCCACCTAATCCAGGCTAATACCTTTCTTTCTATTGGCTAATGGTTGAGGGGAGCTGTAGTAAATGGTTCTTTAAATAGTCGTGGGTGAGAATGGTCTTCAGATAATTAGATCCATGCCATGACAAAGGGTAGCGGCGTACGAGGATAAGGCCTGCATTTAGAAGTATTGGACTGTACAGGTGGATTTCTAAAAGCTTACGAGAATAGGTTACATTTCTGCTGTTTCGTGTGCTTCTCAGGTAAAAGAAAAATACTGCAGATGTTATAATCTTTTTTTTGTCTGATCTGTGTGTTGTTTTCTGGATGTTGGTAGCCTATTGAAGTAAAGTGGCAATGGTTTCTGCTTAGAGAATAATAACTTTCAATTACTTTGAATTGTCAAGAAAGTTGCTTATATTTGCCACACAACCATTTTTGAAAGTGAGTTTAGACTTTGTCTAAATCAAAATTGCACAGTGCCTAAATTGAACAGTAAGCTATAGGCTATATATTTTTTCAATTGCATGCTTAGTTATTATGGTGTAAGGCCTATATAACTAAAATAGTTTACCCTATGAATTTAGGTCCGCTATGAATCCCTTACATTTCTGCGGGGGATCCGACAGTGGCAACGGAGTCTATCCTCTGCACAGCGTCAACTCCGTCTTTTTCGACCTACACCACCAGATGGCAGACCAGTACCCGGTTTATCCATCGGCCAATCACAACTCGGTTCACACGTTCTCTGTTGCTGAAAGACTTGCAGGTATTTAGAATAGACTACTGTCATTTATGACTGTGTCTGTAATCGATGCATTCAATCAAACAAATGCCGGTGCCCAACATATTTGGTATTAAAAAAAATTGCTGCTGAACTGGTATTGTATTGTCAAAATTCCTGCTTTCACACCTAAAAAAGTTGTTGAAATTGATAATTGTCATGCTGGTATTTTCTCGCATAGCCTGATATCTCACATGCAATCCGACTGTTTCACCACCTCTAATCTTGTTGTGGCTTGACCCCACAGAGTTGATACTGGAGGCCCGTTATGGGAATCAGCAGAAGCAGCGTCGGAGCCGTACTGCCTTCACTGTGTCTCAGTTACAGGCTCTAGAGAAAGCCTTCCAGCAGACCCAGTACCCTGATGTAGGTATGAGAGAGAGACTGGCTGTCTGCATCAATCTGCCTGAGGCTCGAATTCAGGTCAGTAAAGGTCGCTCTTCAAAGAGGACCAGCCTGTGTGCATGCTTGCATTCATAATATTTATTTGAACTGCTGCTTTCGGTAACTTTATTCTAGTGATATACAGTATACTGTATATAACAGCTGTGGTGCTATTACCTTTTTAAACTTTTTTTTAATATTGCTATGACCCTTCACCAATAACAAAATAATATGCTCCTCCAGGTGTGGTTTAAAAACAGAAGAGCAAAGTTCCGTAAGGGACAGCGATGCTCCCCTCTTCCCAGAGAGCAAATCCTAGAGGAACCACATCAAACCAAGGCAGGAGGGGAAGAGAGGAGCACCAAGGACTCCAAAACACAAAGCGAAATAGCTCCTCTCTGGGAAATCAGGGATGCTCCGATCATTTCTTGTCCTGGAGACTCCAATGTATCTCAGACCCACTCAAGATTACATTCTCCTCCTGTTTTTCCCTTTGTGGGCGGAGAGCGGAACCACCTTCCACATCATCAGGCTTTAGGGATGCTGTCAGCTGGCCTACATTTCACCCCCACATTCTGGCCTATTCTACAGCAACACAGCCCAGCTTTAGGAGTTGCCGCACAGTTTGGTAAAAACTGCAGCCTTTCCCTTCAGACTTCCTGTCCCGGTAAAGCTGTACTCCACCCCAACCTGGGTCTATAACTGCACACCCAACAACAACTTCTCCTCAGTGTGTGTTGGCAAAAAGGGACTCAAAGGAGAAAATGGTACACTGGTATAAACAGGGACACTAGATAAACTACTGAATTTATACTTTGACTCTGTACAACTTTGTGAGTACAAGGAGCCTTTGCTATTTGTCCTGGTAGAGTACATCTGACAAGTGTATATGTCTGTAGATAAGTTTGATTAAGAAACACTCAAAGGGGCTAGTATGTTGTTTTTGTTGTGAGCATTCGGGATTGCAACCTGGAGGGGATTGGTACATGCTGCATTTGCATAAATGTTACTTTCAGTTTTTACTCACTTATCACAAGCACTTAGGAGAATAGAGAATTGTTAACATTTTTCTTTTCACTTTTCAAATCAAATATCCAGTTGTTCAAGACAATTTTCTGTAATGTCTCACTGTAGGAATCTTTAAGCCTATCCTATATTCATTTTATGGTTATACACAACAAAACCATAATTCAACTGTATGTGACTTTTTTATGAATAAAATTATTTTGAATGTCTTTTTAGTTTCCATTTGTTTATTTTGCAAACGGGCAATTCCCGGTAACAGAATGATGCTGAGACTCAGATATGTTTCACCTTAAAAACATTTGGTAACAGAATTACAGTTTGTGCTGTTTGTCCCATCATTATGTTAACAAACTTTGCATCTGCACTGTTCTTCAAGTACATGTGTTTTTGTAAAATTGTTAAAAGCCATCCTTGTGCATAGAGTTGTATGGTTTGTTTAACTTTGCAATCATTGGTTTTTGTTTGGCATACATTCTAAGCCTTTAAACCTGTGGAAATTGGCCTATTGTCAGGCTCTGGCCATAGAGAAGCAATAGGCATCTCTATGTAGCTATGGGCAGAGTCTGACAGTGTCGTTCTTTTCTGTTTCTTTGTGGGTTTTGGGTGGATCTCTAATTAGAGGCAGCTGCTATCCATTGTCTCTAATTAGGGATCCAATATATGTCGAGTCTGTCCCTCACGCGGGTGTGGGTTGTTATCGTTATGTTGATCATTTCGCGAGTCACGGTGAAGTAAGTGTGCCATTTTTGTTACGTCCGTTCCTTCGTGTTTGTGTTGAGGTACGTGACGTTTAGTCTAGTCGTGTTTTTGTTTTGTTCGGTAGTTCGTCATTTGTGTTTTTATTTATACATAGTACTGAATGTCATTATTTACATAGTACAAATAAATAAGATGTCGAACTACTATCATCCCTGCGCTGCGTTTTGGTCTCTCCAAACCCCATTCCGTGACAGAACAACCCACCACTGCGAGACCAAGCAGCGTAACTGGGGAGAGAGGGAGAGAGAGGAGGTGCCGCCGCGTTATGCGCGACGCGCGAGACGAGGAAATGCCCGCAAACAACCCCAAGGAAATTTTGGGGAGGGGCTATGGGGGTGGTCTGGCCGCGAAGAGGACGAGCCAGTACCACTCCCCATGTGGAGCATGGAGAGGACGAGGTATAGATGGGGGGCTCAGAGCAAGGTGGAGGAGAAGTATCTGGAGGAACATTTTGGAGAGGTTCTGGAGGAATTGGTGGAGATAGAGGAAGAGGTCGAGAGGGAGATGGCGGAGTGGTCCAGTCCGGGTCCGGTCGTCTACTCCACTCCCAGGCCGGCGCAGTCCGCTCCACCGGTACCAAGTCTGGGTCCGGTTGTCTACTCCACCTCCCTTCCAGAGCAATTCGCTCCTCCGGTGCCCAGTCTGGGTCCGATCGTCTACTCCACCTCCATGCCAGAGCAATCCGCTCCTCCGATGTCCAGTCCGGGTCCGGACCTCTGCTCTACTCCCAGCACCCAAGATCCAGTGCGTGTGCCTAGCCAGGTGCTTCCGGTGCCTGCTCCACGCACACGACCTCCAGTGCGCCTCCTCAGTCCGGTACGACCCGTGCCGGCTCCCCGCTCTAAACCTCCTGCGAAGGTCAGCGCCTCTCAACCTCCTGCGAAGGTCAGCGCCTCTCAACCTCCTGCGAAGGTCAGCGCCTCTCAACCTCCTGCGAAGGTCAGCGCCTCTCAACCTCCTGCGAAGGTCAGCGCCTCTCAACCTCCTGCGAAGGTCAGCGCCTCTCAACCTCCTGCGAAGGTCAGCGCCTCTCAACCTCCTGCGAAGGTCAGCGCCTCTCAACCTCCTGCGAAGGTCAGCGCCTCTCAACCTCCTGCGAAGGTCAGCGCCTCTCAACCTCCTGCGAGGGTCAGCGCCTCTCAACCTCCTGCGAGGGTCAGCGCCTCTCAACCTCCTGCGAGGGTCAGCGCCTCTCAACCTCCTGCGAGGGTCAGCGCCTCTCAACCTCCTGCGAGGGTCAGCGCCTCTCAACCTCCTGCGAGGGTCAGCGCCTCTCAACCTCCTGCGAGGGTCAGCGCCTCTCAACCTCCAGCGAAGGTCAGCGCCTCTCAACCTCCAGCGAAGGTCAGCGCCTCTCAACCTCCAGCGAAGGTCAGCGCCTCTCAACCTCCAGCGAAGGTCAGCGCCTCTCAACCTCCAGCGAAGGTCAGCGCCTCTCAACCTCCAGCGAAGGTCAGCGCCTCTCAACCTCCAGCGAAGGTCAGTTCACCGGTGCCCAATCCGGGTCCAGCCGCCTGCTCCGCCTCAGTGCCAGAGCAGTCCGCTCCACCGGTACCCAATCCGGGCCCGGCTGTTTTCCCCGCTCCATGGCCGGAGCAGTTTACCCCACTGGTGCCCAGTCCGGGCCCGGTTTATTGCCCAGCACCATGGCCGGAGCCGTTTACCCCACTGGTGCCCAGTCCGGGCCCGGTTTATTGCCCAGCACCATGGCCGGAGCCGTTTGTCCCACCGGTGCCCAGTCCGGGCCCGGTTGTTTTACCCGCTCCATGGCCGGAGCCGTTTGCCCCACCGGGGCCCAGTCCGGGCCCGGTTGTTTTCCCCGCTCCATGGCCGGAGCCGTTTGCCCCACCGGTGCCCAGTCCGGGCCCGGTTGTTTTCCCAGCTCCATGGCCGGAGCAGTTCGTCCCACCGGTGCCCAGTCCGGGTCCGGCGGTTTTCCCTGCTCCATGGCCGGAGCAGTTTGTCCCACCGGGGCCCAGTCCGGGCCCGGTTGTTTTCCCCGCTCCATGGCCGGAGCCGGTTACCCCACCGGTGCCCAGTCCGGGCCCGGTTGTTTTCCCCGCTCCATGGCCGGAGCCTTTTGCCCCACCGGTCCACAGCCCGGGACCGGTGATAAGGAAGGGGCACGGGACAAAACTGTCCACAGCGCCGGAGCCGCCCCCGATGGACTAGTGTTCCCGCCCATTTACCCCCCGGTGTTTTGTGTGTGGTTTTTTAGGCGTCCGGGAGTCCGCGCCTTGGGGGGGGGGTACTGTCAGGCTCTGGCCATAGAGAAGCAATAGGCATCTCTATGTAGCTATGGGCAGAGTCTGACAGTGTCGTTCTTTTCTGTTTCTTTGTGGGTTTTGGGTGGATCTCTAATTAGAGGCAGCTGCTATCCATTGTCTCTAATTAGGGATCCAATATATGTCGAGTCTGTCCCTCACGCGGGTGTGGGTTGTTATCGTTATGTTGATCATTTCGCGAGTCACGGTGAAGTAAGTGTGCCATTTTTGTTACGTCCGTTCCTTCGTGTTTGTGTTGAGGTACGTGACGTTTAGTCTAGTCGTGTTTTTGTTTTGTTCGGTAGTTCGTCATTTGTGTTTTTATTTATACATAGTACTGAATGTCATTATTTACATAGTACAAATAAATAAGATGTCGAACTACTATCATCCCTGCGCTGCGTTTTGGTCTCTCCAAACCCCATTCCGTGACACCTATATGAATATGGCAAAATTGTTTCATACAGAAGAAATATGGAAATGATATGCATAACCATGGTAGCAATTATAAGGGAACCATTTGGAGATTATGGGGAAATTATTAGTCTAAAGGTGAGGACACAACAGGTCACCTGACAAGACTGAATCCAAACATTACACTGTTGATTTTGTGATTTTTACATTTACTGCACTTTTTGCAGCATTTGTTGATAACGCAATCTGAGAATACTCTGGATACATTCAGTAACATGTTAAGAAACAAAAAAATTGCAATGGTTTGAGTGAGAGGTCTAACTGGTGTCTCCAAGTGGCCACACACCTCTCCAAAGATTGTACAGTTCCTAAGTAATTTCATTGCACTTTTATGACTCAAAGAAGAGTCTTCAACTATAAGGTGCTTGTCAGAGATCTCCTAGCTGTGCCGTTGAGGAACTAGAGCAAGCACACAATCCAAAAATGGTCCATTATAAATCACAATCTGGGTCAGGTGGGCATCATTTGAAAGCTTGTTCTATTGCCAACCTGACTAGCTAAATTATCAAATACGATATTACAGTGTTACGATTTAACAATGCAATTCAGAGAAGCAGATTGCAATTTTGGTGCACATCGAATGGAGTCATGGATGGCATTCAAATGCGTGGTCCGCGGCAAATTTTCTTCACAATACAACAAACATAGACTCATTCTGTTCAGAACAACCCAGAGTATGACACCATGTCATTTTGTAACTGTACATCAAACATAGTGATCATTAACGTTGACTCTGTATATGACAGGTGTTTTATCATATGGAAATGTGAAGTGCACATTTGGACTCATGGATGTTTGGCTTGCTTGTATGACATCAAAACTGTATTTATTATAATCCTCAATCTTTCAAAATACAGAGTCCTCTTAATTTACAACATTTATCTCACACAGACAACAAAACAAGTTGCCCAATTAGGAAGAGGGATGGGGCAACGCCCCTGGTGCTCAAGTTCAGAATGGAGACCCTGTGCTCTGACGTCATGTATAGCATGAGGGAATTCACGGCGGCCATTGCTGTTATTGTTTACATCCCGCCCTCCGTGGACGCAAACACAGCGTGTGACGTCATCCACTCTGTTATCGCGAGGTTACAGACAGCACATCCCAGTGCTTTCTTTGCCATTTCGGGGGATTTTAACCATGCATCTCTCTCTTCAACGCTGCCCACGTTCAAACAGTTTGTGAAGTGCCCAACCAGGAATAATAAAACTCTGGACTTGTTATATGCTAATGTGAAGGATGCATACAACTCCACTGCACTCCCGCCCCTCGGTAGATCGGATCACAACCTTGTCCACCTCACCCCTATCTACAGGCCTATGGTCCAACAGCAGCCTGCGACCACTAGGACCATTAGGAGATGGTCCCCGGAGGCGAATGAGGCCCTACAGGACTGCTTTGAAACAACAGACTGGGATGTGCCCTGTGAGGCTCATGGGGAGGACATTGATGGACTTACTGACTGCATAATGGACTATATATATTTTTTTATAGACAACACTGTACCCACCAGGAAGGTACGCTGTTGTCCAAATAATAAACCCTGGGTCACCAGTGACCTGAAGGCCCTGTTGAATGAGAAGAAGAGGGCCTTCAAGGAGGGGGACAGGGACAAATTGAAATGCGTCCAGAGGGAGCTGAAGTTGCGGATTGCTGAGGGGAAGAGAGGGTATGAGGAGAAGATGGAGGACAAGCTGAGGCAGAGCCAGGTGAGCGAGGTGTAGAAGGGTATGAGAAATATCACTGGCTTCAAAAAGTCAAACAGTGGGCAGACGGAGGGGACCCAGGACAGAGCCAATGAGCTGAACCAATTTTTTAACAGGTTCGATACTGGCCCTGTCCACCTCCCCTCCAGCTCCCCAGGCCACACACCCTCACGGCTGTCCCACCCCCACTTTGCTCACAACACATCTGTTGAGACAATCAGCGACCCCCTCCCCACCTCCGCCCCAGCTCCCTCTGGACTGATCTGCAACACCCCCCTTCCCCCCACCTCCCCACCTGGGCTGGCTTTCACCACCAACCAATTGAAGAGAGAGCTGGAGAGACTACATCAATGGAAAGCGGAGGGCCCTGATGGCATCAGCCCAAGGGTGCTTAGGGTCTGTGCTGACCAACTGTTTGGAATACTCCAGCGCCGCTTCAACCTTAGCCTGAGCCTGGAAAGGGTCTCTGTGCTGTGGAAAACATCCTGCCTGGTCCCAGTGCCCAAGAAGGTGCACCCCACTGTCCTGAATTACTTCAGACCTGTAGCACTAACATCCCACATCATGAAGACCCTGGAAAGGTTAGTCCTCGCTCACCTCAGACCCCTGGTGTGTACATCACTGGACCCCCTGCAGTTCCCATAACAGCGCAACATCGGGGTGGATGATGCAATCATCTACCTTCTGCAGAGGGCCTACTCTCACCTGGACAAAGCAGGTTGCACTTTGAGGGTTATGTTTTTTTACTTCTCCAGTGCCTTCAACACCATTCAGCCCCTGCTACTGGGTGAGAAGATGAAAAGGATGAAAGTGGAAGCACCCTTAGTCTCCTGGATCACGGACTACCTGACCGGTAGGCCACAATTTGTGCGTCTACAGAGCTGTGTGTCAGAATGGGCAGTGAGCAACACAGGGGCCCCCCAGGGAACAGTCCTGTCCCCCTTCCTGTTCACCCTCTACACCTCGGACTTCAGAAATAACTCTGAAACATGCTACCTACAGAAGTTTTCGGATGACTACGCAATTGTAGGGTGCATCAGGGGTGGGCAGGAGGAGGAGTACAGGAGCACAATCAATGACTTTGTGTTGTGGTGTGAGCAGAACCACCTTCAGCTCAACATCAGCAAAGGAGATGGTGGTGGACTTCAGGAGAACCAAGGCCCAACTGACTGCAGTCCCTATACATGGGATGGATGTGAAAATGGTTGGGTCATACATGTTCCTGGGAGTCCATATGGACAACAGGCTGGAATGGGATGGTAACACCAGGGCTCTGTACAAAAAGAGCCATAGCCGACTCTACTTTCTGAGGAGGCTCAGGTCCTTCAACATGTGCAGTAAACTTCTGCATACCTTCTACCAGTCTGTAGTGGCCAGTGCCATCTTTTTTGCAGTGGTGTGCTGGGGCACCAATATAAAGGCAGGTGATGCTTCTCGGGTAAATAAGCTGATCAGGAAGGCTAGCTCTGTCCTGGGGATTAGCCTTGACACTCTAGAGGAGGTGGTGGAGAGACGGATCCTGGCCAAACTGCTGGCCATCATGGATAACGTCACCCACCCTCTGCATGCCATGGTTATGATGCAGAGGAGCACTTTCAGTCACAGACTGATCCCACCACGGTGTGCCATAGAGCGCTACAGGAGGTCCTTCCTGCCGGAGGCTATTAGACTATGTAATGCCTCACCAGGGTGCCGTGCCGTCGGCAACATAGACCTGGAACTGTTGGGGTGTTAGGACCTAGTTTAACAATTATGCATCCATCCGTGAGTAACTCTGGTCTGTAATCACTCATTCACTCAGGACTTATTTATTAATTCAGGTCTGTATATACATGTTCATGTACAGTTGTTATATCATATCCAGTGCAATATTGTAAGTAATTCCTGGACTGAATTTACGTAGTCATTCAGTCAGGAATGCATATTAGTATCCTGTCAGTTGTATCTTTTTTCATTGCTTTTAGTATATTGAATGTGCATTACGTGCATTTATCTGTAATTAAACCCTGCACTAAGGACTGTATTTTAAGGTAATTACTATTTACTATGGGGGGGGGGGGGTTCAGGGGTTCAGGGGTACTGTAAGGATGTATGTTCAGAGAGGTCTCTGGAAACCTTTATGGTTTTCAGGTTTGGTGTCCAATCTCCATCTCTATGTTTGGGATTGGTCCCCTGTGCCACATTGCCTCTAATTGGGGAGCCTATTTAAGTAGGGGAGAATGGGGTGATTTGTGCCAGGGGGGAAGTAGATCCACCCCTTGTTTCTGGAAAACCATAGAAGAAATTGGTCATGTGACCACATCATTTTGAAAAGCCATCCCTTTTACACATCCTCCAAAGAAGAGAGACACATGGCATGAGAGGTAAGCACATTTTAGCTCAAAACACGTATTTTTTCCCTTCAAAGTCAAATTTCTATGATTAAGGTTTTTTGTTTGTAGTGTCTGAACAATTATAGACACGTTTGAAAACATTTCACACCTGTTTTAGTGCTTTAGCAGGCTACACAATGAGTCTATAGAGTTAGCATGATGTTAGCTCTTAACTGCTGGATCATGCTAGTTTTTCAAACTTGTGGGTCTGGGGTGATTTGTGCCAAAGGGCCTGGGTTAAGTTGTGCCAGTGGCACAACTCACCCCCACTTATGATTATTTTCAACATATTATTAATTTGTAATTGTACATTGTACTCTTACATTTTAGCACTTAAACTATGTGACATTCTTAATCTTAGACCAAAACCCATCATGCCACGCACTTATAAACGGAAGACAGACAGGGCTTCAACTCCTCTTGTGGAGTTGGACAGAGCAGTGAAAGAGGTGCAACAGGGAAAGACCATACGTCAGGTGGAAAGGGAGATGAAGATCTGCAGGATGACCTTGAAAAGATTCATGGAGAAGAAAAAGATAGGAGAAGTAACAAAGACAGGGTATAAGAGAACAGGACTTGCCAACCAAGTCTTCAAAGAATACATGGAGACAGAGCTGGCAGAGCATATAAAGGCACTAGCAGCAATGTTTCACGGCATAAGTGCCATGAAATGCTGTGAGCTGGCTTTTGAGTGTGCACGAAGAAATGGCATTGATATCCCTGCCAGCTGGATCAGAGAGAAAAAAGCAGGTTAGGTTAAGTGTGCATTTATTAAGGAAAAGTCATATGGAACATTGATAATTATTTTCCCAGGACATGCTCATTATCAGTTATCACCATGCACATCCTACAGAGAAGCAAAATTGGGTACTTATTTAGAGCATATAACTTTACCTTATGTAAAATCTGAATGTAAACTGAAATGGTTCAATAAGGGATAAATAAAGAGATACCCTTTATGCTAATAAACTATTAACCTTTTCTAGGACCTGATTGGTTCACAGCCTTTAAAGCACACCACCCCTTGTCATGCCACACTTCTGAAGCAACCTCTCTTGGAAGAGCTACTGCCTTTAATAGACACAACGTGGGGGAGTTCTTTGATAACCTCTCTAAAGTGATGGACAGGTAATCATCAATCATCAATCATAGGATCACATTCTCTCTCTCTCTCTCTCTCTCTCACTCACACACATGAGGCAGCCAGGGAAGGAAAGAGGGCACATCTCTATAGGGTCTTCTGCCCTGAGTAACAGAATTGACATTTACACACATAACCACCTCAATAATCTAATTTCAGGTATAACTTCCCTCCACACATGATGTACAACATGGACAAAACTGGTGTGAGACATGGGTGCCGGCATACGTAGATGGAAACAGAAAAATCTGACCCTTTTAGGTTAAACACTGGGATAACTCCTGTATAGAAATGTGTAATAAAAGATTGAAATAAGGGTCATGGTAGTAGAGAAAGTATTTGACAATTCTCATGCTGTGCCAATCAGCAACACATGCCATAGCGGAGAGTGGGGTAAGTTGAGCTTTGTTTTACATTCAGCATCACTCCAAAAAGGGAAATATAGTAGTCTTTCTAACAAATATATCTACATATATTTCCGAATGTTTTGTATCCCTGGATATAATCAGATTTCATGTAAACATGACAGTTTTAAAAACATAGCTTGTCCCAAAAAAGTGGTCTCTTGGCACAACTTACCCTGGAAATGGGGTAAGTTGAGCGGCGTGACAGGTTAATTTAGGCCGCCTACAAATTTCTGTACTGAATGAAATATCTTTAAATAATTGTAAGCATCTTTTAAAACAGGCTTAACACCTAACAAACACTTTTTACTTTTGTTAACAATTTTTACATAGGCCAGGCCCTGTTACCTCAGAGATAAGGACTTGCATTACGCCTAGGAAGAAAACACTTCAATCGGGCATTGGCTCAACTTACCACAAGGCAAACATTTTGATTATATTAACCCACACAGCTACAAGGATGCACTTTCATGCTAGGTTTAGGACCTCATATTGAAGCTTATAGAGACTCCAACTGATGTATAGAACAATCTTAAATTATCTACGTTGGTTTAGATTCAAGCATCATGAAACCTCTAACACAACAAATTCATTTGAGACCTAACGACTTTTTGCATGTGGTTTCTTCCTTCATATCTCCATCTTACATCACTTGTTAACGGAAGACAGACCTGTGCTAATTAGCTATTTAGCGTGCTCCAAACACCTGTGTGTAAAAGCCATTTATGCTTGATCCGGCAATGCGGTCCGGAGGCTCTGTAAGGAGGGTGTGACCCAATTTCGGAGGCCAAATCGGTCTATGTACGGCAATGCTGTGCGCCTCCCAAATTTTGTAACGATGTGGAGGGCTTCGCATAGCTTCATATTTTACATGATTGGTTGACGGTAGGTGGGGGCGGTACAGCCTGTATAAACACAAACTCACTTCCTTGACAACAAACATGGGAGAACTTTGATGAAAGACTATCAGAACAAGTTCACAAATTAAATACATATTTATGATACCTCATGTAGGGATTTCTAAGACATGAAAATGAGTTTGAACTCCTGGAAAGAGATTGGGTAGGTAATGGGGATAGATTCGGTAAAGAGGTCATTGGAATGCAGACCATGGGGGATGGAAGGACACTGGATTGGTGCACATTCAGATTCCGGATGGAGATGCAGGTGGGAAAACGGTGCTACCTTTTTATTTCATGCTATCTTGGCTGAGCTCCTATGTCAAGCACCGGGAAACGGACTCCAACATCTCAGAAAAGGTAAGATATTTTTGTTTAGCCAGTAGCTTGTAATCTGCTGGATGGCTGTATAAATTAGCCCTGAATCACTATGAGTGGTGCTATGCAGACCAATTTATTGGATGCATATGATAGCTCCACAAAGAAGTTTGAATGTTCTGACTTGTGAGGAGGCCGCATCGCTTTTAGCGTGGCTGGGGAGGAAGTGTAGTTCGTTAACTGGAGGCACACACAGCTTGTGGATCGGTGCTAAACTGTAAGTGTATATTTTTTATTTGAACAATTATTTCTCGCTGATATGAAAGATAAGGTGCATATCAGCATATGTTTCAAAAACCGGTTTGAAAGGTATGATTATTGACTAAACGTTAAAACACAGCGTTGGAATTGTAGTTCACATGGCACCAACAGTGGGTGAATGTTATTATTATTATTTTTTTCACCTTTATTTAACCAGGTAGGTCAGTTGAGAACAAGTTCTCATTTGCAACTGCAACCTGGCCAAGACAAAGCAAAGCAGTGCGACAAAAACAACAACACAGAGTTACACAGTAAACAAACATACAGTCAGTAACACAATAGGAAAATCTATATACAGAGTGCAAATGTAGTGCAAAATGCAGTAAGGTTAGGAAGGTAGGACAATAAATAGGCCATAGTGGTGAGATGAATTACAGATTAGCATTAACACGGGAATGAAGGATGTGCAAATTATGATGTGCAAATATGATGTGCAAATAGATATACTGGAGTGCAAGATTAAAATGTAAATGTAACCTGCTGAAAACCCTACATACTGAGAAGGGTTTTCAAGAGCTAATGGTTTCCTAGAAACAAGGATTACTCAATTTACCCCACACTCCCCTACTTTTATGACTAGTGGTAGTGGATTATATAGATAGCGCCCTCAATACACCAAAGTTAGGCACATACATCTTTTTCAAAATTATGGAATATGATTTTGGTATGCGTTACCAAATTACAGTAGTTCACAAAATATTTGCATTTGCATCTCCGTAAATGGTAAGGCTGGAAACTGACCCAGCATCTACGCACGAATATGTCCATGGTCGCTAGTATGGATTTAGTCATATTCTCCAAGCGAGGTGCGCTAGTTTACCAGCGAGAGGACAGCGCCGGTGGGAGAGGAAGAAGGTGACGCTGAATTATCGAATGCTTTACTTGGTTATCGGCTGGGAAGGCTTAAAGAGACAACAACATCAACAAGCCCTAGCTAGCGAGGGGAGAATATATTACATCTCATAAATACGTGAACATGTTGATGCATCCACTTTGAAAATACAGGCAGGTAAAATTAGTTTATTTGATACAATACATGTTTAAGTAGGGGTGCTTTTTCGAAGGCATTTACCCGTAAATGAAGTATAGCTAACGTTAGCTAGTTGCAAATGGATTTCGGTTGTGAAGATAGTTGTCCGGTGATATGTTTGGGAACTGAAAACAAACGCAGTTTATTTGGTGAAATGCACTTTCGACTTTATTTTACATATATTAGAAGGGTGTGTCTTGATTGATGTGAAATTAAGGTTATGTAATTAGTAGATGTTCTGCCCAGGTTTAGCCTGTTTTACTCGGCATTAGCTTGCTTAGTTGTACGAGACTGATCGTTGTGTTTTGGGAGCAAACAGTAACGTTAAACGTTGGTATTTTCAATTATTATCCGACGAGCATACAAACTAACCACTACAGTAACTAACTACCAATTTGCATAGTTTAGTGGTAACCTATCGTAGAAAGACGACAAACTGGTGACAAGTCAATATCTCAGCGACTGTTGTTGGCCACTTCCAAAATGACCTGCAGTGCTAACATCTCAGCTTGAATATAGTCGCTAGCTTGCTAACTACAGCTAACGTCGTTAGTTTGCAAGTCTGAAACGATTTGATACATTTTCCACGGTTGAAGCGACTCGTTTTTGCACTGTCTCGGGGAGTATTTACAGAGTTGACGAGTAGAGAAATATGGAAACCACAGATTGATCAGAAGTATTGGTCTCTTCGTACAGGTAGCGGGTTTATAGGGATCTAGCTGGATGCCTTTCCTCCACAACTGACAGTCAGCAGGTGCCATAGAACCGCTAGGCTAGTTAGCACGAAGAGGACGACAATGCTAAATTAGCGGCCGCGCTAGCTTGATGTGAGGCCTTCTTTATCCAGTGGAGTTGCCTTCGTCACAGAAACTAGATTTAGTTGGTCACTTTATGCTTACTTGTTAACTAGTTAGCTAACTAACTTATTACATAAGGTATTGTCTAGTTTGTCTATGTCACTGTTATCTAGCAAACGTCTCAACTCTTGGGATATAAATTGAGAATAGCAGGTTAGGCCAGTAGTTAGCTAGCTAATAAGCAACATTTCGTAAAAATTCGTCTAGCAAACATTCGCCTAGGCATTCATTGTCTCCTTTCCTTGTCAAATGGCTACCAAAAGGTTTAAATGCAATGGTTCAATCACTATGTTGTAATTTGCAACTATATTATTTATGTATAGCCATCTAGTATCTTTATCTATATTGCTGAAGGATGACTATTGTAAACAAAGAGTTGCTACTCTCATAACACCACATGTTGTCAACTTGTCAGGTGAAAAATAATGTGACAATATAATATTTGGTAACTGTTTGGTCATAACAGAGTGATATTTAGTGACTAGTCATTGTAGTGTAATGTTCTGTTTATCTGTGGCTTTTCAATTTCTCAGTTAAACAAAGTAGATTAGTTGAGTCAGTGGTGATGCATCTATATATCCAAAGTTATTTTTACTGTCAGATTGAAATTTGGTTTCCCACACTTGCTACCCCCAATCCAATCAAATCCCCCTCTTTTTTTCTCAGCGTTTACATGACTGTTATGGAAGTAGAATTTATTAAATATTCTATTTCATAATTTGTTGTGGTGGATACATTTAGTGGATACAAGTAAAGGGGCTCCCATTTCATTGATTGAACAGTGTTACTGTAAGTTGACAATGATTGAACACATACCTATTGTTTCACTCTTTGCACAGGTGAAGGAACACACACACACACACACACACACACACACGCATTCATACATTTAGCCTATTCTACGTGTAAGTTAGGCTAGTTTATTCTACTACTGTAAGAAGCTTATTGGGCAAGTTAAGTTGATTCATGTTGTTTTACTTTTTCTTTACATCTAATGCTTTTACATGATTTGAATGATGATTAACATGGATATTATAGGTAAGCCCTGTGGCTTCCCCTCTCTATTTCAATATATCTCCTTTACTCTGATGTGAATCAGTTTCCCAGGCTATGTGGATTAGGAGAGGCATTTTGGCAGTCATTGATCAGTTTAAGTGCATTTCCTGAGGAAAGCATAGCTGCCTGCCGATATTGCTGGCATTACCTGCTCTCCACGAGAATCCACAACATCACACGTCCCAAGGGGAGGAGAGGGAGGAAAGCTGGGCCTCAGGGTTATACAGAAACCTCCATGTATGCTATTAACTATTCAAAGGCTGTTAAATCATGCTACCACTGAAAACTGATATTATGATGAGCTTGTACAAAGCTTAGGTTATGTAGCACACTCCAGTTGAATTTGTCCAAAAATTCCTATGAGTCGGTCACGGTTTAGCCTTTACAGCTAATAGGCAAGGACCACCTTTTGTCCAAAGCCCTATAGTCAAATCAAATCACATTATATTGGTCACATACACATGTTTAGCAAATGTTATTGCGGGTGTAGTGAAATGCATGTATTTCTAGCTCCAACAGTGCAGTAATATCTTAAGTTTCACAACAATACACACAACTCTAAAGGAATGGAATTAAGAATATATAAATATTTGGACGAGCAATGTCGGAGTGGCATAGACTAAATACAGAAGAACAGAATACAGTATATACATATGAGATAAGTAATGCAAAATATGTAAACATTATTAAAGTGATTAGTCTTCATCATTAAATTGGCCAGTGATTTCAAGTCTATGTATATAGTGCAGCAGCCTCTAAGGTGCTTGTGATTGCTATTTAAGTCTGATGGCCTTGAGATAGAAGCTGTTTTTCAGTCTCTCTGGTCCCAGCTTTGATGCAACTGTACTGACCTCACCTTCTGGATGATAGCGGGGTGAACAGGCAGTGGCTTGGGTGGTTGTTGTCCTTGATGATCTTTTTGGACTCCCTGTGACATCAGGTGCTGTAAGGGTCCTGGAGGGCAGGTAGTTTGCCCCCGGTGATGCGTTGGGCAGACTGCATCACCATCTGGAGAGCCCTGCGTTTGCGGGCGTTGCAGTACCAGGCGGTGATGCTTTCAATTTTGCATCTGTAAGGGTTTTAGGTGCCAAACCAAATTTCTTCACCACACTGTCTGTGTGGGTGGACCATTTCAGTTTGTCAGTGACGTGTATGCAGAGGAACCTGAAGCTTTTCACCTTCTCAACTGCGGTCCCGTCGATGTGGATAGGGGGGTGCTCCCTCTGCTGTTTCCTGAAGGCCACGATCTGCTCCTTTGTTTTGTTGACGTTGAGTGAGAGGTTATTTTCCTGGCACCATACTCCCAGGGCCCTCTCCTCCTCCCTGTAGACTGTCTCGTCATTGTTGGTAATCAGGCCTACTACTGTTGTTGTCTGCAAACTTGATGACTGAGTTGGAGGTGTGCGTGGCCACGCAGTTATGGGTGAACAGGGAGTATAGGAGGGGGCTGAGCACACACCCTTGTGGGGCCCCTGTGTTGAGGATCAGCGAAGTGGAGATGTTGTTTCCTACCATCACCACCTGGGGGTGGTCCGTCAGGAAGTCCAGGACCCAGTTGCACAGGGCGGGGTTCAGATCCAGGGCCCCTAGCTTAATGATGAGCTTGGAGGGTACTATGGTGTGAATGCTGAATAGTGTGTTTAGATGCAAGCTTTTTCGGCTTATTCTCATCCTAAAACTATCTAGTATGTGATGTTTCCACCCGTATTGATTTTTATTTATTGAATTCACTGCATGTGCTACTCTGAAAATGGGTCCCATTTTCTACTTCAGGCTGGAAATGTATGAAAGACAAGTAGCCTACTAACCTTTTATAAGATCTTATCTCAGATCTCATGCAGATTTCTCCAGTCTTTCAGGCTTATCATAAAAAAATACATAATATACATAAAAATACAGAATAATAACTGATCACAGCAAATGTGTTTGGATTCAGTTTCACCTAAGGGCTAATTAAGTGTGTGTTTGCATGTCTTTCAGATATCCAACTAAACCGAACAGGACTCTACTGCAGTACCTCATCATTGTTGACACGGCCTCCACCATTGCCTCTCCTGACGTGGCACTGGAACATGAAGAATGTCTGCTGTATTACCAAAGACTGACCAGAAGGAAGCAATGAGGGGCTTTGGGGGAAGTTGCCAAGCTGCGTCGTGGATCCAGTAGCTGGGATTCTGAGTGCTTGTTGTGTATGAGTGTGTGCTCGTGTGTGCGTGGGTGCATGCTAGCACAACCTGCCCCCTTCAGGCAGGGACATGCTACTCTGATACTGGAGTTGGAGAAACGGAGAAGAAAGGAGTCGACCTCCGTAAACGGAGAAGAAAGGAGTCGACCTCCGTAAACGGAGAAGAAAGGAGTCGACCTCCGTAAACGGAGAAGAAAGGAGTCGACCTCCGTAAACGGAGAAGAAAGGAGTCGACCTCCGTAAACGGAGAAGAAAGGAGTCGACCTCCGTAAACGGAGAAGAAAGGAGTCGACCTCCGTAAACGAGGCGAAGGAAGAAAAGTAGAGTGCACGCAGTATAACATTGCCAGATATAAATAATGGGTGTTTTGGCTGCAGTTTAACCCAGTGGAAGTGGCTTTTAATACACTGCACATTTCTATACAACACCTTTCCTCTGTCTTCGTATCACCTCTCTTCCCCCTAGGAGTCCTTGTTGTTTTGGTGCCTCTGTGATTTTCCTGGCCGGGGAGTAATCGTGGAGAGGCCAGGGTATCACAAGCTTATGGATTTTGACAAGAAGGTGGGTAAGGGAGAGACCGAGGAAGGGAAAAATATGTCTAAGGCAGCTGGTAGCAGGACTGTCCGGGGTACAGGGACCAACTCTGGGGTTCTTATGGTTGGCCCAAACTTCCGTGTCGGAAAAAAAATAGGCTGTGGCAATTTTGGAGAGCTGCGGCTGGGGAAGAACCTCTACACCAACGAATATGTGGCCATCAAATTGGTAAGGCCAACATGCTTGACTAAACAGCATGGCTGTGATGTGTTTCTGTTTGGATGCACTCCTACATTAATCATCCCCACCACTAATTTCTGTCTATATTTTGCCACCCCCTCCCATTTAACATTTCTCTTCACTACTTCACTACAACAACTAGTGCAGCTTGCCATTGGGTTCCTGCTTTGTGACAAATGTTTTAGTGTTACTGTAGTTTGGCCAAGGTAATTTAATCCAGGTTCCTAATAGCAGCAGAACACCCCATCCCTGATGACTTGGTGACCTTTAAGAGACAGGAAACATTTGAGTGCTTACAATATCCCCCCCCCCCCCCCCCCACACACACAGGCAAATATTTGCTTATCTGTAGCTTAGACCCATGGACTGTTAATGAGTCAACCATGCTCAGTTTGTATTATATTATAGAGAAGGGAGAATAATCAACTTCCCAGGTCATGATATGCTGTACACGTCTGAGAAATGGCCACTAGAACTCCTTCAGGGAGCTAACAGAGTTGTTGCACAATATCACTATGAGAACAAGTCGACCACAGTACCATCCATCTCAAGGTGATGTGTGCAGGTGTACACACACCAAAAAACACAGCAGAGCTCTTGCCTTTGTAGCTCAAAAGTGAAATAGAAACTCGAGAGATTGCAAGTCAAGATTTCAGTTCTGCAGCATGCAGAGAGGGGGTCTGGGAAAACACATGAAATAGCAAGGCTTGTTTCTTTTTAGATTGGTGAAGGGAGGCCCAGACAGAAACTGAGCTTCCTTTGCAATACTTTAGTATCTGTTTCCTCCTTCAGTCATGTGTCAGTCCTGTACAGAGGATCAGTGTAAGCTTGAATGTCACCATAAACACTGGTATCTGTATGTTTTATTGGGGTCATTTGAAGTTTCCAATTAGAAATCTCCTGGAAAAAGGCGTTGGTGTAACTCTGCCCCCTACGAGAGAAAGGTTATCATAGATAGCATCTGAATGCTGCACTCGAGTGTGGGCTTGACGTCACTACCTTCACAGCCACACTGGACCATGTATGATTATCTTTACATTGGATCTCCCGGGGAGGTCATGATCTCTGACTAGACACATTGGCGTGTTTTCTAACCGCATTGAAAGCAGAGGTTTAGCGCTGTGATTTCATCTCTACTTTACTTCTGAAGTCCTCTGTTATGCTGCTTCTCCTTGGTCTGTGAGGCATTCCATCGGTTTGGGTATTTCTTGGGTATTCTGCATAATGTCCAGTCATATCTGGCCAGTCATATCATAATGTCCAGTCATATCTGGCCCTGTTGCTCCCGGAGTATATTTGAAATGAACCAAAGAATTTGTTTCAATTGTAGTAGTTACTAGCTAACTACTCCCTCAACTCTCATAATTAGGGCAATGGCATTGTGACCTTTCGATTAATCTCATCAGCTAGCTAGCAACCGGGACTTGTTCAGCCAGGCAACACTTAATGGCATTACTGTACCTACTGGGCATCTTAACTAGGACTGCACAATTACCATGCAACCGTGTTAGTGACAGTTATGGATGAAGACCATCATGAACATTTAATAACTGTCAGTTTTGTCAGTTTCTGAGATTAACATGGATTCTAAACAACGTGATGAAACTTTATTGCCCCTTGCTGAAACAAGCTAGGTGTTGTAGCGAATGCTGAATAGAATGGGCTTGGGACCTTTAACCCCATTGTCTCAAGTCAGATAGCACGTGGCTGTCTTCACTGATATGTCTCATAACACGTATAGGATAGCTAAAAACACATTTGGCTACAATATGCTGTCCTAACATTTGAAAATGTTACCAAGGTGACATTGTCCACTGAACCCCTTTTCATCCTCAAAACATTCAAGAGTTAATCTTTCCATAAACAATAAACCTGTAGCTCGTGACCAATTTTTCACTAGCTAATTCTACATCTAGCTAAGTGGTAGAATGAGAATCAGTATTTGGGCGGCAGGTAGCCGAGTGGTTAGTGTTGGGGGCCCGTAACCGAAAGATTGCTGGAACGAATCCCCGAGCTGACAAGGTAAAAATCTGTCGTTCTGCTCCTGAACAAGGCAGTTAACCCACTGTTCCTAGGCCATCATTGTAAATAAGAATTTGTTCTTAACTGACTTGCCTAATTAAATAAAGGTTAAATAATTGTTATAAAAAATGAAATTCGAAATGTGCAAGCAAATGTAGCTAGCTAACACGTTAGCTAGCTAGTGTCTGCTTGCTGGCTGAGCCAAACAATCCATATGAAACAGAAGGCAGGGATGCTAACAGCAGCAGTTCACACACTCAATGCTGAATACTCCCTCTAGCTAGCTGTTGTAGTTAAGTTCTAGCTAATGCACAAATACATTTTTATCAGTGATGGGGGCGAGGGGTTACATATCGGGATATTATTTGACGATGCATAGTTTCGGCTATCGCAATATTTTTGAGCTTGGTGCAGGTACAGCCAACTAAGGTCAGCTTGTTCTCCACTTTCTTTTTAAATAGGGTGCCAATTTGCTTTCAACACTTATTTCCATGGCTGATCAAAACAACTTGTTTTCTCATGGCTCTCTCATGTCCCTCTACAACAGACATATGGTGAGCAATATGTTTGGAACAAAGTATTGTGTTAATATCGTATCTTGAGGTCCCTGGCAATTCCCAGGTCTAGTTTTCATGATATCTTTTCTGTCTTTATTAGTGCGCAGATTTCTAACATTACAGCATAGCTGACTGCTCGCTGCGACATTGCGTTGGCCAAATGTTACAAAGTAGAGTGGCACAGTGCCAGCAGTCAGTCAGATACAGTTGAAGTCGGAAGTTTACATACACTTAGGTTAAAGTCATTTAAACTCATTTTCCAACCACTCCGCAGATGTCATGTTAACAAACTATAGTTTTGGCAAGTCGGTTAGGATATCTACTTTGTGCATAACACAAGTAATTCTTCCAACAATTGTTTACAGACAGATTATTATTTCACTTATAATTCACTATATCACAATTCCAGTGGGTCAGAAGTTTACATACACTAAGTTGACTGTGCCTTTAAACAGCTTGGAAAATGTCTTTAGAAGCTTCTGATAGCCTAATTGACGTCATTTGAGTCAATTGGAGGTGTACCTGTGGATGTAGTTCAAGGCCTACCTTCAAACTCTGTGCCTCTTTTCTCGACATCATGGGAAAATCAAAAGAAAACAGCCAAGACCTCAGAAAATAAATTGTAGACCTCCACAAGTCTGGTTCATCCTTGGGAGCAATTTCCAAACGCCTGAAGGTACCATGTTCATCTGTACAAACAATAGTATGCAAGTATAAACACCATGGGACCATGCAGCCTTCATACCTCTCCGGAAGGAGACGCGTTCTGTCTCCTAGAGATGAACGTACTTTGGTGCAAATCAATCCCAGAACAACAGCAAAGGACCTTGTGAAGATGCTGGAGGAAACCGGTACAAAAGTATCTATATCCACAGTAAAACGAGTCCTATATCGACATGACCTGAAAGGCTGCTCAGCAAGGAAGAAGCCACTGCTCCAAAACCGCCATAAAAAAGCCAGACTATGGTTTGCAACTGCACATGGGGACAAAGATTGTACTTTTTGGAGAAATGTCCTCTGGTCTGATGAAAAAAGAATAGAACTGTTTGGCCATAAAGACCATAGTTATGTTTGGAGGAAAAAGTGGGAGGCTTGCAAGAACACCATCCAACCGTGAAGCACGGGTGTGGCAGCATCATGTTGTCGGGGTGCTTTGCTGCAGGAGGGACTGGTGCACTTCACCAAATAAATGGCATCATGAGGAAGGAAAATTATGTGGATATATTGAAGCAACATCTCAAGACATCAGTCAGGAAGTTAAAGCTTGGTTGCAAATGGGTCTTCCAGATGGACAATGTAGTGTTTTTTTTTCATTCTATTTCTATGGCAGCATATGCATTCAGGAGTGGAGTAAAGAAGAAAATGTGCATTAAAATACTTGTGAGACAAGGGCGGATGTTATAAAGACCCGGGGCCTGGTCTTTATAACAAAAATGTCTGTATAGTCAATGGTTTGAGCTGCAAACTATTAAAAGCTACACTAAAGTATGTGGGAACCCCTTCAGCTATTTCAGCCACACCCGTTGCTGACGGGTGTATAAAATCCTGCACATAGCCATGCAATCTCCATAGATAAACATGGAGAGCTCAGTGACTTTCAACGTGGTACCACAAGTCAGTTTGTCAAATTTCTGCTCTGCTAGAGCTTCCCCGGTCAACTGTAAGTGCTGTTATTGTGAAGTGGAAATGTCTAGGAGCAACAATGGCTTAGCCACGAAGTGGTAGGCCACACAAGCTCACGGAACGGGACCGCCAAGTAGCACGTAATAACAGTGTGTCATCGGTTGCAAAACTCCCTACCGAGTTCCAAACTGCCTCTGGATGCAATGTCAGTATAAGAACTGTTCGTCGGGAGCTTCATGAAATGGGTTTCCATGGCCGAGCAGCCGCACACAAGCCTAAGATCACCATGCGCAATGCCAAGCATTGACTGGAGTGGTGTAAAGCTCGCCGCCATTGGACTCTGGAGCAGTGGAGTGATGAATCACGCTTCACCGTCTGGCATTCCGTTGGACAAATCTGGGTTTGGCGGATGCTAGGAGAACGCTACCTGCCCGAATGCATAGTGCCGACTGTAAAGTTTGGTGGACGAGGAATAATGATCTGGGGCTGTTTTTCATGATCCATTGAAGGGAAATCTTAACGCTGCAGCATACAATGACATTCTAGACCATTCTGTGCTTCCAACTTTGTGGCAACAGTTTGAAGAAGACACTTTCCTGTTTTAGCATGACAATGCCCCCGTGCACAAAGTGAGGTCCATACAGAAATGGTTTGTTGAGATCGGTGTGGAAGAACTAGACTGGCCTACACAGAGCCCTGACCTCAACCCCATCTAACACCTTTGGGATGAGTTGGAACACTGTCGACCTCACTAATGCTCTTGTGGCTGAGTGGAAGCAAATCCCTGCAGCAATGTTCCAACATCTAGTGAAATGCTTTCCCAGAAGTGTGAAGGCTGTTATTAGCAGCAAAGGGACCAACTCCATATTAATGCCAATGATTTTGGTAGGAGATTTTTGATGAGGTGTCCACATACCTTTGTCTATGTAGTGTATCTTTGAAAAGCTGAGACTCTCACGAACACATGTAACATTTTTTGCTTTATGACACTCACAAGCTACACAAGTCGTTAAGGTAAGGGGTTCTTCTACAAAAAAGAGCATAGGGAATCCCAGGACATAGTGTTCTAAAAATAGTGTAATAAGCTCACATAGTTGCTGTCACAAACTCCGAACAGTTGTCACTGACTAGTTGGATATTCATTTCCCACTAAGCAAGCAAATTATGTACTTACAGCATTCATCTAAATTCATTTTCGTCAGGTTTTTACTTTGGCGGACCTTATTATTTAAATTTGTCAATAAAACTCATGAATGCAACTGTTTTTTTTATTTCAAATTGTTTCTACTCGTAGCCCTGGAAGTCCTGAAAAAAAAATCACTCAATTGTGAGGCTAAATATAAGGGCTGGACATGCAGATAAATGAAAGTCAGATAAATTAAAAGCTGATTTCTGCTGGGGTCTTGGGACTGATAGGGTTGCCAGGAAAAAAACACTGCCAGGAAAATGTTTTCTCCAGCAAAATGTAGGCTTTTATGTGCTGCTGGTTTGACGTGTGTCCTCTGACGCCCTAACTTCAGTTTGGGCATGAGTGGCAGGTGCTGCTTTAGCTTTGCTGGCTGACCTCCAGTCTAGTGCAGCTGCCCACAGGTTTGTGCCTTCACCTCCCTGGTCACTCAAGCAGGCCCTTGATACCCAGCGAATGTTACAGGCCAGTCTAATATGGTTTCTGTCTTAGTTGTCAGGATTAATTTGCCTCTGTTCATTATAAACTGACAAGTGTCTTGTGTATTTTCTCTGCCTCGTACGACGTTGCACGAGCAGTGTGCGTGCAATTGGGCGATGCCTGCACCTGGGACAAAGGTGAATGCCAGTGTCACCCTTCCCAGACATGTGAGAACAGTAAGAGACGTATTAGTCACAGACCTCTGTCAGAGTATCTGGAACTGCACTGCATGTTCATGGACCGAAGGGGGGAAAAAAAGAAACTGCTGAGCTCTGAAAGGTCGTCTTTGTTAGCCAGCCTTTTTCACACACAGTGGTCTAGTCTCTCACACTGACAAACCCCTCAGTGATGGAAGCAGGAGCCCGATCCTGTAAGTACAATGCAGGCTTACACTATGGGGGTGGGGGGGTCCCGAGCCTTAAAGAAACACATCATAACAGCTTTACGGCAATGGCAGTTCATAATTCCCATTCAAGCCATTTACTTGAAATACAGCCATAACATTTTTCCTCTGCTCTTCCGTCGTGATTTGATGTATGATCTATTATGTTATTTGATATCCATTGGTCTTTTTAACATTTTTATTAGACTACTGTCCAATACTTTTAGAGTTCACTGTACTACACCATAGGCGTATACATCATTTACACACACACACACACACACACACACACAGAGAGCCCAGCTCATGAGCTCCATCAGCAGCAGATTTGAATTTAGAATTACTGTTTATGCAACAAATGTTAGTGCATCGCACCAAATTGTTCCTCTAATCCAACAGAATCGTTTCAAACTAAAGCGTATCGTTCCTGTATTGTATAGGAGCCCTTGTATCTAGATACGTATTGAATCGTCTTCAAATGGGAAGATGCCCATCCTAGCATTAACTCACAGCTGTTGAAGGAGAGTGATACAGATGTAGGATCTTAATTTGGTCACCCTGTTGCAGGAGATCTTTTCTTCAATGCAGGAAATTTGAGGTTTAAAAAGGCTTCTGAGGTTTTGTAGTTTTCACTTGATCAATTTTCTCTTATGAAAAATGTATCAACCCCTACAAAAATGAAAATGTATTATCCACATAATTCACATTTCCTGTTGCAGAATTATTTCCCTGCTGGAGCAAACTGGCTCAAATGTAATAAGTGAAATACACTTCCATGGAGACTTTCTATAAGTCCCCACTGCTGAATGACTATTGGAATGACCTTCCAATAGTGCTCATTAGTGGATATGATATGTAGCTATGTGAAAACAGATAGGTGTGAAACACTGAGCACATGCTGTGGTGTGTGAAGAGACAGAATTGTGTTCAACCATAACTTGGAAACCAGAGTTGCAGTTTCCTATTCCACATTTTACTGTATCACTCCCTTTGCAGCTTGTGGCGGTGGTTGAAGTGTGTTAAAGTACAAACGCTCGATCAGCATGCCAACTGAGTAACCCTGTGATGTCAAAAGCATGTAAAAAGGCTGCTTTTAGCGAACCGCCTACTGGCTTAATTAATCAATGCCCATCTTGTACATCGAGCTGTTGCTCTATAAAGTATTTATTATGAACTATAAAACCCAGTACTGTGATGTGGGGAGAGAGAGCTGTGTAGTAGCAGGAGGACTGGGTGCAGTAGTTGTAGTAGTCGTCGTCCCATTAGCTATGGACGTCTACTCCATCTTGTGTCAGAGCGGAGCTGCCGGAGTCACTGGTACCAGTGTTCTGTGTCTCGGCAGCTGTCGCAGAGATGTTTGAAGTGCTGCTATCACGCGGGGGCAGCTGCTGGCTTCATCTGGGGCCTGAAACCTGATCTGAAACAAGAGAAGGGCTGGACACAGGCCAGCTGTTGCTCTCTTGCCTCTTCCACACCTCTGGCCATAAAGGCTGATGGACCCGCCCCTCGCACCCTGTTTACTATTTTAGCATCACTCATTTCCTTATGCAGGTTTAGCCACAGTGACAATACCTGGGCTTATGTGCTGTTTGAATGTTCACTCTGCTCTCTGGATGAGATAAATATCATATTCCCATTTGTATGGTTTAATATTTAACTGTAGGTTATAATAAGGGATGCTTGTTTCTCTGAACTCTACACCACTTACAGTACCAGCACATGGATTTTTCTGCCATTGAAATCCTTGGGGCAGGCCGCCTAAGCATTTTTTTTGGACAAACACTAACTAGAAAAGCGGTCTAAGGCACTGCATCTCAGCGCTAGAGGCATCACTACAGACACCCTGGTTCAAATCCAGGCTGTACCACAACCGGCCGTGATTGGGAGGCCCATAGGGTGGCGGACAATTGGCCCAGCGTTGTCTGAGTTTGGCCGGTGTAGGCTGTCGTTGTAAATAAGAATTTGTTCTTAACTGACTTGCCTAGTGAAATAAAGTCAAATTAATTTATTATTATTATTATTACATATTTTTTTATATAATCTTTTAGGACTAACAATCACCAAAATAAAAGCTAGACAGTCAGGGTAAATAGAAAATTCCAAAAACAATGAATTTAGCAGTATTGACATTGTTATTATGTTTAAGCAGAATAACAACATTAGCCATGGAATTGCAGTAAATGTGCTTTAAAACTGCAAAATGTTCTCTGCTCCATGGTAGAATATGTAGAATCTCTGGAAATTTGCTTAAAAACGCCAACAAGCCGACCGCACCCATTGCCACGCACCACCTAAGCCCCTTTTTTTTATCCAGAAAAAAACTCTGCAGTAGTGCCTGATTGACAGCCAAGATGAGAATACACAGTGGTGTATTTGTCTTACGTGATGACTGTTTCAGTAATATGCTCTATTACAGTGAGGTTCTTCCAGAGAGGGGGGTCAAGGGGCAATCTCCTGGGATCCGTGGCAATATTGTCCTTTATGCCCAGGAAGACGTGTACATTGGCAGGGCAGTACAGGCCTCTTCTGATCTCTCTCTCTCTCTCTCTCCCTCTCTCTCTCCCTCTGTCAGCTGTGATGGAGCTAGATGATCAGCTGCAACGGTAATCCACCCAGAGCTCCTTTGGTAGCACAGTGTTCAGACGAGCTCAGGAACACATGAATGGTTCAAATTAAAACCCGCCGTGATCATGAGATCTATGACATAAGATGTTGACGAGCATAAAGCATCTTTCTTGGAATGAAAATGGTAATAGGGCAAGCTTGACAGGGAAATTATATCCCTCTTACTACAACTACTAGGCTACTTCATGCTTGGCTGTGAAACTAATTGGCTGATCCTTTTTAGTTAGTCCTTTTGTTGGAGAGTGGTGTGGCGGTGGCAGCTGAGCAGGAGAGAGGCTGCAGCAGCAGGTCCGACACTGAAGTGCCCTTTAGCCCTGCAGGTCAGCTGCCCCGGACACCAGCCCTGCCTCGTCACACTAACATTTGTAAAACACACACAAAACCAAATATATGCAATACTAGAATGTTTAAAAAAAAAAAAAAAATCATGGAAATGAAATTGACAAACGGATGTATTGTTACAAGTTAGACTATTTGTAGATGAGCTGTTTTTATCTTCTCAGGGTGTTTTCACATAGTCCTCTTTTAAAATATCAAATTTCAGTCCTCTTTAAAGTGAATTCTGGGGTAAAAATAAAACTAAGTATTCACACTGCCCTTGCCTTTAAATGAGGACTCAGCTTTCACCAATTCACTTCAGTTATTTTTGTTTTTATGTGTTTATTTTTATTTAACCTTTATTTAACTAGGCATTCACATTGCTATGTTTAGAAAGGATCCAAGGTCTTTTCCCAACATTCACTCAATGCACTTTGGGTAATTACACATTGCAGGACAAGCCATTCCATCAGAACCTGTTATCGGACAACCAAAGTCCAAACGCCTGAAGGTACCACGTTCATCTGTACAAACAATAGTACGCAAGTATGAACACCATGGGACCACGCAGCCTTCATACCGCTCCGGAAGGAGACGCGTTCTGTCTCCTAGAGATGAACGTACTTTGGTGTGAAAAGTGCAATCAATCCCAGAACAACAGCAAAGGACCTTGTGAAGATGCTGGAGGAAACAGGTACAAAAGTATCTATATCCACAGTAAAATGAGTCCTATATCGACATAACCTGAAAGGCTGTTCAGCAAGGAAGAAGCCACTGCTCCAAAACCGCCATAAAAAAGCCGGACTACGGTTTGCAACTGTACATGGAGACAAAGATCGTACTTTTTGGAGAAATGTTCTCTGGTCTGATGAAACAAAAATAGAACTGTTTGGCCATAATGACCATCGTTATGTTTGTAGGAAAAAGGGGGAGGCTTGCAAGCCGAAGAACACCATCCCAACCGCGAAGCACGGGTGTGGCAGCATCATGTTGTGGGGGTGCTTTGCTGCAGGAGGGACTGGTGCACTTCACATAGATGGTATCATGAGGAAGGAAAATTATGTGGATATATTGAAGCAACATCTCAAGACATCAGTCAGGAAGTTAAAGCTTGTTTGCAAATGTGTTTTCCAAATGGACAATGACCTCAAGCATACTTCCAAAGTTGTGTCAAAATGGCTTAAGGACAACAAAGTCAAGGTTTTGGAGTGGCCATCACATAGCCCTGACCTCCAATCCTATAGAAAATGTGTGGGCAGAACTGAAAAAGTGTGTGAGAGCAAGGAGGCCTACAAACCTGACTCAGTTACACCAGTTCTGTCAGGAGGAATGGGCCAACAATCACCCAATTTATTGTGGGAAACTTGTTGGCGGCTACCCAAAAGTTTTGACCCAAGTTAAACAATTTAAAGGCAATGCTACCAAATACTAATTGAGTGTATGTAAACTTCTGACCCACTGGGAATGTGATGAAAGAAATAAAAGCTGAAATAAATCATTCTCTCTACTATTATTCTGACATTTCACATTCTTAAAATAAAGTGGTGATCCTAACTGACCTAAGACAGGGAATTTTTACTAGGATTAAATGTCAGGAATTGTGAAAAACTGAGTTTAAATGTATTTGGCTAAGGTGTATGTAAACTTCCGACTTCAACTGTACATACCGTATACTTTTGAAATACCGGCGGTATAAGTTTTTTTATTGAGCCAGTCACATGCTATGTTTGTTTACAACAAGCACATGGAACAAGTTACGTGATGTGACGTCCACTGTTGAGCAGCACAAGAGAGATTATTAAGTTACACTTAAAATTCACTACTGATGTTTGCCAGCTAAATATCTTAACTGTACGTTAACTATCTAAGTGTCAAATATTCTCCAGCTCAGGGCGCCAGTTATGCATTTGGTTTGCTAACTTGCTAGCTTGGTTACAGCAGAGACAATCAATCCCCTCCTGGATCAAGTGTGATTAGCCTTTTGAGATGGACACCCCAGCTCATAAAGTTTTACGAGTTATACAACTTTGTTCGCTTGCGTTTTTTTTGCATTTATCTAGGGTCTGCTATGTGAATTTGCTAGTACTTTGTTAGCATGACTTGTTTTATTTATTATGTTTGGAAATAACCGTGCCCCTTGTGTGCACTACCAGTAATACTGTATACCCCGGTATGGTACAGGAACGGTATGAAGATATGGAAATCTGTATACTGCCCAACACTAGTTCACAAAAAATGTCTGAAAGGGACCAAAGCACCCTCAATCCCCCCAGTCCAGAGGATGTTTCGAGGAAGAATACATTTGTTTCTTTTAAGTGCGGCCTATGCATTAGTGTTTACAAGCACAAGAGCGTGATTTCATTTGGATATTAGATTTAGGGAGAATAAGCTGTAACCTTACATTACACATAATCTGCTTTTGGACTGATAATTTACTGAAAAGGGCAGCTGTAAGGACATCCTTAAATGTTTACGGTTCTGAGTGTTCGTGCATAAGCACTTTATTTCATCCAAGTGAAAAGATTATGTTTGTAATGATTCTAGTGAGAGGTCAGTGTTTTCTTTTTAAATGGCTGGGTGTGGTGATTGGGCATCGAGAGGCAATGAAAAGGACGTTAATGAACCCTTTAACATGGGTAGGTACCTACCGGTGCTGCAGATATTATTCCCTAGGTTAGTTTGGTCATTTGCACAGTTATCTGCTGGAATGAGTCTGAATCTAAGCATGTAAAGCCGCCATAAGCCTCCATTTTCCACTGTAAGCGTTTTAGAGGGTCCTGTGGGTTTGTGCCATCTGTTTTTTATTATTTATATATATTTTCCCACGTTCTCCTCCCTATTAGAGGCTGAGCTTTCCTCTACTGATGATGTCACAGACAGTGCCTCGCCCAAGCCTTCCTCCCTGCCCAGTGCCTGGTCATGTGTCCAGTTCAGCTTCACTCAACCAGTCTTTTTCTCTCCTCAGATATCCACTTAAGATGGATGAGATGTGCCAAAGATGACCTATTATATTAACAACATAGCCGAGTGACTGTTCTAACAATGGAAATGCATGTCCTCAATGATTAAAGGCAGGCAAGATCAGGTGGGACTATTGTAGCCAATGAGAGCAGATACACATGTGAACAGTCCCTGGTAGCTCAGATGGTAGAGCATGGCGCTTGCAACACCAGGGTTGTGGGTTCAATTCCCACGGGGGACCAGTGCAAAAGAAGTATGAACATGTATGCACTAACTAACTGTAAGTCGCTCTGGATAAGAGCGTCTGCTAAATGAAAGTGTAACAACAGGCACAACTTGGTAGTTTTGCTCAAAGTTGCCAGAATGCCACGTGCATCCACTTACATCAGTACATTTGTAACAGCGTAAACATTGCGAAACTTCTATTCAATCACATAAGCCTTGTGTAATTTGACACTCTCCCATAGACCTCCTTACAAAAAAGGGCTTATCTCACGGGAACAGACTTTGGGCGGAGTAAATCCTCTCGCTTCGCCTCTTCCTCTGGATGTGCACAATGTTCAGACTAATCTGAAAATACAGGATCGGTGGAAACGAAGCAGTACGCCAGAGGCCAACAGGGAATATGCATTTATTCTTTCTATTCAGTTTGGAGGAAAGAGAGGAGACGATGAGTTAAGGGATATACTTTAGACCATTTGATATGTATCGCCACCCTGACAGCTGTTTGTCTGGGAGTAGGCTGGTGCTGGATAGATGAGAGGCGTTATGTAGGTTGGTGCTGGCCTGGGTGGCTGACTTGTAGCTGGACTGACTGGCAGGGTTAATCATTTAGGCCCGGGCAATATGGCCTTAAACTCATCTCTATTTTTTTCAAACTTATGGGGGATTCACTATATCTACCCCATATACAGTGGGTGAAATAAGTATTGAACACGTCACCATTTTTCTCAGTAAATATATTTCCAAAGGTGCTATTGATTTTCACCAGATGTTGGTAACAACCCAAGTAATCCATACATACAAAGAAACCAAAACAAATAAGTTCAGAAATTAAGTTATGTGTAATAATGTGAAATGACACAGGGAAAAAGTATTGAACACACTTACTGATATTTATTTAATACTTTGTACAAAAGCCGTTGTTGGTAATGACAGCTTCAAGACGCCTCCTGTATGGAGAAACTAGTCGCATGCATCGCTCTGGTGTGATTTTGGCCCATTCTTCCACACAAACAGTCTTCAAATCTTGAAGGTTCCGTGGGCCTCTTCTATGAATCTTGATCTTCAGTTCTTACCATAGATTTTCAATGGGATTTAAGTCAGGTGATTGGCTGGGCCATTCTAGCAGCTTTATTTTCTTTCTTTGAAACCAATTGAGAGTTTCCTTGGCTGTGTGTTTGGGATCATTGTCTTGCTGAAATGTCCACCCTCGTTTCATCTTCATCATCCTGGTAGATGGCAGCAGATTTTTGTCAAGAATGTCTCTGTAAATTTGCACATTCATCCTTCCTTCAATTATGTGAAGTTTGCCAGTACCATTTGCTGAAAAGCAGCCCCACACCATGATGTTCCCACCTCCAAACTTCACTGTTGATATGGTGTTTTTAGGGTGATGTGCAGTGCCATTTCTCCTCCAAACATGGTGTGTATTATGACATCCAAACAGTTCAATTTTGCTCTCATCTGACCACACTATATTCTCCCAGTATTTCACTGGCTTTTCCAAATGTTGTGCAGCAAACTTTAAACGAGCTTCAACATGCTTTTATTTCAGCAATGGAGTCTTGCATGGTGAGCGTGCATACAAGCCATGGCGGTGGAGTGCATTACTTACTGTTTTCTTTGAGACAACAGTACCTGCTAATTGCAGGTCTTTTTGAAGCTCTCCACAAGTGGTCCTTGGCTCTTGGACAACTCTTCTGATTTATTATTTTCACTCCTCTGTCAGAAATCTTGCGATGAGCACCTGGCCGAGGCAAATTTATGGTGAAATGATTGTCTTTCCACTTCCATATTATGTCCCCAACAGTGCTCACTGGAACATTCAGAAGCTTAGAAATGCGCCTATAACCAATGCCATCATTATGTTTTGCAACAATTAGGTTGCGAAGGTCTTGAGACAGCTCTTTGCTTTTACCCATCATGAGATGTGTCTTGTGTGACACCTTGGCAATGAGACCTTTTTGTAAGCCATCAGTTGGGACTGAACCAGCTGATATTAATTTGCACTGACGGGGCTGGATTGCTTTTTAATTACTGATAGTTTTCAGCTGTTGTCTTGGCTTTCCATGCCTTTTTGCACCTCCCTTTCTTCATGTGTTCAATACTTTTTCCCTGTGTCATTTCACATTATTACACAACTTAATTTCTGAACTTTTATTTGTTTTGGTTTCATTGTATGTATGGATTACTTGGGTTGTTACCAACATCTGGTGATGTCAATAGCACCTTTGGAAATATATGTACTGAGAAAAATGGTGACGTGTTCAAAACTTATTTCACCCGCTGTGTGTGTGTGTGTATATATATATATATATATATATATATATATATATATATATATATATATATATATATATATATATATATATATATATGACGAGATATAATATATATAGTTCAATTAAAATACACTGCATTTAAAACATTAAGCAATAATGTAGTGAATTCAGAACTTGTGATATTATACCTAGGCTGAATATATGGCTTCCACAACCATAAGACCTACAAATAGTTTAATTATTGTATTTCACAAGCTCTGAATTCAGCAAACAAGGACCAAACCTCAAATGCAAATAGCGAGTTGAACCCATTTCTCAGAGAGGAAGAAGTGATCTCTCCTCTTTGTTGTTGTGAATGGTAGGAGGAGGGGCTTGGGAGAAAGGGCGGAAGCGAGAGGTTTCACTCGCCAAAATCTGTCCAATATAAGCCCAATGCGTTTCTGTGTGCTTATTTTGGATTTAAGCTTGTCTCCTGCCTTCCTGCCTTTGGGACAACGACGACATTGTCAGGGCGGAGCATCTCGTCGTTATATAGAGATCTCTGGTGTAAATGGGAAGGTGCACAGCACAGAAGGAGCGAACAAGACGAGACCAAAAAGACAACATGAGAACAAGCGGATGGATATAAAAACTCATAAAACGAAAAATACCCCAGAAACTATTTTCTGCAATACAGGCATTTGGAAAATTGCGCAAAAACATTAATTTGAGTTAATTCTATGTAGCCCAGCCCTATAATCATTCCTGTAATGTGATGAGCAGCTGATTGAAGCGTGGCCCTCTGCATCTCTGACCGCGTGTTCCGCAGTCACAAACCAGCTAAACCTGCTATTATGGCAGGGGAGAGAACAAGAGTATGAGCATGGTTTAGCTGACACTACTCAATGCTCTCCATCCAGGCATGGGAAATGGCTACTTCCCAGACTTCAAACATGCATTTCAAGATCTTCTTGCTAGCTACATTTGTTTATAATTCCATAATGCCCTGGCTTGTATCATCATAGAGGACGAAGGATGTTGTGTTAAGTCGACGATTACGTTTTAGGTTCTTAGCTCTATATAGTGTTTAAACCTTAGGTATTTTATGAACGTTATAGTAAGCATAAATGCATCGCCAAGGTGCGTCATAGAATTTCACAATAGGCCTATACTCTTCACATGCAACATTATTAATATTATTATTTTATTTTTTACCTATAGTCATCGTACAGTCTTCATTGCTGTAATGATCCACCTAGAGATTGTTTAATGGTATTTAATTGCCATTACTAATTAGTTTCTCCTCTTCTTTTTCAGGAACCAATAAAGTCCCGGGCACCACAGCTTCATTTGGAATATAGATTTTATAAACAGTTGGGAAGTTCAGGTAAGCACATATAGCTAAAGTATCAACAACTGTTATAAATGTTCAATCCTCTTGCAGTTGGTTGATACCTAGCAGGCCCAGGCACAACATGGCTGTGTGCTCACTCTGTGCTGTGCCTCCAGCCCTTTGATGTGGCCACTTGGCTTCAGAAGCGAGAGGTGGGGCAGTAAGATCAGATGGTGTGGAGGGACCAGGACTAGGAATAGCCCACAGCACAGCTTGGCCAGCCTGGTTTACTAAGTTTTTCATCCTCTCACTAGAACCTTGCAGCATAATTGAGAAGATGAAACTTTTTGTAGTTAGTCACTTTCTATGAGCATTTATTCAGTCAAGAAAACAACTGGTGAATATTTACGGTACGTAAATAGATTGTATTGTATTGTATTGTATTTGAGGGTAGGTAGGGATAAGCTGAACATTTGTATACTAATTAGGCCTACCCTAACTGTGACTGAGGACACTGATTGTTGATCCTTTTAGCCTTTTTTAAAGGAAAAGGATGAACAGCTGAGTGCGTCCATTTTGTTCACTGGAGTGGAAGGCAGAACACACACACACACACACACACACACACACACACACACACACACACACATTCTTGTCTTAGAGAGAGTGCATGTTACTGCGCCCAGTGATCTTCTCTGTCACAAGACAAGTGTCTATCTTTTTCTCTCCTAGTGAGCTGATCACCTGCCAGCTGTGTCTCTGTGCCTGGGCAGCAGCTCCACAGTGTTAATAGGAAGTTGGAGTGCAGGGCATTAGGGGTGTCCTAGGCTAGTCTATTTATAGATTGCTGTCTCCGTGCAGTAGGGCCATTATTAGATTATATCTACTTCTATGGCTGGTCTCAGCACTGTCTCCGGCCTGCCTGGAGAAGAAAGCATAGGGAAACTCTCCCATGATGCAAAGGGAAAAGGGCTGGCCTATCTCTTTCTGTCAGATGTCCTTGTTGTGATCCATCTGACTGGGCCAGAAGTTGTATTCTCAATCCCTGGCAGCATCACAGCACTCTAGCATTTAGCTGCCTTTACGCTTATTTGGGAACAGTCACTTGATTATCCTGGTCCATTCATTGGATAGTGAGTCTTTATCCCCACCCCTTGGGCCGGATGATTGGAGGAGTCCAGGTAGCTGCCCCTCTGTAGTGTTTTCACTGGTGCGTTAAACACATCCTGACTTCCACTCCCCTGTCCTCCCCTCCCCCAGCAGAGGGAAGCCTGCTACAATCTCATAGGCTGAGCTAAAGATGGAACCACTGATTATGGTGCTTCAGCTGTCCCCCTATTCTAGAATTGAGGGACGTGATCCTCCAACTGGTGGCTACATTCATTCAAAAATGTATGTGAGGAATTATGAAAGTCTTCCTCAAGCCACTTGCTGATCTTTCTCTAAACCTTATGGTACAGATGGATACAGGCATGTAGTTATTTTTACAATATGAATGTGGCAATTTAAGGGTCAAGTCCGGGTCTTAGCAATGTCAGCGCTACATGGTGCTTAAAGCTGAAGAGCTTATCTAGTGTTAATTCTCTCCTGCCCTGGAAAGAACCCAATCACTAGAACACATTCAGTTACACACACTAGCTGGTCTGGCCTGGCCACGCCCCAACCCCACCATAAACCACTGAGCACGGGGTGTCGAAGTAAGACATCCACTTTTTATGTCACTATCAATAATTTAACTGGATGACTGGTTGACTGAGCTCACAGTCCGTATACACCAGCATGTTCTTCTCTTTTGAAAGCACTGTATGAGATCAGTCTCCTTATGAGATGATTAATATTTCACTGATGATATCAGTGCATGTGAATATTTAGTAACCCATCAAGGCTCTGCTTAAAAGCATTGTGAGACTCTGTTGGTCAGATGGTCGTGTGCGTGCGTCCATGCCTACTGCCCTGGTATCTTGGGAGTGATTAATCAGTGCCATTTTGAGTATGAGGTTGCAGTGATGTTCAGTGGTTCATCCAGTCCTGAGCAGACTGGATATTTTATGTACTGCCTGCTTGGGATGGATAACATGACCTACCACTGAGTCACAAAGGCTCTATGCAGGGGAGGAAGGCTGGCTGGACGATCACGTTTCAGCTGGGCTACATCTCCACAGCGCTGCCCGCTCAACCTAATGGAATCACGCCTCCTTTTCTCTCCCCGATGCACTCTGCCTTCTAAATGTTTAATAGAAACCTCCTCCCTCTTGGTCTTGGCCTAAACGTTGACATTTCATTTTAGGGAAGCGTTTCCTAACTGTCCTCGGGACGCCAAGGGGTGCACGTTTTGGTTTTTGCCTAAACACTACAAAGCTTGATGACTAGTTGATTATTTGAATCAGCTGTGTAGTGCGAGGGCAAAAACCAAAACGTGACCTTGAGGACCGAGTTTTGGGAACCCCTGTTGTAGGGCCACAGTGCTCAGACTGAGAGGTGCCCCTGTCTGAGACAATACACTGGATTGTTCCCGACACGTTTCACTCGTATTTGGAGAGCGGGGGTTGTGAGTAGTGCACAGAATGGCACTGGGAGGCAACAGAATAGACTTTGAAGCTTTGTGGTGTTGTAACGGACAAGAGAGCAGACAATTATATCTGTCATGAATCACGATAAAGAATAGCTTCTAGGAAACCACTCGTTCCTTGCGTAAGTGCTTTTATTACAGGCGTGATTGGCCTGTGTTATAACACTGGAATAACACATTCACATGATTAGGTCTCGCTTTTGTACAGAATAAAATAATTGTCTTTTGAATGGTTTCTCTGAAATTGTCAATTGTTCTAGTCCTATTCCGTTTAAGGTCAATCTTTTCCCCAGCAGTTGTCCTTGCTGTGTTTACAGCTCTCTTGTTGGGGGACTGTTCTAGCTTAGACACTTTCCTGTTGATTAGTGCAGATGTGGGCGGGCTTTGATGAGACAGATTCCTGGTTGATCTCCTGTTGGTACCGCCTCATCCGTCATCTCCATCATTACCAGACAAATCCTGCTGTCTAAAGCGGCCCAGTACAGGTGTGTGGCTGTGTGAGATCTGCATTGCTTCTCTGTGGGAGTGACGTGAAGGGTGATCTGGTAAATTCTGCTCTAGTCACCCCCCCCCCCATCTCCTGCTCCCCACACTCACACACCCCCATGGCCAGCCTGCAGTACTACTAAAGCTGCTGTACCTCTCCTCTCTCTGGCGGGAATGGGGACTGCCTGCCGGGAGGGGAGCATGCAGTCACTTTGGCACAACTGCCAGACAAGGAATGGAATGAAGGCTACTGTTGTCGGGTACTGGTGTGGACTGGTGAGGCATAACCTGGGACTGTATGCGACCTTGGAGGTTGGGCCATAAGGTCATGGGGGTCATAATTTGGCCATTGCCCTTTGTTCTATTTCACATAGAGTCACTGTTGAAGTAGAAGTCTCCTCTTGAGAAGGACATTTTTACTGAGATGATAAACTCCTAAATTCCTCCCAGGTCACACGAGACCACATGAGAGGGTGTGTTGGCAAAAGAAAAATTGCCGGCACAATGCATCATCAACGTTGACAAGTTTGTTTTGTTTAGCCTTCATGTCGTTCTAATCGAAATTGCCTCCTGGGCTGTCATGGTTGCCATAGCGCCTGTGTTGACTTCCCACACACACGTAGGCTGCTCTACAGTATACAGTGCATTTGGAAAGTATTCAGACCCCTTCCCTTTTTCCACATTTTGTTACATTACAGCCTTATTTTTTTAAATGGACTTATAAAAAGAAGTCCTCATCAATCTACACACAATACCAAGGACAAAGCAAAAACTGTTTTTTAGAAATGTTTGCTAATTTATTAAAAAAAAACTAAACAGAAATACCTTATTTACATAAGTATTCAGACCCTTTGCTATGAGACTCGAAATGGAGCTCAGGTGCATCCTGTTTCCATTGATCATCCTTGAGCTGTTTCTACAACTTGATTGGAGTCCACCTGTGGTAAATTCAATTGATTGGACATGATTTTGAAAGGCACACACCCACACCTGTCTACATAAGGTCCCACAGTTGACAGTGCATGTCAGAGCAAAAACCAAGCCATGAGGTCGAAGGAATTGTCCGTAGAGCTCCGAGACAGGATTGTGTCGATGAACAGATCTGGGGAAGGGTACCACAACATTTCTGCAGCATTGAAGGTCCCCAAGAATACAGTGGCCTCCATCATTCTTAAATGGAAGAGCCCGGACTTGAACCCGATCTATCATCTAAGGAGAGACCTGAAAATAGCTGTGCAGTGACGCTCCCCATCAAACCTGACAGAGCTTGAGAGGATCTGCAGAGAAGAATGGGAGAAACTCCCCAAATACAGGTGTGCCAAGCTTGTAGCATAATACCCAAGAAGACTCAAGGCTGTAATCCCTTCAAAGTACTGAGTAAAGGGTCTGAATACTTAAGTAAATGTGATATTTCATTGTTATATTTTTTTACATTAGCAAAAATGTCTAAACAGTTTTTGCTTTGTCATTATCGGGTATTGTGTGTAGATTGATGAGAAAAAAAAATCAATTTTAGAATAAGGCTGTAACGTGATAAAATATGGAAGAAGTCAAGGGGTCTGAATGTTTCCAAATGCACTGTATCAACATGCCTGTCTAGGGTAATTCATTTCAGCAAATCAATACCTTTCTTTAACTACCACCTTTCATGCCATCCATAGGTCTCAAACTTTTTTAGATGGGCCTAATGCTTTTGAAATATCTATGGCTCTTCTAATGCTTAAACAGATGGTTATTAATGAAAGCCTTTTAAAAAACATTTAGGATGCTAGCATGCTCCCTGTAAGTTGTGTGGTCTCATTCAGAACATATGTCCCTGCCTGTCTCTGTGTTGCAGAGGGTATTCCTCAGGTGTACTACTTTGGGCCATGTGGGAAGTACAATGCCATGGTGCTGGAGTTGCTGGGGCCCAGCCTGGAAGACCTGTTTGATCTATGTGACCGCACCTTCTCCCTCAAGACCGTCCTCATGATAGCCATACAGCTGGTAAGAATTTCAATAGTTGTTTACTTAAGCGTCCTGCTAGTGCCCAACCCATAGCTAATAAGACTAGTAAGTAAGTAAGTAAATTTATTTATATAGCACATTTCACAGATAAAAATCACAAAGTGCTTCACAATAAAATGAAATACAATAACAAATCTTGAAACACAAGAACACCAAACAAAAATCGAAAACATAACAAACAACCATAAAAACCCCTCGACTACCTAAAAGCCTGCTTGAAGAGCAAAGTCTTCAGTTGCTTTTTAAAAGAATCAACAGAGTTCGCAAAACGCAGAAGGGGAGGCAAAGCATTCCACAGCTTAGGAGCCACTGCCTGGAATGATTGGTCCCCTCTAGTTTTAAAATGAGTTTGAGGAACAACTAATAGCCTCTGATCTAATGACCTGAGACTCCGGGTGGGAGTGTGAAGCTGTATCAAGTCAGTGATGTAAGTAGGCACTTGACCATGCAAGGCTCTGAAGGTAAGAACCAGGATTTTAAAATGAATTCTATACTGGACTGGTAACCAGTGTAATGCTGCTAAAACAGGTGTGATGTGTTCTCTTTTCTTAATGTGAGTTAAAAGCCTTGCAGCAGAGTTCTGAACAGCCTGGAGGCGATAAAGCTCCTTTTTACTCAAACAGGTAAAAAGACTGTCACAGTAATCTAAACGAGAGGAGATGAATGCATGAATGATCATCTCCAACTCACCCTTAGTCACAAATTATCTTAATTTTGAGATATTCCTCAGTTGGAAGAAACAGTTTCTAACTAATTGTTTAGAGTGGAGCTCCAAGGACATAGCTGAATCAAAAACAACACCTAAGCTCCTAAGACTCGGTTTGACAGACGAGCCTAAATCACCAATATGCTGTATTATCTTTGGGATTTTACTTTCAGGGGCGATAATTAGTGTTTCTGTTTTGTCTGAATTCAGAAGCAAAAAGTTGTCACATAACCACTGTTTGATACTAGTCAGACAGTTGATTAGGGAAGACAGTTTAGAGAACTCAGTTTCCTTAAAGGAGCAATACAGTTGTATATCATCCGCATACAGATGGTAAGATATGTCACTAAACTGACTAATTATCTGTCCGAGAGGAAATATGTACAAGAGGAACAGAATAGGGCCCAAGACAGACCCCTGAGGTACCCCACATGACAACTCTGCAGTTTCAGACATGATCTGATTCACATAAACACTAAAACTTCTACCAGACAGGTAGGATGAAAACCATTTCAATGACTACTTTCAATGAATATTCACAGTATGTCAGCCACATAATTAGAGAGTGAATTATAGGATCACTATGATGTCAGACATATCTATTCCTATTCTCTTGGTTCTCAGAGGTTTTTCAGCATTTCAGAAGTGTCTTGAGAGAGTTTGAGATCCTATCTTGTCTAAATGCTCTGTGTTCTACCTCCCAGATAACACGGATGGAATTTGTCCACACAAAGAGCTTGATATACAGAGACGTCAAGCCAGAGAACTTTTTGGTGGGGCGGCCGGGCAGCAAGAGGCAGCACACAATCCACATTATCGACTTCGGGCTCGCCAAAGAATACATCGACACCGAGACCAAAAAACACATCCCGTACCGGGAGCACAAGAGCCTTACGGGCACGGCACGCTACATGAGCATCAACACACACCTGGGGAAAGGTAAGAAATTACAATGGTGATACATACTGCTGTGTTATTGGAAAGAAGCTGTTTTTTAAACCCTAAAGATTTACCTTTTCTTTCCTAATCCTGTAAACCTGTCCTGTGCTGTTGATTATCAAGTTCTCCATTATGTTCAGTAAGGGCCACATCCTAACTTGAGATCTGTACGCATATCTGTAAAGCATAACTTCCATGTAGATCATGCATTCATTGATTGAATTAGAGATTTTCACATTAGGACTTAAGCCTAATGAGATATATATATATATATATATATATATATATATATATATATATATATATATATATTTATATTTATATTTATATTTATTTATTTATATTTATTTGAAATTCTTGTTTTTTATTTGTGTGCTGTATCTGCGGGTGTCATTAATGAACTCTTCTTCTTTCTTCCAGAGCAAAGTAGGCGGGATGACCTGGAGGCTCTGGGTCACATGTTCATGTACTTCCTGCGAGGCAGCCTTCCCTGGCAAGGCCTGAAGGTATACAGTTTCATGATATCTACATGACTTCAAGCACACACACCCTGCTGCTAAGCACCCCGGTGCAAAAGAACTTCTCATTCAAGACCCAAGTGATATTTCATGGTCTGGGACTTACATACTTACTGTTTACAGTATTTAAAGGGAAATGTCATATTCATCATCTCCAGCACCACCCCAACATCAATACAGTGGGGAGAACAAGTACACTGCCGATTTTGCAGGTTTTCCTACTTACAAAGCATGTAGAGGTCTGTAATTTTTATCATAGGTACTCTTCAACTGCGAGAGACTGAATATAAAACAAAAATCCAGAAAATCACATTGTATGATTTTTAAATAATTAATTTGCATTTTATTGCATGACATAAGTATTTGATCACTTACCAACCAGTAAGAATTCCGGCTCTCACAGACCTGTTAGTTTTTCTTTAAGAAGCCCTCCTGTTCTCCTCTCATTACCTGTATTAACTGCACCTGTTTGAACTCGTTACCTGTATAAAAGACACCTGTCCACACACTCAATCAAACAGACTCCAACCTCTCCACAATGGCCAAGACCAGAGAGCTGTGTAAGGACATCAGGGATAAAATTGTAGACCTGCACAAGGCTGGGATGGGCTACAAGACAATAGGCAAGCAGCTTGGTGAGAAGGCAACAACTGTTGGCGCAATTATTAGAAAATGGAAGAAGTTCAAGATGACGGTCAATCTCCCTCGGTCTGGGGCACCATGCAAGATCTCACCTCGTGGGGCATCAATGATCATGAGGAAGGTGAGGGATCAGCCCAGAACTACACGGCAGGACCTGGTCAATGACCTGAAGAGAGCTGGGACCACAGTCTCAAAGAAAACCATTAGTAACACACTACGCCGTCATGGATTAAAATCCTGCAGCGCACGCAAGGTCCCCCTGCTCAAGCCAGCGCATGTCCAGGCCCGTCTGAAGTTTGCCAATGACCATCTGGATGATCCAGAGGAGGAATGGGAGAAGGTCATGTGGTCTGATGAGACAAAAATAGAGCTTTTTGGTCTAAACTCCACTCGCCGTGTTTGGAGGAAGAAGAAGGATGAGTACAACCCCAAGAACACCATCCCAACCGTGAAGCATGGAGGTGGAAACATCATTCTTTGGGGATGCTTTTCTGCAAAGGGGACAGGACGACTGCACCGTATTGAGGGGAGGATGGATGGGGCCATGCATCGCGAGATCTTGGCCAACAACCTCCTTCCCTCAGTAAGAGCATTGAAGATGGGTCGTGGCTGGGTCTTCCAGCATGACAACGACCCGAAACACACAGCCAGGGCAACTAAGGAGTGGCTCCGTAAGAAGCATCTCAAGGTCCTGGAGTGGCCTAGCCAGTCTCCAGACCTGAACCCAATAGAAAATCTTTGTTGGGAGCTGAAAGTCCGTATTGCCCAGCGACAGCCCTGAAACCTGAAGGTTCTGGAGAAGGTCTGCATGGAGGAGTGGGCCAAAATCCCTGCTGTAGTGTTTGCAAACCTGGTCAAGAACTACAGGAAACGTATGATCTCTGTAATTGCAAACAAAGGTTTCTGTACCAAATATATTAAGTTCTGCTTTTCTGATGTATCAAATACTTATGTCATGCAATCAAATGCAAATTAATTACTTAAAAATCATACAATGTGATTTTTGGGATTTTTGAGTACCTATGATAAAAATTACAGACCTCTACATGCTTTGTAAGTAGGAAAACCTGCAAAATCGGCAGTGTATCAAATACTTGTTCTCCCCACTGTATATGTGAAAATGGCGCATTTCTATATATTGTAGTAAAAATGACATCATTAACCAATTAGTGGACAATTAGTAGGCAATACCTACTTATAATTGGTTAAAATCACATGATGCACACCAATGTCTTTGGAAACACTTATCTTCCTCTATCTTTTTTACTACAAAATATAGAAACACGCTATTTTCACATATGTTGATGCTGACGTGGTGCTTGAGATGATGAATATGAATATTTACATTTCCCTTTAAGGAAGAGGAAAACATGCTAGGGGAAAAGACCATGTAAATCGTGCCGCTGTAACCATACACTGAAAGGATTTTCACCTCTGAGATTTAAATGTCCTCACTTAGATGTCATCTTATTATAACATTTCACTTACACCCTTTCGCCTGTGAGGTCCTCTCCACCCAGGCTAGTAACAGGAAGTGGACCGGCATGGCAGTATATACAGTGCCTTCAGAAAGTATTCACACACCCTTTTCTTTTCCCACATTTTGTTGTGTTGCGAAGTGGGATTAAAATGTATTTAATTGTCCTTTTCTGTCAACGATCTACACAAAATACTCTGTAGTGGAAGACAAATTCTAACATCTGTAAAAGATTTATGAAAAATAAAGCACTAATATATCTTGATTAGATAAGTATTCAACACCATGAGTCAATACATGTTAGAATCACCTTTGGCAGTGATTACAGCTGTCTTTCTGGGTAAGTCTCAAGAGCTTTGCACACCTGGATTGTACAATATTTACCCATTATTATTTTAAAACTTCTTCAAGCTCTGTTAAGTTGGTTGTTGATCATTGCTTCACAGCCATTTCCACTTCTTGCCATATATTTTCAAGCTGATTTTGAGTCAAAAATGTAACTAGGCCACTCAGGAACATTTAAATTTTGTCTTGGTAAGCAACTCCAGTGTATATTTGGCCTTGTGTCTTAGGTGAATTTGTCTCCCAGTGTCTGTTTGAAAGCAGATTGAGCCAGGTTTGCCTCTATGATTTTGCCTGTGCATTTCTTTTTATCCTAAAAAGCTCCCTAATCCTTGCCGATGACAAGCATACCCATAACATGATGCAGCCACCACCATGCTTGAAAATATGAAGAGTGATACTCAGTGATGTGTTGTTGGATTTTCCCCAAACATAACACTTTGTATTCAGGATATAAAGTTAATTTCTTTGCCAAAATGTTTTGCAGTTTTACTTTAGTGCATTATTTCAAATGGGAGGCATGTTTTAGAATATTTTATTCTGTACAGACTTCTGTCAATTAGGTTAGTATTATGGATTAACTACAATGTTGTTGATCCATCCTCAGTTTTCTCCTATCACAGCCATCAAGCACTGGAACTGTTTTAAAGTCACCATTGTGTCACGTGCGGGTGCAGCGAGAGACCAAAACGCAGCGCAGGGATAGTGGCTCGACATATTTATTATACTAAGTACTTAATTATATATACTATGTATAAATAAACACAAATGATGAACCACTGAACAAACAATACACGTAATTATCGAAGCACACTTACTGTCACCGTGACTTTCGAAATGTAACAATCCACACCCCAGTGTGAAACCTACAAACCTATGTAGGATCCCTAATTAGAGACAATGCGCAGCAGCTGCCTCTAATTAGGGATCCCACACAAACCACCACCAGATACAGAAGGATAGACCTGTCAGACTCTGACCATGGTTACATAGAGAAGCAAATAGGCTTCTCTATGGCCAGAGCCTGACACTTTGGCCTCATGGTGAAATTCCTGAGCGGATTCCTTCCTCTCTTGATACACCATCTAAAGTGTAATTAATAACTTCACCATCCTCAAAGGGATATTCAATGTTGGCTTTTATTATTATTCTTTTTTTTGACCAATTGGTGCCCATCTTTGCGACGCAATGGAAACACTCCCTGGTCTTTGGTTGAATCTGTTTTAAATTCTCTGTTCGACTGAGGGACCTTACAGATAGTTGTATGTGTGGGGTACAGAAATGTAGGTAGTCGTTCAAAACGTATTATTTTTACTCCTGAACCTATTTAGGCTTGTCATAACAAAAGGGTTGAATACTTATTGATTTTCATTTTTTATTAATTCGTACAAATGTTTAAAAACAATTCCACCTTGACATTTTGGAGTATTGTATGTAGGCAAGTGACAAAAAAAAGGTATTTAATCAATTTTAAATTCAGACTGTAACACAACCAAATGTGGAAAAAGTCAAGGGGTGTGGATACTTTCTGAAGGCACTGTAGCTACCCCCCCTGTATAACAGCTTCATATCCAACACTCCTTATAGGACACACCACTACACTCTATACTCTATACTATGGCCATCTCTGTATACTCAACGCAAGACCCACTCATTGATCCTTATTTATAAATCCCTCTTAGGCCTCACTCTTAGCCCTCTTGGTAGGAAGTTATTGTAAATAAGAATTTATTCTTAATTGACTTACCTAGTTAAATAAAGGTTCAATAAAATATATAGATGGGATCACTCGAGATATAAAATGGCTTACAAGAGGGTATGCATGTGGAGGCAAACTAAGACACCTTTAAATATTTTACCTGTGAACATTATGCCCGTTCAATTACGCTGCCTCCAGCTATCTATTGCCCCAAATGTGGCTGCTATATTGTGCATTCTGCAAAGCTGTAGTTTTTTTCTAATCTACTGTGCTTTGTGGGAATTAAAACTGAAAACGTGGGAGGATAATTGTTGTATAATGTCTGTTGATTCCAGGCGGACACGTTGAAAGAAAGGTATCAGAAGATTGGAGATACCAAGAGAGCTACCCCAATTGAAGTGCTTTGTGAAAACTTCCCGGGTTAGTACTGCCATTTTGGTTTGATTGGTTTAATTTGGAATCTTCATAACTCCTTTAGGCCTCGTTCTAGTTCAGTTTATGTAAATTAAATAATTTTCTGCCTTTGTCCTTCGCTGCAGAAGAGATGGCCACCTATCTGCGCTATGTGAGGAGGCTGGACTTCTTTGAGAAACCTGATTATGACTACTTACGGAAACTCTTCACTGAACTGTTTGACAGGAACGGCTACGTCTTTGATTACGAATACGACTGGGTCGGCAAGCCACTCGTGAGTCTCCATTACTTGCTGCTTCTCCCTTTTCAAAGTTTTGAGTGGACCACTTGACCCCTCTGTCTGCAGACTTTCATTCGTTTTTTTCTGTAAATAATCACAAATGGGATCAAAAATGAGATTTCCTGTGATGTCTCAGCGATTCATTTATCTTCAGGTTGTGGTGAGTGTAAAGTATTCTCAGCCACGATTTTGATGTCCTAGGTAAAATACTGTGATTTTGTCCCCCACCATAGCCCACACCGGTAGGCCCCATCCCCAGTGACACACCCGGTCAGCCCAGCAGAGACAAAGCACAACAGCAGACCAAAAACCAGGTGAGCTCACTGCTGCCCCCCACACCCACACACCTCATCAGTCGAGTTCCTTCCGTCTCCGAGGCAACCGCCAAGCATCCTGTCCTAATCTCCGCTTCCTCAAGAATATGGCCTCTCTTACGATGTCACTCCAATCTCTTCAATCTACCCTTTACTCTGTTGTGGCGATTGAGCAAGAAAGATGGGGAACTGATGAACCTATTATAATTGTAGTTAAATGTGTAGCAACATCTTTGAAAGTTGAACTGTTTTAGCATTGGAGGGTTTTGTCTTCAGCCTGCCTCCCTAAGAACTAGTTATTTCATGCATGAGTTGAAAATGCATTGTTCACATCAGCAATGACAAAGCAGTTTGCTTAGTGTGTGGCAAAATGGCTTTCTTTTGCTTTGCTTGTTCTATCAGCATGCTATTTGAGCCTTGATCCTACTGCACTGTCACCAACATGACACATAGTTTACATTTTTGCCAATTCACGATGATTGATTGGACTTCATTAGTCTTCATCTCTTTCTCTAATGCAAAGTGCACAAGGTTTTAGGAGTGCTGTGGACTCTGGCCTGTGTTCTGGAGAGCCATAAATAATGTAATGAGTAGAACATATCATTTATGAACATAAACATGCAACACGTTGCGTAGCACAAACAATCACAGATTTTATTGCAGAAACAAGGAATAGAATCAGAACAATGATTAGCTAAGTCAGCCAGGTCAATAGAAAATATAGAGCTTAGTGTTTTTCCAATCAAGGCTGTTTTCACTCTTGCATCAGTCAGTGGGCCCTGCTTTATGTTTTGCTCTGTTTTCCTTCTGTTAACAAAGTTATAACAAGCCTGCTTCTGCTTGTCTTCTGTATTTATTTCCATTTGTTTCTTTGTTTTTGTTCATTCACTCTCCCATCCCACTCTCCCACCACCACATTACCTCCCACCTCTTGACCCCCCCCCCCCACCCCGTCAGTTACCTGAGGCCAAAGGAGATGAGTCTCAGCGTCAGCTGTCTCCAATGACCAATACGGAGACACTGGGGTCACATCTCGTGGCCGAAAGGCTGGGGGGCTCTGTCCAGGTACTGCTTGCTGCGCATGGTGCTGCATGGCTGTGTCTGTCCACTCTAGCTTTCTCTGTCTGTCTGTCTGCCTGCTCTGCTACGCTTCACTCATCCAGGCTGATAACAGGGGAGGGAAGCACAGTCAGGGGAACCCTGTGGTCATTAAATCCATTGTCAGGACAGGAACCCCCCTCTCCCTGGAAAAGGGTGTGATGCACCGTCTCGGCACGGACTCAACCAGCAGCTCAGAAGATGCCTGTTAAAAATATAAATACAGTTGGGAGAACAAGTATTTGATACACTGCCGATTTTCCTACTTACAAAGCATGTAGAGGTCTGTAATTTTTATCATAGGTACACTTCAACTGTGAGAGACGGAATCTAAAACCAGAAAATCACATTGTATGATTTTTAAATAATTAATTTGCATTTTATTGCATGACATAAGTATTTGATCACCTATCAACCAGTAAGAATTCCGGCTCTCACAGACCTGTTAGTTTTTCTTTAAGAAGCCCTCCTGTTCTCCACTTATTACCTGTATTAACTGCACCTGTTTGAACTCGTTACCTGTATAAAAGACACTTGTCCACACACTCAGTCAAACAGACTCCAACCTCTCCACAATGGCCAAGACCAGAGAGCTGTGTAAGGACATCAGGGATACAATTGTAGACCTGCACAAGGCTGGGATGGGCTACAGGACAATAGGCAAGCAGCTTGGTGAGAAGGCAACAACTGTTGGCGCAATTATTAGAAAATGGAAGAAGAACACTGACGACCCGACGGCAGGACACTCCAATGCTCCCATCACTGCTCCCCCTGAGGTGGAGGTGGCTGATGATCCAAAGTAAGATAGCTGTCTGTCCCTGGGGTTGACTGGCACTGGCTCGCCATGCCATGCTCTGCTCTGTCTCACTATCTCATTGCAAGAAACACACTGTCAAATGACGGTCAATCTCCCTCGGTCTGGGGCACCATGCAAGATCTCACCTCGTGGGGCATCAATGATCATGACCTGAAGGGAGCTGGGACCACAGTCTCAAATAAAACCATTAGTAACACACTACGCCGTCATGGATTAAAATCCTGCAGAGCATGCAAGGTCCCCCTGCTCAAGCCAGCGCATGTCCAGGCCCGTCTGAAGTTTGCCAATGACCATCTGGATGATCCAGAGGAGGAATGGGAGAAGGTCATGTGGTCTGATGAGACAAAAATAGAGCTTTTTGGTCTAAACTCCACTCGCCGTGTTTGGAGGAAGAAGAAGGATGAGTACAACCCCAAGAACACCATCCCAACCGTGAAGCATGGAGGTGGAAACATCATTCTTTGGGGATGCTTTTCTGCAAAGGGGACAGGACGACTGCACCGTATTGAGGGGGGGATGGATGGGGCCATGTATCGCGAGATCTTGGCCAACAACCTCCTTCCCTCAGTAAGAGCGTTGAAGATGGGTCGTGGCTGGGTCTTCCAGCATGACAACGACCCAAAACACACAGCCAGGGCAACTAAGGAGTGGCTCCGTAAGAAGCATCTCAAGGTCCTGGAGTGACCTAGCCAGTCTCCAGACCTGAATCCAATAGAAAATCTTTGGAGGGAGCTGAAAGTCCATATTGCCCAGCGACAGCCCCGAAACCTGAAGGATCTGGAGAAGGTCTGTATGGAGGAGTGGGCCAAAATCCCTGCTGCAGTGTGTGCAAACCTGGTCAAGAACTACAGGAAACGTATGATCTCTGTAATTGCAAACAAAGGTTTCTGTACCAAATATTAAGTTCTGCTTTTCTGATGTATCAAATACTTATGTCATGCAATATACAATGCAAATTAATTACTTAAAAATCATACAATGTGATTTTCTGGATTTTTGTTTTAGATTCCGTCTCTCACAGTTGAAGTGTACCTATGATAAAAATTACAGACTTCTACATGCTTTGTAAGTGGGAAAACCTGCAAAATCGGCAGTGTATCAAATACTTGTTCTCCCCACTGTATATATATGCACTCACTTCATTAGGTACACCTTAATAGTACCGGGTTGGACCCCCTTTTTCCTTCAGAACTGCCTTAATTCTTCGTGGCATAGATTCAACAAGGTGCTGGAAACATTCCTCAGAGATGTTGGTCCATATTGACATTATAGCATCACACAGTTGCTGCAGATTTGTCGGCTGCACGTACATAAACCACATCCCAAAGGTGCTCTATTGGATTGAGATATGGTGACTGTGGAGGCCTTTTGAGTGCAGTGAACTCGTTGTCATGTTCAAGAAACCAGTTTGAGATGTGAGCTTTATGACATGGCGCGTTATCCTGCTGGAAGTAGCCATTAGAAGATGGGTACACTGTGGTCATAAAGGGATGGACATGGTCAGCAACAATACTCAGGTAGGCTGTGGTGTTTCAACGATGCTCAATTGGTACTAAGGGGCCCAAAGTGTGCCAAGAAAATATCCCCCACACCATTACACCACCACCACCAGCCTGAACCATTGATACAAGGCAGGATAGATCCATGCTTTCATGTTGTTTACGCCAAATTCTGACCCTACCATCTGAATGTCGCAGCAGAAATCGGGACTCATCAGACCAGGCAACGTTTTCCCAATCTTCTATTGTCCAATTTTGGTAGCTCTAACCAGAATAGAAAAAGTAGTGGGAGGCCCCGTTGCACAACTGAGCAAGAGGACAAGTACATTAGTGTCTAGTTTGAGAAACAGATGCCTCACAAGTCCTCAACTAGCAGCTTCATTAAATAGTACCCGCAAAACACCAGTCTCAACGTCAACAGTGAAGAGGCGACTCCGGGATGCTGGCCTTCTAGCCAGAGTTTCAAAGAAAAAGCCATATCTTCCTCTGTTCAGTGTCTTTTGCCCATCTTAAACTTTTATTTTTATTGGCCAGTCTGAGATATGGCTTTTTCATCCTGGAGTCACCTCTTCACTATTGACATTGAGACTTGTGTTTTGCGGGTACTATTTAATGAAGCTGCCAGTTGAGGACTTGTGAGGCGTCTGTTTCTCTAACTAGACACTAATGTACTTGTCCTCTTGCTCAGTTGTGCACCGGGGCCTCCCACTCTTTCTATTCTGGTTAGAGCCAGTTTGCTCTGTTCTGTGAAGGGAGTAGTACACAGCGTTGTACGAGATCTTCAGTTTCTTGGAAATTTCTCGCATTTAACAAGAATAGACTGACGAGTTTCAGAAGAAAGTTCTTTGTTTCTGAACATTTTGAGCCTGTAATCGAACCCACAAATGCTGATGCTCCAGATACTCAACTAGTCTAAAGCAGGCTGTCTAGTCAGTAGCTGAAAGCTGTCTAGTCAGTTTTCAGCTATGCTAACATAATTGCAAAAGGGCTTTCTAATGATTAGCTAACACAACGTGGGCGGCAGGTAGCCTAGCGGTTAGAGCGTTGGGCCAGTAACCGAAAGGCTGCTGGTTCGAGTACCTGAGCCGACAAGGTGAAAAAAAAACCTGTCGGTGTCCTTGAGCAAGGTACCTAACCCTAATTTGCTCCAGGGGCTGACCCTGTAGGTAGGCCGTCATTGTAAATAAGAATTTGTTCTTAGCTGACTTGCCTAACAAAATAAAATAAACGTGCCATTTATAACACAGGAGTGATGGTTGCTGGTAATGGGCCTATGTAGATATTCCATAACAAATCAGCCGTTTCCAGCTACAATAGTCATTTACAACATCAACAATGTCTACACTGTATTTCTGATCAATTTGATGTTATTTTAAATGGACAAAACATTTGCTTTTCTTTTAAAAACAAGGACATTTCTAAGTGACCCCAAACTTTTGAACGGTAGTGTATGTCTGTTAGCTACACCCTTAACATGAAAATTCTCAAGTGGATATTTTTACATCTACAATTGAAGTCGGAAGTTTACATACACCTTAGCCAAATACATTTAAACACAGTTTTTCACAATTCCTGACATTTTATCCTAGTAAAACTTCCCTATCTTAGGTCAGTTAGAATCACTACTTTATTTTAAGAATGTGAAATGTCAGAATAATAGTAGAGAGAATGATTTATTTCAGCTTTTATTTTTTTCATCACATTCCCAGTTAGTCAGAAGTTTACATACACTCAATAACTCTTTGGTAGCATTGTCTTTAAATTGTTTAACTTGGGTCAAATGTTTTGGGTAGCCTTCCACAAGCTTCCCACAATAAGTTGGGTGAATTTTGTACCTATTTCCTCCAGCATCTTCACAAGGTCCTTTGCTGTTGTTCTGGGATTGATTTGCACTTTTTGCACCAAAGTACATTAATCTCTAGGAGACAGAACGTGTCTCCTTCCTGAGCGGTATGACGAATGCGTGGTCCCATGGTGTTTATACTTGCGCACTATTGTTTGTACACATCAACGTGGTACCTTCAGGCATTTGGAAATTGCTCCCAAGGATGCATCAGACTTGGTGATTTCTTTAGATTTTCCCATGATGTCGAGCAAAGAGGCACTGTTTGAAGGTAGTCCTTGAAATACATCCACAGGTACAACTCCAATTAACTCAAATGATGTCAGTTAGCCTATCAGAAGCTTCTAAAGTCATGACATCATTTTCTTTAATTTTCCAAGCTGTTCAAAGGAACAGTCAACTTAGTTTTTGTAAACTTTTTACCCACTGGAATTGTAATATAGTTAATTATAAGTGAAATAATCCGTCTGTAAACAATTGTTGGAAGAATTACTAGTGTCATGCACAAAGTAGATGTTCTAACCGACTTGCCAAAACTATAGTTTAACATGAAATCTGTGGAATGGTTGAAAAATGAGTTTTAATGACTTCAACTGAATAGTCCTTTATGGTTCAATTATGACTTGCTTAAAGTTATGTACTGTCTGCTGTCTCAGATGATTAAACTTTGAGGATAATTTTTTAGAGCAAATGTGCCATCTAGTGTTTTGGAAGGGAATTGCACCCTTTGAAATAATGAGCTCTTTTCACCAACTAGTAGATCCATTTCAAGTTTTAATGTCACGTGCACAAGTACAGTGAAATGCCTTTCTTGCCAGCTCTTTTACAATGTAATGTGGCCAAATGTAAGAGTCCATAAGCTAATTCTTTAATTTCTCACTTCATATGAAGTTCTGGCAACAGTCATGATTTTACCATGTATTCTAAAAACATGCACATACATCCTGTCTGAATTCCTTGTATTCACCTGTACAGGTGATGAGCTCAACAAATGGAGAGCTGAACACTGACGACCCGACGGCAGGACACTCCAATGCTCCCATCACTGCTCCCCCCGAGGTGGAGGTGGCTGATGATCCAAAGTAAGATAGCTGTCTGTCCCTGGGGTTGACTGGCACTGGCTCGCCATGCCATGCTCTGCTCTGTCTCACTATCTCATTGCAAGAAACACACTGTCAAATGATTTCTGAACCCCTTAATTCAAAAGTGTTACAACGAAACATTTAACAGGTTACACATGTTTACAAATGTTCAGTTTATCCTTTTTTAGTTTTTAACATTTGAATTTTTTTGATATGCAACGTTAATTTCCTTTAGAAACTTAATGAGTGTGTCCTTGCCTGCAGGTGCTGTTGTTTCTTCAAAAGGAGAAAGAGGAAAACCCTCCAGCGGCACAAGTGAAAAGAAGACCTTGGCGGGAATTTGAAATATTCTGGTCACTTTCAAGTTTTAAATGGAAGCAACTACACAGATCACCCATCTCCCTTTCCCAATCTCTCGCTCTCTTTCTTTCCCTCTCTCTCTTCTCTATCTCTCTCAGTGCTCTCCTGCTACAGGCGTGTAAAGGAAAGTTGTTGTCCTACAGACTTGGTGGACTTCACAACAGACTCTGGCTCCTAAAAGAAAACAAAGAAACTGTTAAAGTACCTTCATAATAAAGAGAGAATGTTAAAAGCTGTAACAACTAAACGTGAATACCGTGGCATGAATATAAAAATAATTATACTGTTTCAAACAGTTGTTGTATTCTAGATTCCATACAGAGTTTTTACTGTTCAACAGCATTTGATCTGAGAGAACTGTGAATGAGTCGAGTGAAAGAAATCTGTTCCATAGAAATAGTCCTTTATTTGTGGGATCAAGGTAAGAAGCAAGACTGAACTATACTAATGATAACTCTGGAATCACTGAGTGCAACGGGAAAGAATTGGAGGATTTTTATGTTTGAGTTTTTTATTTTTTATTTAATCTTCAGTAGTTTTCAAAGTCAACTCCCTGGATTGAAAACAAATGTTTGTTGTAGTGTACTGGAATTCATTTTGTATAATTATTTTTCTCTGGCTTTCATGTCTGTCAATGTGGACTTTGTAGCACAGTCACTGGCCTCAGGTACTGTGGAAGATTGAGAGAAACAGATATTAAGCTCTCTTCTTTTTATTGCACTTTTGGAAACAAAAAGAAAGTACAATGGAATTCTAGGTTTGAAATTAACAAAAGAAAACAACTAAAGACAGATCTAGGAAGAGTCCTATACAAGGCTCACTGACTGTACAAAACATTAAGAACACCTTCCTAATATTAAGTTTGCTGGATGTCCTTTGGGTGGTGGGCCATTCTTTATACACACGGGAAACTGTTGAGCGTGAAAAACCCAGCAGTGTTGCTGTTCTTGACACAAACCGGTGCGCCTGGCACCTACCACCATACCCTGTTCAAAGGCACTTAAATATTTTGTCTTGCCCATTCACCCTCTGAATGGCACACATTACACAATACATGTCTCAAGGCTTAAAAATCCTTCTTTAACCTGTCTCCTCCCCTTCATCTTCACTGATTTGAAGTGGATTTAATAAGTGACATTAAGGGATCTTAGCGTTCACCTGGTCAGTTTATTTCATGGAAAGAGCAGGTAATAATAATGTTTTGTACACCCAGTGCATATCTGAGTAAGGGCCGAAATGTAAATTTACATGAAACAATATATCTTTCCGTTTTATTTCTACATCAGAATAATTTACCAGGAAATCATAGTTTGTGCCTTTCCAAGTAAAATGTTTAAAGCTCAAGTAAGTGTCCTGCAATGAAGTTTCATCTGAACTGTTCCAAATGTTGCTCATTAACTGTGTGTGTGTGTGTGTGTGTGTGTGTGTGTGTGTGTGTGTGTGTGTGTGTGTGTGTGTGTGTGTGTGTGTGTGTGTGTGTGTGTGTGTGTGTACGTCCGGGCGTGTGTATCTCTGAAAGTATTGTCTTTTTGACATGCCCAGTGTAGAGATCTTACTGTCTCCCAACTGCCGTGTAGAGGTCCTACTGTCTCCCAACTGCCGCGTAGAGGTCCTACTGTCTCCCAACTGCCGCGTAGAGGTCCTACTGTCTCTCAACTGCCGCATAGAGGTCCTACTGTCTCCCAACTGCCGCATAGAGGTCCTACTGTCTCCCAACTGCCGCGTAGAGGTCCTACTGTCTCCCAACTGCCGCGTAGAGGTCCTACTGTCTCCCAACTGCCGCGTAGAGGTCCTACTGTCTCTCAACTGCCGTGTAGAGGTCCTACTGTTTCCCAACTACAGTGTAGAGGTCCTACTGTTTCCCAACTACAGTGTAGAGGTCCTACTGTCTCTCAACTGCCGCATAGAGGTCCTACTGTCTCCCAACTGCCGCGTAGAGGTCCTACTGTCTCCCAACTGCCGCGTAGAGGTCCTACTGTCTCCCAACTGCCGCGTAGAGGTCCTACTGTCTCTCAACTGCCGCATAGAGGTCCTACTGTCTCCCAACTGCCGCATAGAGGTCCTACTGTCTCCCAACTGCCGCGTAGAGGTCCTACTGTCTCCCAACTGCCGCGTAGAGGTCCTACTGTCTCCCAACTGCCGCGTAGAGGTCCTACTGTCTCTCAACTGCCGTGTAGAGGTCCTACTGTTTCCCAACTACAGTGTAGAGGTCCTACTGTTTCCCAACTACAGTGTAGAGGTCCTACTGTCTCTCAACTGCCGCATAGAGGTCCTACTGTCTCCCAACTGCCGCGTAGAGGTCCTACTGTCTCCCAACTGCCGCGTAGAGGTCCTACTGTCTCCCAACTGCCGCGTAGAGGTCCTACTGTCTCCCAACTGCCGCGTAGAGGTCCTACTGTCTCCCAACTGCCGCGTAGAGGTCCTACTGTCTCTCAACTGCCGGGTAGAGGTCCTACTGTTTCCCAACTACAGTGTAGAGGTCCTACTGTTTCCCAACTACAGTGTATCTCCTCTTTACAGTGGTGGAGTTTACTCTAGGTGCACTCAACAAAAAAAGAGGAACGATTTGAAAGCTTGTGCATTGTGAGCTAAGATATTCTAGTCATTGATGGTGGCAGGTCAAAGTTAGTGGCAGCACGCAAATATATCAAGTTTATGTTTAAAGATGAAAATGGAAGTGATTTCCCATCAATGACTGAAGTTGCCACCAGACTTTAATTGGATACACAACTGTTTTTCTTTGAAGTTCCTCGCTGCAGTAGTTTGTGAATCTTTGAATGAACATTGTAATGGTCTATGATTTTCATGGCTTAACATGAGATGTGTGTTTGACCACAACAATGTGCTCCGTCGTCTCAAGTGTGTATATACAGTAGGTATAACGGTCTCAAATGTTTTTTTATCAAAGATGGTCGCAGTGTGTGGTCTCAAACATTAGTTCACAAGCGAAGCCCCCCAAACCCCCTTGATTGTAATACTGTAAATATCCCCTTTTACGAAAGACTGATTTATCACTATGCCCTTTAAAATAGCATACCGTATGCTTATGTCATCATTGTGTTTATGAGTCAAGGCCATGTGACCCAGAATGTATTGTTATGCTTTTTGTTTTCCTGGAGAAGTTAACATGAGGGCATTGGGGTAGCAGGGTTGCTAAAAAAATTGAAATATCAATAGCAGTTATGTACATTTTTGTAAACCTCTCAAACTGAGAAGAGCAGGAGAGACATATTGGACTCAGAATGTGATGGAGCTAAATGAAGGAAACAACTAGTCTTTTTGTAAATAGCAATACCCATGATTTTTAAATTGGGATTTTAACATGTAGTGGAACTTTTTCCAGTTTGGATGTTTCCCATGACAACTTTTTTAAAATCAGAAATCTCTTTCAATCCCACTATGTGCTGTCTGCCACCATGCTGGTAGAACTATTTTTCCAATTCCTTTGCTGCTAGTTTAACCCCCGGCTATACTGTGAGTGCTCCGGTGATACAATATTCAATGCAACATAATGGATAGGAGTTTCACCAATACAAGAAACGTAATACTTCTGGTCATTCTGATTCTTAACAGGGCAAATCTCCATTATGATTGTGCGGTGTGAACTCTGGTGCAATATTTGTCATGATGCTTTAGTCAAATAATGTTAAACTTTAGCAATATGAAAATATCACAGATTGTAATCACGATGCTGTTGGTCAACCTGTATGGTATTGGTCATGTCTTGTTTGGAGTCTGAACTAACCTTAGTGTTCCTGAAGTGAAATGTATTATAGAAGGCTTAGCCTGTTCAACTGCCATTAGTATTAGGCTAGAACTGGACTACATATACCTGACTCACCATGTGGACAATAAAATAGGGAAAAAAAGCCCTTTGGTAACACACATTTGCCACCCACACAAGCAGCCTGGTCTCGTAGACTAGATGGAACATAGTAATCCTAAATCCAGGACACTCAAATTAGTATGATATGTTACGTTTGGTATGGTTACATAAGACCGGTTACTTAAGACAAAAACGAACTTGCTACTTTGCAACTACTTAGCATGTTAGCTAACCTTGTAATTCGTAACATACCCTACATGGCCAAAAGTGGATTTGGCTATTTCAGCCACAACCATTGCTGACAGGTGTATAAAATTGTGTACACCGCCATGCAATCTCCATAGACAAACATTGGCAGGGACTTACAACTTGGCACCGTCATAGGATGCCACCATTCCAACAAGTAATTTAGTCAAATGTAAGTGCTGTTATTGTCAAGTGGAAACATCTAAGAGCAACAACTGCTCAGCCGGGAAGTGGTAGGCCACACAAGCTCACAAAATGGGACCGCAGAGTCCTGAAGCGCGCAATGCGTAAAAATCATCTGTCCTCGTTCCAACCTGCCTCTGGAAGCAACATCAGCACAATAACTGTTCTTCGGGAGCTTTGTGAAATGGGTTTTCATGGCCGAGCAGTGGCACGCAAGCCTAAGATTACAATGCTGAATGCCAAGCATCGGCTGGAGTGGTGTAAAGCTCGCCGCTATTGGACTCTGGAGCAGTGGAAACGTGTTCTGGCAACAGACTGGCAGTCCAACAGACAAATTTTGTTTTGGCGGATGCCAGGAGATTGCTACCTGTCCCAATGCATAGTGCCAAGTAATGTTTCATGGTTGGGGCTAGGACCCTCAGTTCCAGTGAAGGGAGATCTTAACGTACAGCATACAATGACATTCTAAACAATTCTGTGCTTCCAACTTCGTGGCAACAGTTTGTGGAAGGCCTTTCCTGTTTCAGCATGACAATGCCCCGTGCACAAAGCGAGGTCCATACAGAAATGGTTTGTCGAGATCAGGGTGGAAGACTAGCCTGCACAGAGCCCTGACCTCAACCCCATCGAACACCTTTGGGATGAATTGGAACGCCGACTGCGAGCCAGGCCTAATCACCCAACATCACTTCTCGACCTCACTAATGCTCATGTGGCTGAATGCTGCGGGGACTTGATTCTAATGTTCCAACATCTAGTGGAAAGCATTCCGAGAAGAGTGGAGGCTGTTATAGTAGCAAAGGAGGGACCCAACTCCATATTAATGCCCATGACTTTGGAATGCGATGTTTGATGAGCAGGTGTCCACAAACTTTTGGCCATGCAGTGTATCATATGAGTTAGAGCAGTGGTCACCAACCATTTCTGTAAAAAACCCAACGATGAGGCCTTGCGTTCATATTTTTTAAATTAATTTTGCGCTGTTGGCGGTACGTGCACCTGATTCAGCAGCCCTAATGCCGGGAAGGCAAAGTGTTCCCATTTTTATCAATTTCGTGAGTATGGAGGTAGGCCCAGAGAGCAAATCAAGTGCACCTGTAGGCCTACCACTGGCCAATCAGATAGCTCAGATCACGGTGTCTGCAGTTTCCTGGAGGCATAGAATGTAAAAAGAAGCCTCGAACGCACAGCAAAGTTTTGTACTGTGAGATTTAAACGTCAAAAACTATGACTAGAGAGAGACTCAACGAATACAGCAAAGAGCTGCTGTTTTTAGGTGTAAGTTAATGTTTAAGTTGTTTTACAGCACTGTCAACACTTGGTTCAACACTTTTATAAGCCATAAAATGTGCGTTCTCCCTAATTCCAGACTACAACAACCAATGCAACAGCAATGAATGAGTAGAGCAAAGTAAGCTTAATATTATTAGCGGCTTGTCTTTTTTTAAATCGATGAATATTTCACTTTCTCTGGTGATAGGAGTAACAACATGAATTGGTGCATGAGGCAGAAATAATGCAGTGCGACTTGAGTTTCTCCATCATCTGGAAGACTGTCCCCTTTTCTCAGAGGAGGGAAGGAGAGCCAGAGGGACGATGAGTCTGGTGAGAGGCAGCCTCATCGCTGCTCCCTCACTCCCTCCCTCCCCTCAGACTGACCATCAGATGCAGGCCATCAGTCAAGTAAAAACAAAATACACTTAGCTGTGTCTCACAAGTAATACAGCAAATTATATATTACCAGTGTGATCATATACCTAATTTATAAATATATAATTTTTAAATGGTCTGAAAAGAACAACATTGGCAGGGCAATTCAAGAATAGACAATATACAGTGATAATGTATTGGGCCTAGTGTCTACTGCACAAACCGCACAAGCTTACTGCACAAACCTTTATTTAACTAGGCAAGTCATTTTAACACTAAGAGTATCTATGAGTATCCTAGTTTTCACTTGGATGACTATGATATTGGTTTCTACAGTACTGGAAATGAAAATTGGAGAACCATCACATTCATGGGTTTCATTTTGACAAGAGGCATTGAAGACATGAGCAGTCACTGAAAACATAATTTTGCCAGTGGATAGGAGTCTCTGGCTTGTGCGTGCAGGTTGAGACTCATAGCCTGCGTAAAGTGTATTTTGTTTTAGGATTAGGTCACGCTACCTCCTAGGTCCTATGTTAAATAATTTCAGCTGATCAAGCAGGGGACCAGCTTGATTAGGCTAATCCTAATTTTGCTGGTTTCATCTTTCTAGGAATATTGTTGTGTGTTTTTGGAGTAGCCTAGCGCAATGGAGAAAGTTATCCTCAGCTCTATTGACAGGATATTTGAGTGACCACTCTAACAAAGATGGAAGGCAGGTGGGAGGAGGCGAAATCAGGTGGGACCATTATAGCCAATGAGAGGGCAGATAGTGGGTGAAAAACAGGCCGTAGAGGTGCATATTATAGCACCATTATAGCATCCGTAACAGAAGGGGCATTTTAAAGTAGTACATGTTCTTCTTCATTAGCAGATTGCTCCGAAACAATAGGAATCCCCACCCAGTTGACTACTTTAAAATGGTGGAAGCCCTAAATGGCAATGTCCAAGCTAAAACGGGTTATATCCATGATGAGTCCTCTAATTATTACAAGAGGTACAACACCGATATAAAGCAATGGGGTGAAACTGCAGCCCCCCCAACATCCCATTGGTTCCTTCATGAACAACCCATTGTTTAATGCATGAACGCCCCCTCTAGCACTTCCCATTGTTTCGTACATGACTGCAATTGCACCCTTCTCGTCCAGATGGAGACAGAAGACAGAGGATAAGACTACACAGCAGTCAACTGAAGTACAGAGATTCATCATTACACTGAATCATCTGTGGGGAAAACGTTGTGCCTGTTCACAGGACAAAGACCAGGAAACCTACAGTGTACCCATTGGAGATGCAAAGGGAAAAAAATCATCACTTTATAAAACTCATGTCTACAGTGCATTTCGAAAGTATTCAGAACTCTTGACTTGACACACAAAACCCTATAATGACAAATCCAAAACACATTTTTAGAATTATTTGCAAATGTATAATAAAAAAAAAACGGGAAATATCACATTTACATAAGTTTTCAGATCCTTGACTCAGTACTTTGTTGAAGCACCTTTGGCAGCGATTACAGCCTTTGGGAAGTTTCTCCCATTCTTCTCTGCAGATCCTCTCAAGCTCTGTCAGGTTGGATGGGGAGCATCGCTGCACAGCTATTTACAGGTCTCTCCAGAGATGTTTGATCGGGTTCAAGTCCGGGCTCTGGCTGGGCCACTCAAGGACATTCAGAGACTTGTCCCAAAGTCACTCCGGCATTGTCTTGGCTGTGTGCTTAGGGTCGTTGTCCTGTTGGAAGTAGAACCTTCGCCCCAGCCTGAGGTCCTGAGCACTCTAAAGGAGGTTTTCATCAGGGATCTCTCTGTACTTTACTCCATTCTTTTTTCCCTTGATCCTGTCTCCCAGTCCCTGCCGCTGAAGAAGATCCCCACAGGATGATGCTGCCACCACCATGCTTCAACCTAGGGATGGTGCCAGGTTTCCTCCAAATCAAATTTTTTGGTTACATACACGTGTTTAGCAGATTTTATTGCAGGTGTAGCGAAATACTTGTGCTTCTAGCTCTGACAGTGCAGTAATATCTCACAAGTAATATCTAACAGTTTCACAATATATACCCAAATACACATAAATCTAAGTAAGTTATGGATTAGGAATATATACAGTTGAAGTTGGAAGTTTATATACACTTGGTCATTTTTCAACCATGTTAACAAACTATATTTTTGTCAAGTCGGTTAGGACATCTACTTTCTGCATGACACAAGTAATTCTTCCAATAATTGTTTACAGACAGATTATTTCACTTATAATTCACTATATCACAATTCCAGTGGGTCAGAAGTTTACATACACTAAGTTGACTGCCTTTAAACAGCTTAGAAAATTCCAGAGAATGATGTCATGGCTTTAAAAGCTTCTGATAGGCTAATTGACATCATGTGAGTCAATTGGAGGTGTACCTGTGGATGTTTTTCAAGGCCTACCGTCAAACTCAGTGCATCTTTGCTCGACATCATGGGAAAATCTAAAGAAATCAGCCAAGACCTAGAACTCCACAAGTCTGATTCATCCTTGGGAGCAATTTCCAAACGCCTGAAGGTACTACGTTCATCTGTAAAAACAATAGTACGCAAGTATAAACACCATGGGACCACGCAGCCATCATACCGCTCAGGAAGGAGACGCGTTCTGTCTCCTAGAGATTAATGTACTTTGGTGAGAAAAGTGCAAATCAATCCCAGAACAACTACAAATGACCTTGTGAAGATGCTGGAGGAAACGTACAAAAGTATCTATATCCACAGTAAATCAAGTCCTATATCGACATAACCTGAAAGGCCGCTCAGCAAGGAAGAAGCCACGGCTCCAAAACCGCCATAAAAAAGCCAGACTATGGTTTGCAACTGCACATGGGGACAAAGATTGTACTTTTTGGAGAAATGTCCTCTGGTCTGATGAAACAAAAATAGAACTGTTTGGCCATAATGTCCATCGTTATGTTTGGAGGAAAAAGGGGGAGGCTTGCAAGCCGAAGAACACCACCCCAATCGTGAAGCATGGGGGTGGCATTATCATGTTGTGGGGGTGCTTTGCTGCAGGAGGGACTGGTGCACTTCACAAAATAGATGGCATCATGAGGAAGGAAAATGATGTGGATATATTGAAGCAACATCTCAAGCCATCAGTCAGGAAGTTAAAGCTTTGTCGCAAATGGGTCTTCCAAATGGACAATGACCCCAAGCATACTTCCAAAGTTGTGGCAAAATGGCTTAAGGACAACAAAGTCAAGGTATTGGAGTGGCCATCACAAAGCCCTGACCTCAATCCTATAGAAACGTTGTGGGCAGAACTGAAAAGGCGTGTGCGAGCAAGGAGGCCTACAAACCTGACTCAGTTACACCAGTTCTGTCTGGAGGAATGGGCCAAAATTCACCCAACTTATTATGGGAAGCTTGTGGAAGGATACCCAAAAGGTTTGACCCAAGTTAAACAATTTAAAGGCAATGCTACCAAATACTAATTTTGTGTATGTAAACTTCTGACCCACTGGGAATGTGATGAAAGAAACAAAAACTGAAATAAATCCTTCTCTCTACTATTATTCTGACATTTCACATTCTTAAAATAAAGTGATGATCCTAACTAACCTAAGACAGGGAATTTTTACTAGGATTAAATGTCAGGAATTGTGAAAAACTGAGTTTAAATGTATTTGGCTAAGGTGTATGTAAACTTCTGACTTCAACTGTAAATATCCAGATGTCACGCTTGGCATTCAGGCTAATGAGTCCAATCTTGGCTTCTCCAGACACGATAACCTTGTTTCTTATGGTCTGAGAGTCCTTTAGATGACTTTTGGCAAACTCCAAGCAGGCTGTCATGTGCCTTTTACTGAGGAGTGGCTTCCGTCTGGCCGGTCTACCATAAAGGCCTGATTGGTGGAGTGCTGCATAGATGGTTGTCCTTCTGCAAGGTTCTCCCATCTCCACAGAGGAACTCTGGAGCTCTGTCAGAGTGACCATCGGGTTCACCTACCTGACCAAGGCCCTTCTCACCCGATTGCTCAGTTTGGCCGGGCGGCCAGCTCATAGAAGAGTCTTGGTGGTTTCAAACTTCTTCCATTTAAGAATGATGGAGCCAACTGTGTTTTTGGGGACCTTTAATGCTGCAGAAATGTTTTGGTACCATTACCCAGATCTGTGCCTCGACACAATCCTGTCTCAGAGCTCTACGGACAATTCGCTCAAGGATGATCAATGGAAACAGGATGTACCTGAGCTCAATTTCGAGTCTCATAGCAAAGGGACTGAATACTTCTGGAAATAAGGTATTTCTCTTTTTAAGTTTTAATACATTTTCAAACATTTCAAAAAACCTGTTTTCGCTTTGTCACTATAGGGTATTGTGTTTAGATTGATGAGGATTGTTTTTTATTTAATCCATTTTAGAATAAGGCTGTAACGTAACAAAATGTGGAAAAAGTGAAGTTTTCACTGTACAGATTTAGAAATGATATGCAGAGATGGTTTTGGATTATTATTTTCTTTTAAAATGTTTTCTTTGGCCAAGTTTGCCAAATGCATGGTGGACACAATTACAATATTACTACAATTACAAGTTTCTGATTAAAATGGAGATCTCACTTACATCTTCACTGAGGGAGACGAGACAATTCATTGTCAGCACAGTCACATACTTTTTTCCACAGGTGGGTTCCCTGGGTAGAAATCGCAATAAAACCACATTGCAAATTGGATTTATGTTGTTGTAAGGTTGAATTCAATGTTGTGAGTCGCACATTGTAACCATTTGGGGAGTACAGTCAGTTGAGTCCAATATGAAAGGTTGTTATGAAATATAATCAAGATAAACAAATAGAGAAAATGTCCTTTAATTACCCCTCTGTGAGAGGGGCTTGTTGCTCAGCCTACAGCCATCTAACTGATTCCCCAACGCACTGTTTAGAGATGCGGTCTTGGGTCATTTGGAGAGTGGGCGTCATCACTGCTTGTTAGTTGAACCAGTAATTGGAGTCTGTGCTGGCAATTGGTGGGATGTGGGAGGTAGGGTGCAGGAGCAGTGGTACACTGTGAGTGGTCCTCTAAGAGTCTATAGATTTGGAACGGTGTTGTACTGAAAGCACACCGTCGTCAGAATGCTTTTCCAGGACTGACACCCTTCCTTTTCTGTCATCAGTCCATATGACAAAGTCATTTTTTAATTGTCCCATTTCAATGTTATCACTGTATATCATGATAATCTACTCACCATTCTACACCACCAGTTGCTTCCTCAGTCAGTGTTTTTTTTCAGTTGTTTCTTGGAAAATGAACCACCTCCTACCAAGAAGACACATATCACACAGTCATTTACTTGTCAACTGTAGGCCTACTTGTCAACTACAGCTATCATGCTTCCTTCAGGAAGAATATTTAATCAGTGGATGAATCCCATTAAATCTGAGTTCTTTATCATTAATGTGTCACCTCCTACAAACCATCTAATTAGCGTGCAAAACACACATATGCATACCTCCAATGGAGTTAGAGAGAGTCCATCTCGAAAAAAAAAAAGATTTTGTTCAGTGTTAACTGATGTATGTAAACAGAATTCCCCCAATGTGTCACACTGTGTTACTGTTACTAAGTGCTTGACCAGCTATTATATAAGGAGGCTTGGTTTAAATTAATTAGGCCAACCCATATATTCTTGATCAGAAGTTACTACTGGTGTCCAGTGTTCCAATGTCAATACTATGTCCCTTTTGTGCTCTGTGGCTCCTCGAGGCTATCATATTCTTTCAAACAGATGTAATTATAGCCAACATCTCTGTGCCTGAAGATATTTCATGACTTAAAAACAGTAACTTGACATTTACATGAGTTCTTGTGTCCCAACATAACTGTGGCAAGTCATGACAGCTGCTTCTGCTCTAGGATCTGTGACATACTGACCTATTCCTGTGTAGTTGCCCTGGTGCTTTGACTTGAGTAACTTGAGTTTAATTCGTTTTCCAATGGGCTATACTCAGCCTTGTCTCAGGGTAATAAGTTGGTGGTTGTTGATATCCCTCTATTGGTGTGGGGGCTGTGCTTTGGCAGAGTGGGTGGGGTTATATCCTGCCTGGTTGGCCCTGTCCGGGGGTATTGTCGGAGGGGGCCACAGTGTCTCCCGACCCCCCCTGTCTCAGCCTCCAGTATCTATGCTGCAATAGTCTTATGTGCCGGGGGGCTAGGGTCAGTTTGTTAAATCTGATGTTATTACCTGATGTCTTGTGTGAATTTAAGTATGCTCCCTCTAATTCTCTCTCTTTCCCACTCTACCTCCTCTCCCGGAGGACCTGAGCCTTAGGACCATGCTTCAAGACTACCTGTCCCCAGTCCACCTGGTCGTGCTTCTGCACCGGTTTCAACTCTTCTGCCTGCGGTTATGGAACCCTGACCTGTTCATCGGACGTGCCACCTTGTCCCAGACCTGCTGTTTTCATCTCTCTCTCTCTCTCTCTCTCTCTCTCTCTCTCTCTCGCTCTCTCTACCGCACCTGCGCTCTATCGCACCGCACCTGCGATCTCTACCGCATCTAAATGCCTGGCTATGAAAAGCCAAGTGACATTTACTCCTGATGTATTTACCTGTTGCAACCTCTACAACCACAATGATTATTATTTGACCCTGCTGGTCATCTATGAATGTTTGAACATCTTGGAGAAAGAACTGGCCTTAATGGCCATGAATTGTTATAATCTCCACCCGGCACAGCCAGAAGAGGACTGGCCACCCCTCAGAGCCTGGTTCCTCTCTAGGTTTCTTCCTAGGTTTTTGCCTTTCTAGGGAGTTTTTCTTAGCCACCGTGCTTCTACATCTGCATTGATTGCTGTTTGGGGTTTTAGGCTGGGTTTCTGTATAGCACTTTGTGACATCGGCTGACGTAAAAAGGGCTTTATAAATAAATGTGATTGATTGATTGAAAAACAAAGCATTGGACAATGGACATATAGCCTAAAGTTAAACCACAGACTACTGTGGATGAAACATATATATTTTTTAGATAATATATTGTTTATATTTTACATAGAAACAGGAAGACAGTTCTGAAGTTGGTTTGATTTTTAGGTGATAACTCCTTAGTGGTGGGTGCAACACGGCAAGGCACTCAGGTCAGGTGCTGCAGTAAAAATGTGGACGATTGTAAGCTCAAATGCATTGCATGGCCCAACTGGGCAGACTGAGCGCTCGCACATGCTCATTCGATGGAATCTCTAGCATCACGAAACTCGCGCCAACTTGAAAGTTGACTGTAGGCATACACAGGTGAGTTAGTCATGAAGAGGCTATTTGGCAACGTTTCACAAGAACATTTCTAACATTTTGCATTAAATTAAATCTGCAATATGTATCTTTGGAATGTGAGTTATAGAGCTGTCATTCTCATTGAAAGCAAGTCTAAAAGTGGTAGATCTGTTCTATTTGTGTTATTTCTATGCTTCCCTTTCTTTAGTTTCCTTTTTGCGTCTTTTACGTTCGGTTTTGTACACAATAAAACCATGTTGGTTATTGAAAATATATATGACAGCGATTTAGATGGTACAATGATTCTCTATACTATACATTATTGTTTTGTCACATAAACTGGAATTAAGGAAACTATTAGCATTTTAGTAACCAAGAAATGACAGAGCAATTTCTGCATACCATTAAATAAAACAATGCCATAAAGAAATAAAAATGGTTTGCACATGTTCATCTAACTCTGGAGAAGTAGATAAAGGGCTTCAATGCCATTGCCAAAATCCCAAAGTATCCCTTTAAGAGGAAAGCCTATTTCACATTGTGTTTGCAGGAACACGTACATTGTTTAAAAGTAACCAAAAGTAGCCACACAGTTTGGTCGTAATAATATCATAATGACATCTTGTGCCCGCTGGGGAAAGGTGGTGAAGGCTGCAGAAGTGATAGACTCTCTCTCTCTCTGTTTCTCACTCACTCTCTCTCCCTATATCTATCTATCTATCTATCTATCTATCTATCTATCTATCTATCTATCTATCTATCTATCTATCTATCTATCTATCTATCTATCTATCTATCTATCTATCTATCTATCTATCTATCTATCTATCTATCTATCTATCTATCTATCTATCTATCTATCTATCTATCTATCTATCTATCTCTCTCTCTCTCTCTCTAACTCTCCCTCTCCCTTTCCCTCGCTCTCTCTCTATATATATATATATATACTACCGTTCAAAAGTTTGGGGTCACTTAGAAATGTCCTTGTTTTTGAAAAGAACATCAAATTGATCAGAAATACAGTGTAGACATTGTTAATGTTGTAAATGACTATTGTAGCTGGAAACGGCCGATTTTTAATGGAATATCTACATAGGCGTACAGAGGCCCATTATCAGCAACCATCACTCCTGTGTTCCAATGGCACATTGTGTTAGCTAATCCAAGTTTATAATTTTAAAAGGCTAATTGATTATTAGAAAACCATTTTGCAATTATGTTAGCAGAGCTGAAAACTGTTGTGCTGATTAAAGAAGCAATAAAACTGTCCTTCTTTAGACTAGTTGAGTATCTGGAGCATCAGCATTTGTGGGGTCGATTACAGGCTCAAAATGGCCAGAAACAAAGAACTTACCTCTGAAACTCGTCAGACTAATCTTGTTCTGAGAAATGAAGGCTATTCCATGCGAGAAAATGCATTTCTTTCAAAAACAAGGAAATTTGTAAGTGACCCCTAACTTTTGAACGGTAGTGTGTATACAGCGGGTGAAATAAGTGTTGAACACGTCATCATTTTTCTCAGTAAATATATTTCCAAAGGTGCTATTGACATGACATTTTCACCAGATGTTGGTAACAACCCAAGTAATCCATACATACAAAGAAACCAAAACAAATAAGTTCAGAAATTAAGTTATGTGTAATAATGTGAAATGACACAGGGAAAAAGTATTGAACACACTTACTGATATTTATTTAATACTTTGTACAAAAGCCTTTGTTGGTAATGACAGCTTCAAGACGCCTCCTGTATGGAGAAACTAGTCGCATGCATTGCTCTGGTGTGATTTTGGCCCATTCTTCCACACAAACAGTCTTCAAATCTTGAAGGTTCCGTGGGCCTCTTCTATGAATCTTGATCTTCAGTTCTTTCCATAGATTTTCAATGGGATTTAAGTCAGGTGATTGGCTGGGCCATTCTAGCAGCTTTATTTTCTTTCTTTGAAACCAATTGAGAGTTTCCTTGGCTGTGTGTTTGGGATCATTGTCTTGCTGAAATGTCCACCCTCGTTTCATCTTCATCATCCTGGTAGATGGCAGCAGATTTTTGTCAAGAATGTCTCTGTAAATTTGCCCATTCATCCTTCCTTCAATTATGTGAAGTTTGCCAGTACCATTTGCTGAAAAGCAGCCCCACACCAAACTTCACTGTTGGTATGGTGTTTTTAGGGTGATGTGCAGTGCCATTTCTCCTCCAAACATGGTGTGTATTATGACATCCAAACAGTTCAATTTTGCTCTCATCTGACCACACTATATTCTCCCAGTATTTCACTGGCTTTTCCAAATGTTGTGCAGCAAACTTTAAGCGAGCTTCAACATGCTTTTTTTTCAGCAATGGAGTCTTGCGTGGTGAGCGTGCATTTATGGTGTAATGATTGTCTTTCCACTTCCGTATTATGGCCCCAACAGTGCTCACTGGAACATTCAGAAGTTTAGAAATGCGCCTATTACCAATGCCATCATTATGTTTTGCAACAATGGGTTGCGAAGGTCTTGAGACAGCTCTTTGCTTTTACCCATCATGAGATGTGTCTTTTTTGACACCTTGGCAATGAGACCTTTTTGTAGGTCATCAGTTGGGACTGAACCAGCTGATATTAATTTGCACTGACAGGGGGCTGGATTGCTTTTTAATTACTGATAGTTTTCAGCTGTTGTCTTGGCTTTCCATGCCTTTTTGCACCTCCCTTTCTTCATGTGTTCAATACTTTTTCCCTGTGTCATTTCACATTATTACACATAACTTAATTTCTGAACTTATTTGTTTTGGTTTCTTTGTATGTATGGATTACTTGGGTTGTTACCAACATCTGGTGAAAATGTCATGTCAATAGTACCTTTGGAAATATATTTACTGAGAAAAATGGTGACGTGTTCAATACTTATTTCACCCGCTGTATATAATGCATTCGAAAAGTATTCAGACCTCTTCCCTTTTCCAAATTTTTTTACGTTACAGATTTATTTCAAAATGGATTAAATAAACATTTTCCTTATCAATCTACACACAATACACAATAATGACCAAGCGAAAAAAGGTTTTTAGAAATTTTAGCAAATGTAAAACAGAAATAGTATTCAGTCCCTTTGCTATGAGACTCATAATTGAGCTCAGGTGCATCCTGTTTCCATTGATGATCCTTGAGATGTTCCTACAACTTGATTGGAGTCCACCTGTGGTAAATTCAATTGATTGGACATGATCTGGAAAGGCACACACCTGTCTATATAAGCCCCACAGTTGAAAGTGTAGGTCAGAGCAAAAACCAAGCCATCAGGTCAAAGGAATTGTCCGTAGAGTTCCGAGACAGGATTGTGACGAGGCACAGATCTGGGGAAGGGTACCACAACATTTCTGCAGCATTGAAGGTCCCACAGTGGCCTCCCTCATTCTTAAATGGAAGAAGTTTGGTACCACCAAGATTCTTCCTAGAACTGGCCACCTGGCCAAACTGAGCAATCAGGGGAGTAGGGCCTTGGTCAGGGAGGTGACCAAGAACCCAATGGTCACTCTGACAGAGCTCCAGAGCTCTCTGTGGAGATGGGAGAACCTTCCATAAGGCCAACTATCTCTGCAGCACTCCACCAATCAGGTCTTTATGGTAAAGTGGCACATGACAGCCCTCTTGGAGTTTGCCCCAAGGCACCTAAAGGACTCTCAGACCATGAGAAACAAGATTCTCTGGTCTGATGAAACTAAGATTGAACTCTTTGGCCTGAATGCCAAGCGTCACGTCTGGAGGAAACCTGGCACCATACAGTGCAGCATGGTGGTAGCAGCATCATGCTGTGGGGATCTTTTTCAGAAGCAGGGACTGGGAGACTAGTCAGGATCGAGGGAAAGATGAACGGAGCAAAGTACAGAGAGATCTTTGATGTAAACCTGCACTCAGGACCTCAGACTGGGGTGAAGATTCACCTTCCAAAAGGACAACGACCCTAAGCACACAGCCAAGACAACGCAGGAGTGGCTTCGGGACAAGTCTCTGAATGTCCTTGATTGGCCCAGCCAGAGCCCGGACTTGAACCCAATCTAACATCTCTGGAGAGACCTGAAAATAGCTGTGCAGCAACGCACCCCATCCAACCTGACAGAGCATGAGAGGATCTGCAGAGAAGAATAGGAGAAACTCCCCAAATACAGGTATGCCTAGCTTGTAGCGTCATACCCAAGAAGATTCAAGGCTGTAATCTCTGCCAAAGGCGCTTCAACAAAGTACTAAGTAAAAGGTCTGTATACTTATGCAAATGTGATATTTAGATTTTTTTTGGGAGGGGGGGGTAAATTAGCAAACATTTAATTTGTCATTATGGGGTATTGTGTGTAGATTGATGAGGAAAACAATAATTTACTCCATTTCAGAGTAAGGCTGTAAGGTAACAAAATGTGGAAAAAGTCAAGGGGTCTGAAAACTTTCCGAATATACTGTATATATCTGTCTGCTTAGTGAGCTAGCTACTCTCATTAAAACAAATGCGAGATGGTAACACATTAACACGGAATTACACTGTATAAAATGTTAATGCTTTTTTTGTTTGACTTTAAGTAGCCTTATGTAGCTAGCTAGCCTTACTATGTTTGCACTCCCTGGACTAGCTTTCGAAAACCCTTCTTTCAGTAGGATTTTCAGCGGTTAGCTTTGCCCAGGTATGGCCATGTGAACTACAATTCCAAAGGCCCAACTGACTGGAATAATTTACCTATAATTTACCAGTTTTTTGTATTTTGCCAATGTATTTTTTTCCCCATCTTGGCTCATCGCTGCAACTCCCCAACGGGCTCGGGAGAGGCGAAGGTGGAGTCATGAGTCCTCCGAAACACGACCCGCCTAACCACGCACCTTAACACCTGCCATCTTAACCCAGAAGCCAGCCGCACCAATGTGTCAGAGGAAACACTGTACAACTGGCATCCGGGGTCAGCCCGCAGGCACCTGGCCTGCCACAAGGAGTCGCAAGAGCGTAATGAGCCGAGTAAAGCCCCACCGGCCAAACCCTCCCCTAACCCGGACAAACAGGGCCAATTGTGCGGTTTAGATAGACTCCCGACCACGGCCGTAGTAACGCCTTGGACCCTTACTATTATTATTATTATTAGTAGTAGTAGTATTATCATTATGATTTAATTGTTTTTATTATTAGACAGTAGTTTCCATATTATTCTTGTTACTAAGAATTATTTGTTTATTGTTTTTCATTTTGGACACTTGAAAACGAGATGGTGCATCTGAAGAGATTTTATCCTGCAAAATGTCAAATAAATAAAGTAAAACATTCCGACGCTGTGTTAGAATTAAGCAATAAGGCCCGAGGGGGTGGGGCATATGACCAATATACCACGGCTAAGGGCTGTTCTTAGGCACAATGCAACGTGGAGTGCTAGGACTCAGCCCTTAGCTGTGGTATATTTTCCATATATCCCAAACCCCAGAGGTGCTTTATTGCTATTATAAACTGGTTACCAACTAAATTAGAGCAGTAAAAATAAATGTTTTGTCATACCCATGGTATACGGTCTGATATCCCGAGGCTTTCAGCCAATCAGCATTCATGGCTCGTACCTGTCAGGCTCTGGCCATAGAGAAGCCTATTTGCTCCACCGGACCTCCAGCGAAGGTCCGCAGCCCGGAACCTCCAGCGAAGGTCCGCAGCCCGGAATGTTCAGCCGTCTGCTCCGCTCCAGTGCCAGAGCAGTCCGCTCCACCGGTACCCATTCCGGGTCCAGCCGTCTGCTCCGCCCCAGTGCCAGAGCAGTCCACTCCCCCGGTACCCATTCCGGGTCCAGCCGTCTGCTCCGCTCCAGGGCCAGAGCAGTCCGCTCCACCGGTACCCAATCCGGGTCCAGCCGTCTGCTCCGCCTCAGTGCCAGAGCAGTCCGCTCAAACGGTACCCATTCCGGGTTCAGCCGTCTGCTCCGCTCCAGAGTCAGAGCAGTCCGCTCCACCGGTACCCAATCCGGGTCCAGCCGTCTGCTCCGCTCCAGTGCCAGAGCAGTCCGCTCCACCGATACCCAGTCCGGGTTCAGCCATCTGCTCCGCTCCAGAGCCTGAGCAGTCCGCCCCACCGGTGCCCAGTCCAGGCCCGGTTGTTTTCCCCGCTCCATGGCCGGAGCCGTTTACCCCACCGGTGCCCAATCCGGGTCCAGTCGTCTGCTCCGCCCCAGTGCCAGAGCAGTCCGCTCCACCGGTACCCATTCCGGGTTCAGCCGTCTGCTCCGCTCCAGTGCCAGAGCAGTCCGCCCTACCGGTGCCCAATCCGGGTCCAGCCGTCTTCTCCACTCCAGAGCCAGAGCAGTCCGCTCCACTGGTGCCCAATCCGGGTCCTGCCGTCTGCTCCGCTCCAGTGCCAGAGCAGTCCGCTCCACCGGTACCCAGTCCGGGTTCAGCCGTCTGCTCCGCTCCAGAGCCTGAGCAGTCCGCCCCACCGGTGCCCAGTCCAGGCCCGGTTGTTTTCCCCGCTCCATGGCCGGACCCGTTTACTCCACCGGTGCCCAGTCCGGGCCCAGCTAATTGCCCAGCTCCATGGCCGGAGCCGTTTGCCCCACCGGTGCCCAGTCCGGGCCCGGTTGTTTTCCCCACTCCATGGCCGGAGCCGTTTACCCCACCGGTGCCCAGTCCGGGCCCGGTTCATTGCCCAGCTCCATGGCCAGAGCCGTTTGCCTCCCGGTGCCCAGTCCGGGCCCGGGTGTTTTCCCCGCTCCATGGCCGGAGCCGTTTTCCCCACCGGTGCCCAGTCCGGGCCCGGTTGTTTTCCCCGCTCCATTGCCGGAGCCGTTTACCCCACCGGGGCCCAGTCCGGGCCCGGTTAATGGTCCCGCTCCATGGCCGGAGCCGTTGGCCCCACCGGTGCCCAGTCTGGGCCTGGTAGTTTTCCCCGCTCCATGGCCGGAGCCGTTTGCCCCACCGGTACCCAGTCCGGGCCCGGTTATAAGGAAGGGGCATGGGAGAAAACTGTCCACTTCACCGGAGCCAGAGCCGCCCCCGATGGACTAGTCTTCCCTCCCTATTAACCCCCCCTTGTATTTGTGTGTTTATTTTGGCGTCCGGGAGTCCGCGCCTTGGGGGGGGGGGGGGACGGTACTGTCAGGCTCTGGCCATAGAGAAGCCTATTTGCTTCTCTATGTAGCTATGGTCAGAGTCTGACAGTGTCTTTCTTTTCTGTTTCTGTGTGGGTTTTGGGTTGGATCCCTAATTAGAGGCAGCTGCACCGCATTGTCTCTAATTAGGGATCCTATATATGTTGGTCTGTCCTTCACTCTGGTGTGGGTCGTTGTCGTATTATGTCGCAGTCATGGTGAAAGTAAGTGTGCTATTCTTTACGTCCGTTCATTCGTGTTTGTTTTGTTTAACGTGACGTTTGTCTATAGTGTTTGTTTTGTATTGTGTAGTTCGTTCGTTTGTTTGATACATCTATATACATAGTACGTAAATATAACAATATCGAACTACTATCCCTGCGCTGTACCTTGGTCATTCCCACACCCACATCGTGACAGTACCACCCAATATCAATAATCATTGCTTGCGAAACGGTTTTCGAAAAAACATATGGCCTTTATGTTCTGTAATTTTTCCAATAACAAAAGATACTTACTGTAACAGATTTGCACAGATCTATACACTGTGTGTAACTCCAGTTGACGAACTACACTTCCTCCCATGTTAGGCTTACACACAAGTGTTCAGAGCATGCTATATAGCTAATTAGCACAAGTGGTCACCTCTGTCTTCCATCTGTCTTCCTTTAACAAGCGCTGTAACATAGAGATATGGCCGTGTGGGAACACTAATCTTCTAAAGGTGTGCAGTAAATGTACCTTTTGTTTTTGAAAATCATTTCTCACTGAAAGATATGTTCCTTATGTTTCCAAAACTGGGGTGTTTTTCATAGTTCGGGCTAGGCCCCTTAGTTCCAGTGACGGGAAATCTTAACGCTACAGCATGCAATGACATTCTAGACGATTCTGTGCTTCCAACTTTGTGGCAACAGTTTGGGGATGGCTCTTTCCTGTTTCAGAATGACAATGCCCCCCGTGCACAAAGCGAGGTCCATACAGAAATGGTTTGTCGAGATCGGTGTGGAATAACTTTACTGGCCTGCACAGAGCCCTGAACTCAACCCCATCAAACACCTTTGGGATGAATTGGAAAACAGACTGCGAGCCAGGCCTAATCACCCAAGATCAGTGTCAACATCACTAATGCTCTTGTGACTGAATGGAAGCAAGTCCCCGCAGCAACGTTGCAACATCTTGTGGAAAGCCTTCCCAGAAGAGGGGAGGCTGTTATAGCAGCAAAGGGGGGACCAACTCCATATTAATACCCATGATTTTGGAATGAGATGTTTGACGAGCAGGTGTCCACATACTTTTGGTAATGTAATGTACCTTCGTCAATAGGCGCTAGAGGTAGTTAGCGTCTAATAATGGGTTAGCCTACTACTAAGCCTACAGTAGGCCTATGTTTAAATACTTGTATTGTGTTTTCTTTACAGTTGAAGAATACTGTATATTGATGTCTAAGCACTGGGAGGTGTCTTCTTTTCTGGTGAGTTATGGATGTTGTTTGTTGAGTGCCTGGTTAAGTGGGTTACAATTGAGTCTTGGGAATGACCTGATGCCTTTTTTTGTGGGCACAACAATTTCTCAACTTTTATCCTCCTCTTTAAAACTATGAATGTTTTTCTGGTTGGGGAAAAATCTCTTCATGGTATGGGGAGAGTGTTGCCACAATATCACCACACTGTCCTGATGAAACTCTGAGAAGTTGGGAGAAAGGAGAGAATTAGAGGAGGGAAAAGGTTACTGTTGCAGAGCATGTCATTATTGTCAGAGTAAGGATAGGTCATGATTCATTGTGGATGGCCAAAGAATGCACACGAGTTATGATGCCAACTCAGCCAGCAAAAGTCCAGATCAGACCTGCTGAATCTGGAATTCAAAAAGTCATGGAACATTTACTACAGTATCATTACTCCAGCATAGACACTTACAACAGCATGTGAGATCCTACAACAGCCTTTACAGGAGTTTCAGTACCCTGAAAGAGCTTTCACCAGCAATTAGTAGTTACATATCACCTCATGACAATATTTCAAATTAATGGTTTTAATTCCAGAATGCCACTATAGTTTAGTTGTTGTGGTTTTAAAAATGTAAAAACGTTTTGTTCTACTTTTCAAGCCTGAAATATATTTTGAAAATAGTATGAGTCTGTTTCAGCCAGTTGTACCCAAGAAGGTTGGGGAAATGTCATCCTCGTCTGAGGTTTGTGCTTTTTCTATGGTCATCCTTGCTCCTAAAGTCGGAGAGTAAGCATGTGGTTAGTTTAGACAGTGGTTTATGTAGACCTTCTGTTTTCTACTTGGTAGATGCTAACTGAAGTGTCGGACCCAATATCATTCTCTGAGACACTGTGGTTGGACTGATGCCATTGCCTGGTTTATGATCACTTGTATTTTTCATTACAACAAAAAGGTTGTCAAAAACAAAGTGATAGTTGAAGAATTTCTGTTTTGCATTATGGGAAGGAAGTCTACATTTGTTGTGAAAGTAGTCGTTACATTCTGTCTAAATTTGTCTTTTGGATCTACAGTGTATTCATAAAGTATTCAGACCACATTTTGTTACCTTACAGCCTTATTCTGAAATGGGTTGAATCGTTTCCCCCCCCTAATCAATCTACAAACAATACCCCATAATGACAAAGCATTTACAGATTTGTAAATGTATTAAAAATAAAAACTTAAATATCACATTTACGTAAGTATTCAGACACTTTACTTAGTACTTTGTTGAAGCACCTTTGGCAATGATTACAGCCTTGAGTTTTCTTGGCAAGGTCGTTGTCCTGTTGGAAGGCGAACCTTCGCCCCAGTCTGAGGTCCTGAGCACTCTGGAGCAGGTTTTCATCAAGGATCTCTCTTTACTTTTCTCTGTTCGTCTTTCCTTTGATCCTGACTAATCTCCCAGTCCCTGCCGCTGAAAAGCATCTCCATAGCATGATGCTGCCACCACAATGCTTCACCGTTGGTATGGTGCCAGGTTTCCTCCAGACGTGATGCTTGGCATTCATACCAAAGAGTTCAATCTTGATTTCATCGTACCAGAATATCTTGTTTCTCATGGTCTAATAGTCCTTTAGGTGCCTTTTGGCAAACACCCAGTGGGCTGTCATGTGCCTTTTACTGAGGAGTGGCTTCCGTCTGGCCACTCTACCAAAAAGGCCTGATTGGTGGAGTGCTGCAGAGATGGTTGTCCTTCTGGAAGGTTCTCCCATATCCACAGAAGAAATCTGGAGCTCTGTCATAGTGACCATCGGGCTCTTGGTCACCTCCCTGACCAAGGCCCTTCTCCCCCGATTGCTCAGTTTTGCCCGGGCAGCCAGCTCTAGGAAGAGTCTTGGTGGTTCCATACTTCTTCCTTTAAACAATGATGGAGGCCATCGTGTTTTTGGGGACCTTCAATGCTGCAGAAATGTTTTGGTACCCTTCCCCAGATCTGTGCCTCGACACAATCTTGTCTCTCAGGTCTATGGACAATTCCTTTCCAAAAGGCACTTAAAGGCTCTCAGACCATGAGAAACAAAATTCTCTGGTCTTATGAAACCAAGATTGAACTCTTTGGCCTGAATACAAAGCGTAACGTCTGGAGGAAACCTGGCACCATCCCTACGGTGAAGCATGGCGGTGGCAGCATCATGCTGTGGGGATGTTTTTCAGCGACAGGGAATGGGAGAATCTAATCAAATCAAATCAAATTGCATTTGTCACATGTGCCAAATACCATAGGTGTAGCCCTTACAATGAAATGCTTACTTAGTAGCCCTTAACCAACAATGCAGTTTTAAGAAAAAATAAGTAAAAAAAAGAATTTTTAAATAATAATAATAATTAAAGAGCAGCAGTAAAATAACAGTAGCAAGGTTATATACAGGGGTACCGGCACGGAGTCAATGTGCGGAGGCACAGGTTAGTCAAGGTAATTGAGGTAATATGTGAATGTAGGTAGAGTTAAAGTGACTATTCATAGATAATAAATAGAGAGTAGCGACGACGACAATGCAAATAGTCCGGGTAGCTATTTTATTAGCTGTTCAGGAGTCTTATGGCTTGGGTCATAGAAGCTGTTAAGAAGCCTTTTGGACCTAGACTTGGAGCTCCGGAACCGCTTGCCGTGCGGTAACAGAGAGAACAGTCTATGACTTGGGAGGCTGGTGTGTTTGGACCATGATAGTTTGTTGGTGATGTGGATACCAAGGAACTTTAAGCTCTCAACCTGCTCCACAACAGCCCCGTCGATGAGAATGGGGGCGTGCTCGGTCCTCCTTTTCCTGTAGTCCACAATCATCTCCTTTGTCTTGATCACGCTGAGGGAGAGGTTGTTATCCTGGCACCACACGGCCAGGTCTCTGACCTCCTCCCTGTAAGCTGTCTCATTGTTGTCGGTGATCAGTTCTACCACTGTTGTGTCATCAGCAAACTTAATGAGGTGTTGGAGTCGTGCCTTGCCATGCAGTCATGGGTGAACAGGGAGTACAGGAGGGGACTGAGCACGCACCCCTGAGGGGCCCCCGTGGTGAGGATCAGCGTGGCAGATGTGTTGTTACCTACCCTTACCAGCTGGGGGCGGCCCGTCAGGAAGTCCAGGATCCAGTTGCAGAGATAGGTGTTTAGTCCCAGGGTCCTTAGCTTAATGATGAACTTTGAGGGCACTATGGTGAACACTGAGCTGTAGTCAATGAATAGCATTGACTACAGGTGAGAAAGGGCAGTGTGGAGAGCAATAGAGATTGCATCATCTGTGGATCTGTTGGAGCGGTATGCAAATTGGAGTGGGTCTAGGGTTCCTGGGATAATGGTGTTGATGTGAGCCATGACCAGCCTTTCAAAGCACTTCATGGCTACAGGACGGTAGTCATTTAGACAGGTTACCTTAGTGTTCTTGGGCACAGGAACTATGGTGGTCTGCTTGAAACATGTTGCTATTACAGACTCAGCCAGGGACAGGTTAATAGTCAGGATCGAGGCAAAGATGAAGGGAGTAAAGTACAGAGAGATCTTTGATGAAAACCTGCTCCAGAGTGCTCAGGACATCAGACTGGGGAAAAGGTTCACCTTCCAACAGGACAACAACCCTAAGCACACAGCCAAGACAACGCAGGAGTGGCTTCGGGACAAGTCTCTGAATGTCCTTGAGTGGCCCAGCCAGAGCACGGACTTGAACCTGATCAAACATCTCTGGAAAGACTTGAAAACAGCTGTGTAGCGACGCTCCCCATCAAACCTGGCAGAGCTTGAGAAGATCTGCAGAGAAGAATGGGAGAAATTCTCCAAATGCAGGTGTGCCAAGCTTGTAGCGTCATACCCAAGAAGACTCTATGTTGTAATCGCTGCCAAAGGTGCTTCAACAAAGTACTGAGTAAAGGGTCTGAATAATTATGTAAATGTCTTATTTCCTTCACTTTGTAATACATTTGAAAACATTTCAAAAAAACTGTTTTTGCTTAGCATTATGGGGTATTGTGTGTAGATGAAAGTCAAGGGGTCTGAACACCTGTCTCTGTAGACAGGTGTGTGCCTTTCCAAATCATGTCCAATCAATTGAATTTACCACAGGTGGACTCCAATCAAGTTGTAGAAACATCTCAAGGATGATCAATGGAAACAGGATGCACCTGAGCTCAGTTTTGAGTCTCATAGCAAAGGGTCTGAATACTTATGTAAATAAAGTATTTTTGTAATATTTATTTTATAAATTTGCTAAAATGTATAAAACCTGTTTTCGCTTTGCCATTATGAGGTATTGTGTGTAGATTGATGAGAAAAAAATATATTTAACACATTTTAGAATAAGGTTGTAATGTAACAAAATGTGGAAAGAGGGAAGGGGAAGGGGTCTGAATACTTTACGAATGCACTGTATGTATTTCATAATGGATATGTTAGGCCTATGTGTTGTTCTTGATTTTTTTTAAATTTGACGCAATTTCTAAAACATGAAACATACAACAACATATTCTTTGGCCTTTGATATCTTTGACCACAGAAACAGTTGGGAGAGAAACAAAGGAAACAGTAACAAGACAAAAAGAATCACATCTCTTCTATGCACATTCAGCATTTATGTGGTCAAACCATATGTCAATGGGTCAAAGGCTGGTTACCTCAAGACCGGGGGAAGTGGAAGATTTGTGGAAGCGACATTTAATTTCCACACTCTTTGAAAGAAAAATACAAAGCCATTGCAGAATGCCTGTCGACTACACTCTGAGGGAAGCACGTACCAAGTGTCTCTTCTCTATTTAAAGTCCAAAAATAAGGAAAGCCTTGGAAGACAACCTTGTTAACTAACTCCAGCTGTGTGGTTATTATTGGTGAGATGTTGCTTAAAACTTGGGCTTGATTGTTTTTTGGGATGGGTCATTTGAACATTGGTCGTTTGGTGTTTCTGTTCAATAAAGGGTCATTTCCGTGTATAAGGACCCATGAGCGCCAACGTGAAGTTCATAGGGGCATGTCAAATTGGGTGTCAATTTTGCCCTCAGAACAGCCTCAATTCGTCAAGCATGGAATCAACAAGGTGTCGAAAGCATTCCAAAGGGATACTGGCCCATGTTGACTCCAATGCTTCCCACAGTTGTGTCAAGTTGGCTGGATGTCCTTTGGGGGGTGGACCATTCTTGATACACACGGGTAACTGTTGAGTGTGAAAAATCCAGCCGTGTTACAGTTCTTGACACAAACCGTCATGCCTGGCACCTACTGGCCCCTACTACCATACACCGTTCAAAGGCACTTAAATCTTTCGTCTTGCCCATTCACCCTCTGAATGGCACACATACACAATCCATGTCTCAATTGTCTCTAGGCTTGAAAATCCTTCTTTAACCTGTCTCCTCCCCTTCATCTACACTGATTTGAAGTGGATTTAAGGGATCATAACTTTCACATGGATTCACCTGGTCAGTTTATGTTATGGAAAGAGCAGGTGCTCTTAATGTTTCGTTGACTCAGTGTACATTATCAAAAGCAATGTCTGGGTAAAAATCTGGGTAAATCTGGGTAAACCAGCTGAATAGAATACCCTTTTTCATAATTTTCATTATTTTGCATTTTTCAACCATTTTACATCCTAAAAATGTGGAATAAGCAAAGGCTCTGATTTCTTAGAACTTTTTGACATTATTAAGCTTGAAAACCTGGTGAATGGCAAGTTGAATGGCTGCTTCCTGGGCAGCCATATTAAAATCTCCTGTAAGCCCAGATTCTGGTTCACCCATGAGCCCCCACTCTTTCCATTTACTGTAACCAGCATCTTTACCCACTGAGCAACGACCGACACAGGATGTCCATGGACGGTGAAAAGTAATTGAAATTTGGTCAGTCCGCCCTGGCCTTGATTTTAACGTCCACAGACATTGTATTTGTGTCTGGTCTGGACCAGCCTTGATTTCAACGTCCACAGACGTCTGGACCGGCCTTCATTCGGCCCAAACATAGATGTCCATGATTGGTTCAGATTTGGTCCGGTCTGGACACCGGACACACGCAGTCAGGTCGATGTCTTTACACAAAGCCACACTGAGATACTTTGGACTAACTCCTTGATGAGATCCACAACTAGGGACTTATCTAACGCCTTCAAAGGTCTGCCTTAATGAATTGGACCTGGAGTTACTATCAGCTCAAAACAATTCGTTTTAATGTCGTATTGAGCTGGTCTTCTTTCTTTTTTAACAATTTTAAGAGCTGTCATTTTATTGTGAGGAACTGCAGTTTTATCAGACATTTTTCTGTTTTGTACTCTGTTGTGAGTAGGGTTGCACATTTTGGGGAATATTCAGAGTTGGAAAGTTTTCGTGGGAATTAACGGGAGTATATGGGAATTAACAGGAATATATGGGAATTAATGGAAATATATGCAAATTAATGTTTTTTGCATTGTATATATTTACCATATCATATGGAGACAGAAACATAAACCTTTTACCTTATCATAAGTAGACATAATTGCAAATGATTAAATCCTTCCAATAGAAAAAAAACAAAAAAACAATTGTTACGAATTTAACTTTAATTAAATTAGTTGACTCTTCACATGGGATGATTTCACTGAACAACAAAAGAAAGGGAATATTGAATGATCCCCAATGATCCATCGCATCTCCCAAAAATGTTTTCAACATACATCTGTAAAATTATAGTCTTGAAACTAAAGCTTTGGTTGTCTTCCTCTTAGACTTCCATGTCCACCTCAGACTCTGAGGCCTCATCTTCATTGTCACTTTCCAACCTTGTTAGGCTGAAAAAGGCTCAAATTTGCCCGGATGGCCACCAATTTTTCAACGCTTGTATTGGTCAGCCTGTTGCCTGCTTTGGTGTGTGTGTTCCCAAACAAGGACCAGTTGCGCTCTGAGGCGGCTGATGTTGGTGGGATTTGGAGGATGATGGAGGCAACAGGGGAAAGAGCCTCAGATCTACAAAGTCCCTTCCACCAGGTGGCTGATGAGATATGTTGGCACGACTGCCATATTGCATCTCCATCCCAAAGCCCTTGCTTAAAAGTGTACTGCCAAGAACCTTGTCCTCATCCAGGCCAAGGTGGCAAGACACAGTAGCGATGACACTATAGGCCTTGTTGATCTCTGCACCAGACAGGATGCTCTGCAGTTTGCATACCAGCGCAACATCGGGGTGGATGATGCAATCATCTACCTTCTGCAGAGGGCCTACTCTCACCTGGACAACGCAGGTTGCACTGTGAGGGTTATGTTTTTTGACTTCTCCAGTGCCTTCAATACCATTCAGCCCCTGCTACTGGGTGAGAAGATGAGGAGGATGAAAGTGGAAGCACCCTTAGTCTCCTGGGTCACGGACTACCTGACCGGTAGGCCACAATTTGTGCGACTACAGAGCTGTGTGTCAGAACGGGCAGTTAGCAACACAGGGGCCCCCCAGGGAACGGTCCTGTCCCCCTTCCTGTTCACCCTCTACAACTCAGACTTCAGATATAACTCTGAAACATGCCACCTACAGAAGTTCTCGGATGACTCTGCTATTGTAGGGTGCATCAGGGGTGGGCAGGAGGAGGAGTACAGGAGCACAATAAGTTACTTTGTGTTGTGGTGTGAGCAGAACCACCTTCAGCTCAACATCAGCAAAACAAAGGAGATGGTGGTGGACTTCAGGAGAACCAAGGCACAACTGACTGCAGTCCCTATACAGGGGATGGATGTGGAAATGGTTGGGTCATACAAGTTCCTGGGAGTCCATATGGACAACAGGCTGGAATGGGCCGGTAACACCGGGGCCCTGTACAAAATGGGCCAGAGCCGACTCTACTTTCTGAGGAGGCTCAGGTCCTTCAACGTGTGCAGTAAACTACTGCATACCTTCTACCAGTCTGTGGTGGACAGTGCCATCTTTTTTGCAGTGGTGTGCTGGGGAGCAAACATCAAAGCCGTTGATGCTTCTCGGGTAAATAAGCTGATCAGGAAGGCTAGCTCTGTCCTGGGGATGAGTCTTGACACTCTAGAGGAGGTGGCGGAGAGACGGATCCTGGCCAAACTGCTGGCCATCATGGACAACGTCACCCACCTTCTGCATGGCATGGCTATGATGCAGAGGAGCACTTTCAGTCACAGACTGATCCCACCACGGTGTGCCAGAGAGCGCTACAGGAGGTCCTTCCTGCTGGCGGCTATTAGACTATATAATGCCTCACCGGGGTGCCGTGCCGTTGGCAACATAGATCTGGAACTGTTGGGGTGCTAGGACCTAGTTTAACAATTATGCATCCATCCGTGAGTAACTCTGGCCCGTCAGCACTCATCCACTCAGGACCTATTTATTCATACAGGTCTGTATATACATACTCATGTACAGTTGTTATATCATATCACATGCAATATTGTAAGTAATTATTGGACTTAACTTACGTAGGCATTCACTCAGGAATGCATATTAGTATCCTGCCAGTTGCACCTTTTCTCATTGCTTTTAGTATATCGAATGTGCAATACGTGCATTTGTCTGTAATTAAACCCTGCGCACTAAGGACTGCATTTTAAGGGAATTACTATTATTACCCCAAATGATATCATACACACATTTAGCTATTAAAGTATCTCTTCCTGTCATTTACCTGTACAGTTTGTGTAACCATGCAAGTATTCACTTATCTGTAAGTATAACTGTATACCTAACTGTACAGCTAATTTAACCATGCAACATTTTCACTTACCTGTTCATTTACCCAGTCTGTCTATTGAGTAAACTATTATTACCCTCGCTCATATCATACGCATTTTTAGCTACTGAAGTATTTCTCTGCCATCGACCTGTTTAGTATAGTTAACCATCCAACATCCATCAATGTATAGTGTACATATTCAGCCAACCACTCATACTATGCAATGTCTTTTTATAGCTTTTTTTTTTTTTTTTTGCACTCCAGATATCTTGTATTTCTATACTTTTTCATACTGCGGCTCTATGTATCATGCACCGTGTATCTGTCTTTTGTGTACTTTCGTTGTGGCATTTTGCACCTGCCCTGTGTTTTGTTGTAGCTGCTCGACAATGAAATTTCCCCCCCGGGGGACCAATAAAGTACCTATCTATCTATCTATCTATCTATCTATCTATCTATCTATCTATCTATCTATCTATCTATCTATCTATCTATCTATCTATCTATCTATCTATCTATCTATCTATCTATCTATCTATCTATCTATCTATCTATCTATCTATCTATCTATCTATCTATCTATCTATCTATCTATCTATCTATCTATCTATCTATCTATCTATCTATCTATCTATCTATCTATCTATCTATCTATCTATCTATCTATCTATCTATCTACCTACCTACCTACCTACCTACCTACCTACCTACCTACCTACCTACCTACCTACCTACCTACCTACCTACCTACCTACCTACCTACCTACCTACCTACCTACCTACCTACCTACCTACCTACCTACCTACCTACCTACCTACCTACCTACCTACCTACCTACCTACCTACCTACCTACCTACCTACCTACCTACCTACCTACCTACCTACCTACCTACCTACCTACCTACCTACCTACCTACCTACCTACCTACCTACCTACCTACCTACCTACCTACCTACCTACCTACCTACCTACCTACCTACCTACCTACCTACCTACCTATCTATCTATCTATCTGAACTCTGTTGAACTCTGCATCCAGCAAATTAGTAGATAAAGCCTGGTCTGGTTGGAGGGGTGTATGCTGGGCGAAGAACATTTAGAAATCTCTTCCAATACACATTGCCTGTGAGCATCAGAGGTGAACCAATTGCATACACAGCTCGAGCAAGATATTCATCAGCATTTCTCTGACTACGTTCCTCCATTGAGTCAAAGAAGCTGTTGCTATCGCTAAGATGTCTGATTAATCATTTTCACCTCGAATAAAAGTAGAGGGACTTTTATCAGTGGTTGCTTGTTGTGAGCGCTGAGGGAACTTTATGCACTTGGCCAGATGATTCTGCATCTTTGTTGCATTCTTCACACATGATTTTGCACAGTATTTGCAAATATACATTGCCTTTCCTTCTACATTAGCTGCAGTGAGATGTCTCCACACATCAAATAGTGCCGTGGCATTTTCCTGTAAAGATTTTTGTATTTATTGTAAAAAAAAACAAATACAATTCCATGTACAGATAAATAGTTAAGCAGTTAGATTAAACAACTCCTTTGTAAGATATATGTTTTAAAATGAAACACGTATGGAAACAAGTGAATTAACACTCCTCAGTTAGCAGGCTCAAGCAAGCTAAAACCCACATGGTAGCAGAAACTAACTAGCAGAAATTGTTAACAAGTTAGACATTTAAACACACTTTGCTGTAAGCCACTATTTACTAGTTGAGAAAAAATAATGTATGTCATATAAAATATATTCACCCCACCCAGGATTGTAATCAAAACTTACCAGAAAGCATGTAGTCCTTGGCTCAGACAGTGTAGTAGTGTGGGCTCAATAGCATCTCATTAATGTGCAAGATCTTGAGAATCAACTATACATGTGATGGAAGAGTGCACTGCACATGTGATGGAAGAATGTACTGTGCATGCAGAGGGTTGCAATTCCATTGAATTGGGGAAAGTTTAACCAAAATATACCACAAGACCTAGAATTGCCTTAAGTGTATCCCACAAAAAAGGTTCACTGTTATAAGCTAACTTTTTTGATGAATTTAAGCAAGGGCTTAACTTCCCATGGAAAATTTCTGGAAAAAATCCTGAAATGTACCGGAATGTTTCCTACCCTTTGCAACCCTAGTTGTGAGTGATCTGAACCAATCATTAACATCTATGTTTCAAGTTTGGACAGTGCAGTACAGTACAGTACAGTACAGTACAGTAGAGCACAGTACAGTAAATAAAAGTAGATTATATTTCAGTTCAGTACAATAAAATAAAATATAGTTCAGTACAGTACAGTAGAGTACAGTACAGTACAAAAAAGCAGTGTAACAGTATTGTTTCCTTGCCCCAACCTGGGCTCAAATCAGGGATCCTCTGCACACATCGACAACTGCCTTCCAACTAAGCGTTATTACCTATCGCTCCACAAAAGCAACGACCCAAGTGAAACAACTATTTCAAGGTCTCAGAGCGAGTGACGTCACCGATTGAAACGCTACTAGCACGCACCACTAACTAATTAGCCATTTCACACCGGTTACATATAGTTCAGCACAGTCCAGTAAAGAAAAGTAGAGTATAGTACAATACATTACAGTCCTGTACTGTAGTGTAGAATAAAGTACAATATAAAGTAGAGCACACTAGAGTTGAGTACAGTATTATGTATTGTACTGTACTGAACTATACTCTACTGTACTAAACTGAACTCTACTGTACTGAGCTATACTTGACTGTACTGTACTGTACTGTACTGTACCGTACTGTTTTGTGCTGTGCTTTACTGTACTGTACTCTACTGAGCTCTACTATACTTTGATGTCCAAACTTGTGAAACATAGATGTCTATGGTTCAAATTTGATCCAGTCCGGACCAACCAAATTTGGTCTTATTTGGTGGTGGAGCTCATGAAAATAATTGCAAGTAGAATACCCACATATGCAGAGGAGGATATTGCATATTTCTATCTTTGTGTACTTATTTAGAATACATCACCATGAAGAGAATGACATTCATATCCATAATTATGCTTTTTTGTGTAGTACAGATAACGGACCTATGATGAAATTTTGTTACCACAATTCTGTTACCGGGTTTAAATCCACTTTACTTACTGTAGTTCATTAATCAAAAGTTATTTTTTTCAAACTCAAGGTGTCATATCATAGCTGACATCCATTCTTTCTGCATACATCTTTGAATTTTAATTCAGAGCAGATATTTTTGGAAAACTTTAGTTCAAAACTGCACAGTTCTTCCAGTAAATGTGTTTTTGTAGAATTTTCTGTGTAAATTCAAATTTCAAAGTAGTCCTTGTGCATAGAGTTTGTTAAATTTGAAATCAACATTTTAAGTGACAAATCTGAGTCTCCGTTACAGTGGAATTGCCCAAAGGTCAGCCTATATGTCTGTTTAGTATAATTTTTCCAAACGTGTACTTGATATACTATTCAAACATGTGAATGTGTGTGTGTCCATGTGTCTGTGTGTGGGTTAGTACAGCTGGCATTGGGGAGGCAGTCTAGCAGCCTGTGGTGGTGATGGTGTCTGTATGGTCTGGAATGAGTGTGTGTGTGAAGTGTGTGTGTGTATAGCTGCAGTTGGCTGCTGGTGTCCCAATCTTCCTGGTTTTACCCACTCCTCCTGGTCTTACCCATTCATCCTGGTCTTACCCACTCCTCCTGGTCTTACTCACTCTCTGCAGGCTACCCAATCTCTCTGAGAGCCTCACAGGGAGGTAAGGAAGGATGAGAGAGAGGGAGATGCCGGTAAGGGCTGGAAGCTGTGTGTCAGTGACTCCTGCCTGACTGTGAGACTGTGGAGTTGTGCTGAGCGTCCGTGCTTCACTCTATCGTTACATCTGGCTCTCTCCATGGAGCTCCCCAGCGTCACACATATGGGTGACAAGGCAGCAGACAACTCTGTCAAATGGCAGCTGTGCTATGACATGACGGCCAAGACCTGGTGGATGGTGAGTACAAATGGAAAGGATTTTAGATATTTTTCTTGTATGGTACTTGTTCAAACTATTCCTGAAATCATAATGTATATCGCCATGGTCTGTCGCTTTTGTTAAAACTACTGTTAAAAATGATAAATAAAAAGTTGGGTGTTATGATATCTGATAGCTGAATATTCTGGTGCGTCCAGATGTGTTTCAGTTGTTCTGTAGTTTACACATTTATTACTGTTTAAACAGCAATGACATTACACATATCCATCATTCGTAATATCCATTTGGTGTATATATTATTCCCCAAAACTGTTGGAAATGAATTAACAAATTGTTAGGCCTAGGCTAATTGTTTATTCTTCAACTTAATTTTGGGATGCTGATGTCATACAAGTGGACAAAGCAACAGTGAGTGTGAATGCTGTTACTAACATCATGAACTTCACTGCGTTGTCCTGTGCAAATACACAGAACTTTGTGCTTTGCAAATATTTAGTTTTGATCTAAGTTTCTGGTGCCACCAATCACCGTAGTTTGTAGCTCGTGCTGAGTAAATTGCATGATAGTTTCTATTCTATATTTGTTGGTAAATATTATGAAAGTCAGTATGTTGATGAATCTGCACAAACCATGTGGGCAGCAGGTGTCCCCATGTCTATATTACATACATCACTACACACACAAACAGTATACATTCAACTAATAGAGAAAGTAGCTGCGCAATTGATGTATTTCATCAATTGATTACTGGTGCATCATGATCACACAACACGTGTGCAAAATATGAACTAAAATCTCTATTATTTGTTTAGGGGAAAACAATTAACACAGTTTGTTTCATCACTCTTTGGTTTACTGATGCAGAATATACTAAGTCAAGGACTTTCTGTTGACAGAACTTGAGACAGCGTATGCTCTTACAACTGATCAGCTAAAAAATATCTGTTTGCTTCCACTATCATGTAGATCATAAGTACTGGCAAGCTGATTCTCAAAACCACTCTCATGCACACATTCACACATTTCCTCATGTTATGTTGTTGTCTTAGCTCAATTCTGACCAATCTGTGTTGAGCGTCTGTCTATATTGCATTACATAAACTGTCAAATGCAGTTGGACACAGACACTTTATTTTCTATCCCCATCATTTTGGAGAAAGGAGAAGAAGAAAAACATACTGTAAAGCTATACACAAAATCTCATGTCTCGTGTTCAGTTTCAGTAAGAACGGACTACATCCTAACTGTAGCGATGTGAACCTGTTCACAATTTGGTAAGGATATACAATATCAAATAGTTATGTAAATAATCTAGTTCTCCATTTTTTTTAAGGCGTTATCATTATGCTGAGTCTATACCATATCATTCTTACTGTGCTATGCGTATGCACAGTATTCATACATTCTACAGTATATCACTTCATTAACTGTATAGTAATATCTGGCCCACTCCTTTCCTCTCTCAGCCAGTTTCCTTCAGAATGGTCTGTATTTGCTTAATGTCCAAGTTCCCAGTTTTGCTTATTTATTCATCTATAATGAATTGAGTTTTCTCTTTTTTTTCCCATATTATAACAAAGGTGATTGCTATTCTCCCGCTCCCTCTCTCTTTCCTCATTAGCCACCCACACTTTTGTTTAAATCAGCTTGGCAATTAAGACTTGCTACGAGGCCTAACTAATAACTCATCAAAATGCTGCTCACTATGAGAAAGTAGCTGTCTCACAAACTGGTGTTTCACACATGTTCTTTTTTTGTCAACAATAGCTGCTTGAGTTACCTTTTGGTCCTGTCTGTTTGTGTGCAGAGCGGTTTTGTTGCCATCACTCTGGAAGTACCCTTTTTGAAAACAGAAAATCTGAATTGCGTGCATACTGCCTCAATCCATTCCATTAATCAGAATTCATTCAACTGCACAGATGAAAAGCCTTTAGAGCTTATGAGTAGTTTAGGCCTTCTCTCTTAATGTGAATCTAGCCTTTATGATTAATTATCTTAATTCCATAAAGGCTCCTGAGGTACCCAGCATATGCCTGTGTGACAGTTGCAATAAACAGACATTGTTATTGCTGATGAATGACAAGGGTTTAGGTTTGTTGAATGGTCTCAGTTCACAGTCATCTCTAACTGAGGCTGAGCACAAACCACTGTCCTGTCCTAATGGCCTGTTTCATTACCTTTGAATAACAAACTCACGCCCAAACAGCCATTATGCCCAGTTGTATGCATGTCTGCGTACTACAGGAGCTTCCTGTTCCCCCATGCAAACCTCTGGCCAGGATCATTAGGAGTGGAGGAGAGTGGGCGACACATGTTGGACTGGGTTGTGGTTTTGTAAAAGGCAGAAAGCCGGAAAAAGGAGTTCCGCTTCAAAAGGGGAGACACAACAAAAAGCCATTTGGATCAATTTCTAAATTAGGGATGTGAGGATTTTCCATCCTTCATATTTTCATTCAGCGCAACCCTTATGTCACTGTTTACTGCACATTCATTTTTACATTGAAGTTTACCATTGGGGATATTGCTGAGTGCAAAGCTTGTCATGGAAAATGGAGTGGGAGGAATACTGTGATATTCCAAATTGGCCTTGATTTACTTTGAAATTAAAGTTTGAATAGCGTCTTTCAGTTGACCGATACTTGATAGTCCTACTGCCAAAGTCTCTTGCCTCTGTGTTATGTAAACATGTCCCAACTACCAATGTTTAAGTTTTTGATTCAGTCAAATCTGATCTACACCATGCTTAAGGGAAACAAAATAAGAATCCTTAATCAAAGGAACATTTCCAAAAGTAAGGGCCAAATGGTGGGAGGGAGATTAATGTTGGCTGCAATGTCTAATGGGTTTGGGAAATTAAATACTAACATTTACATGACCAAAAGTTTGGTGGACTTCAGGCTCACACAGCATTACGCTATAGTTGCAGCTCAGTGAAAATCCGAATTTGGGCTGGGATTTAAGACCCCTACTGTGTCACTGGGGAGGAATCCCTCCAAGTTCCTTATCACTCTGACAGGAAACTTATGAACTTGTTAATGACAGACTTCTTTAAGGCCTTTGCATCTAACTTAAAGAAGTGTTAATGACAATCTTTTCTCAGGGCCTATACTGAACAGTATGTAGTTTAGTACAAGGGTTTGTGTTGAGGAATTGCTCCGTGATGATTGAATATTGAATGGCAACATGAAAGAGGTACTGTAACTCATATTGAAGTGTAGCTTGGTTAAATAATATTTTAATATTGTCCAGTCAGTGGTTTCAAATACTGGATGTTTATATGAGCCAATTTCTTTCAAATTTTCCCAATAATGCAGCTGACTTGGTGATATATCATGAAGGAGATCCTAAGAGGTACCACATTGTCTTCACTGGCTATTATCAGAATGTTGAGAGAGAGAGAGAGAGAGAGAGAGAGAGAGCGCTAGAGAGCGCTAGAGAGAGAGAGAGAGAGAGAGAGAAATTGAGAGAGAGAGAGAGAGAGAGAGCGCTAGAGAGAGAGAGAGAGAAATTGAGAGAGAGAGAGAGAGAGAGAGAGATACTTTCACTGTTGACTGCCGTAGCAGACTGTGTTGCTCAACCAACTCACCAGCATGACACAGCTCACAAATTGTTTTGCTTGCATCATTATCCAGCGGTGCAGTATGAATTTAGAACAATGTGCGTTACGCCTCTGCTAGCATACGTGTATGTCTTTTTACAGCCTGACCTCATTAAAGCTTCCTCTGGGTGCTGCCATTCACCACAGAGGGCAGTAAAATATCCCTACGCTGGTGAATCTCCTTCCTCAGCACTTCTCTTATCCTCTGGGGGAACAGAGAGTCAGCCCGGTGATTGTGGTCCCGAGCCATGGCTTCCGACGTCTGGAAACTAGTGTGATTTATTCTGAGAACCAGAGGCTACTGCAACAAGGCTAAAATTAGGGGAAAAGAATGGTAATTCGAGAAAATGGTAAAGGACCTTTTTCTGCCTTGACATGCAATTCTGACAGATAGGAGGAGCTGGCATGACAAAATAAGATATTGTTACTAGCTTCTCTTCTACCTACCTGGTTAAATAAAGGTGAAATAAAATAAAATAAAATAAAATTCTCCCTATTGATCTTTTTAAAACCTTTAAACCAAACACATTGGACACTTCCAAAAAAAAAAAACCTTCCTTGACATCCACTTTGAAGGACCAGAAGATGCTGGACAAGGATGCACGGTTTTCTTGATTAACTCATAATTAACAACCCTGGAGAACCCTAGATCTTCAAACTACAGCTTATCACTCTCTTTAAAGAGGCTAAAAAATAATAATTCAGTTTCTCTCTGTAAATCGGCCAGTATAATCCTCACACCATCTGTGCTATCAGATCTTAAGGATGCACGCAATGTTGTGGCAATCCTTCCTAGTTACTGTACACTTCTGTATATCCCATGTTATCCTTCTTTCTCTGGTCTGTCTTGGCTTCACTCATTAAGTACAGCACTTGAACATGGGGGGGGGGGGGGGATATACTCAGTGTATGTTGTCATGTCTGCCTAGACAAATACACCATGTCATGACTACAAGGATGTTTATGACATAATAGATAACAGTGATTTTAATTATACAGAGCTACATAAACAATCATTTCATATGGATAGAATAGGCCTCTTCAGTACTCACTGCTGATCTTTGTACCGTTATACAAGTTATATGTGAGCAACTGTGGGGTTCCGATTCAGAACTGAGTGATTTGTTAAATATGGGAGTGGCACTTGCTGCTTTACATTGAGATTATCCAATACTAGATTGAATAAGGGAGGTTTAAAGTTTTAGGACACTTGCCTGTTCAACTTTGGCCTTTCTCAGCAGTTTTCTATTCCTTCCCAGCTTTCATTAGATTGAATTGGGTGTTAGTGTAATTCTCCTTTTTGGAAATTGTGCATTAAGCTTGATTAAGTTTTTGGATTACTTGCCGGATTTGTGTGGAACTTTCTTTGCACTTGAGAAAAATGTGAACATGTAGACAGGGGGTTCAGTGCAGGTTATCCTTGATGAGTAGGAGTGAGAGCCTTGGTATATTGGTTCCAGATATGGTTCACCTATCAGAAGAGGCTTACATATTACCTGGTCATAGGGTTTAAACCTAGAATTACAAACATCAGCCTTAAAGTGGGCATTGCCAGGGCTTGAGCTTATTTGAATGTGTCTAGAGAGAGGATACCTTAAGTCAGTTTTGAAAGGTTACTGCATTTGTTGACATCTGAGGGGAGGGAAACTAACCTGTTTAATCTCACTAATTGCAATAATGTGTGGAGGACATTGCAGTTAGATAATTATCTTTTCATCACCAGTAGAGGGTGGTAATGAACCTCTTCTTGGTTTCTGATAATATCTCTGAGTCTGGAGTGGAGAGACAACAGTAGTTAGGCATCACTAGATAGTCACTGAATCTCCTTTAATGAAATCTGAATATATATAGAAATTATTTATTTTTACAGATCTGCACTTTTACCCACCATAAAGATTTTAAGTGAAACAACCCAAACATTGATATAAAAGCACAAGATGGGAAATGAAAATAGCATAAGTTCATGTAGAATATAGAATGAAGTCAGAAAGTCAGTAAAAGGTCATAAGGTGTCCTATGACCTATCACAGGGTTGCGTGATATTCTCATTATTTAATTATGGGACAATCACTTTTGTTATTCACACATTCACAAGAAATGCCCAGTTCAGGTGAAATGAGAAGAAGAATGGCAACATATGAACAGAAACAAGACCAGCCTTGTGTGATGTGATACTGCTGTGTGAGTCTTCCAGGCTAGTCAGCACTTGCTCTTCAGCTCCAACTCATAGAGTCAGTCGTGTGTACTGTACTGTATGGCTTGGCCCCACGTAACCATACAGGTCCTTGACAGGGGAAGGATGATATGACGCTTCAAAAGCTGTCTCGTGAAATCACTCACAGCCTACTTGAAACCGATACCTTTATCTCACATTGTTCTCTCTAAAAATAGAAACGAACTTTTTCCAAGTCTTCCAGATATATAATTACTCAGCAGTGCCCTCCGATCGGTTGTATCTAATACGTACAGTACATTAGCTTATTACAGCATAATCATTGGCAAATTACGGCAAAGCAATCATTTTCTAATAGCTATTCGTTTTGTCTCCAAGGGGATTTGGATCATGATAAATTAAACCTCTACATTATGCAAATTGACGTGGTGTGATTCTTGGAAAGGGAGCTGACTAAAGCCTACTTTGTAAAAGCATTCAGATTTTCATTTTGCAACAAGCCCTCTCTATTGTTACCACAAGGAAGGTTGACGTTGCTCTTTTCTTTTCTTTTTTTTTTAACCTTTATTTAACTATGCAAAACAGTTAAGAACAAATTCTTACTTACAATGACGGCCTACACCGGCCAAACTCGGACGACGCTGGGCCAATTGTGCGCCGCCCTATGGGACTCCCAATCACGGCCGGTTGTGACACTTTTGCTGATACCGTTTGAATGATTCATTTAGCTTCTAAAGTGGGTCGTTTTGAACACTATATGTGTTTATTCTCAAGGTATTTTAATGTGATTCAGGATTTTGATACATACTCATCTTATCATCTCATCCTTGTACTGTAGAAACTGTACCTTATCAGGTTGGTTGCAGCTGCTTCCAACCCTCTTGTAGGTTAGAGAGTTTTATCTGGCCCAGTAGTTTCCTTGGTCAAGGTTACAGCACCTCATGGGACAATTCAATATTATTGCAAATTGTCAAGCTTTTATTCTTTCAGCTCATGCCCTTGTTAGCTATTTGGATCTGTCCCCTCAGCTTTTGTGCAATTCTTTCCACCTCCACCAGCCAGAGATCTTCACTTCAAGACCATTCAAGCTGTAGGTTGTGTAACTTTTTCACTCTTTGTAGTGATTTATGTCAGTTCTTTTGGAAGACAATGTATACTGAACAAAAATATAAACGCAACATGCAACTTTTTCATTGATTTTACTGAGTTACAGTTCATATGAGGAAATCAGTCAATTTAAATAATTTCAATAGGCCCTAATCTATGGATTTCACATGACTGTGAATACAGATATGCATCTGTTGGTCACAGATACCTTAAAAATGATGGGCCTCAGGATCTCGTCACAGTATTTTTGTGCATTCAAATTGCCATCGATAAAACACAATTGTGTTAGTTGTCCGTAGCTTATGCCTGCCCATACCATAACCCCACCGCAACCATAGGGGCACTCTGTTCACAACGATGACATCAGCAAACCGCTCGCCCACGCAACGCCATACACATGGTCTGCGGTTGTGAGACCGATTGGATGTACTGCCAAATGATCTAAAATGACGTTGGAGGCAGCTTATGGTAGAGAAATTAACATTCAATTCTCTGGCAACAGCTCTGGTGGACATTCCTGCAGTCAGCATGCCAACTGCACGCTCCCTCAAAACTTGACACATGACAAAACTGTGTGGCCTTTTATTGTCCCAAGCACAATGTGCACCTGTGTAATGATCATGCTATTTAATCAGCTTCTTGATATGCCACACCTGCCAGGTGGATAGATTATCTTGGCAAAGGAGAAATGCTCAATAACAGAGATGTAAACAGATTTGTGTACAACATTTTAGAGAAATAAGCTTTTTTGTGCGTATGGATAATTTCCGGGATCTTTTATGTTAGCTCATGAAACATGGGACCAACACTTTACATGTTGCGTTTATATTTTGGTTCAATGTAGATAGCTCCCTCCCTCTCCAGAGCTGTCCTGGTCTATCAGTCCAATCCTGAACACTTTCACTCTACTGACAATGATTTACTTTTTTCATCACATTTTCTTAGTTGGACAAGCTCATATTTCTCTGAAGTTCTGGTTGTTTACTTTGGTTTCTGTCAATACCGGGACCTCACCAGTGGATGATGTAATGCGTGTCTCCCTGCCGGCAGCAGGTCTGAAGTTCCCCTCCATTGATGGCCTCCTATCCACATCTGTCTGGTTTGGAGCATCTCAGGCTTGTCCATTGTATTTCCTCCTGACCCAACACCAGCTAAACACTGTATATCCAGGAACTTTCAATACCACGTCAGTCGCTTTTGTCCTTCAGTCTAAATCGGACAAAATCTTCTCCCATCTTCCACAATTATAATATGTAAGTTCCAACTCTTTATACTGAGATGTTTTGGTGAATACTGTGAGTGAGCTGCAGGTATATATTCTAATTGTGTATAGTCTAAGCGTCAATTTAGAATAACATTGGGACTCAGTCAGAGATAACTTGATTCAAATACTGCTACTACTATGAGAAAAAAATACTTTAGAGCAGAGGTACTAAAGTACTATTTAAGAAGGTCCAGTCACACAAATTTCTTAGGAGGGAAAGGTCCGGATGGATATTGTAATTTATCAGCATAGTACCAACCTTGCAACCCATGCGACCGCAAACTGTTCACACCCCTCTTGTTGGCAGAGAGAACATTCTGCAGTTGAAAGCTAATTTCCTGCAATTCTACACATTTTGCCATGGGGTGGAGAGAAAATGTTGCAGTTTTAAAGATAATTTCCTGCAATTCTACATATTTTGTCTTATGTGTGTTCATATAACACCAGTGAGGGAGGCCCGCAGTGCGTAGTGACCCATTCTGGGTCAGGATCCGGACCGCGGTCCGACTGTTGAGTATGGCTGCTTTAGAACATCTAAACCTTTCTGTCTGGAATAGTGTTATTAGTGCAACGAGACTACGTGTGACCCTGACTGACCCTCTGCACCCACATCGTCTAAAAAAAGTTACAGTGGGATTGCAGAATCAAATAAATTAATATATAAATGAAACTGAATAAAAGCAAAGCTGCTTGACTTGAACCATTTGTTTTTAATGGAATGGTTTGGCTCACTATGAGGATGACTGTAATGTGCCACAAATGTTCCAAAATGGGAAAATGACGCTTAATTTGCTCTTAGTAAGCATTCAGAGGCTTAATGTAGTAGATAGGTTGTTCCACTGAAAAGAAGGAGAAACGTCTTGGCACTGCATCTTGGCAAGATTCGGTCCAATAGAGAGAGCGAGAGTTTCCAGAGATATTTCCCTCTTTCCACTCTCATCTAGCTTATGTTTTGGAAAGTGAGGCAAATCTCATTCGATACAGTAACAGGGCAGTAACAGCAATCCTTCTACTGTGTGTGTATTGCTCTACAGTTGTATAACACTTAGAGACACTGACATGTGTTGTCACTCATGAGCCACCTGAGTACCCTACACTAAACCACCTGTCAAGGCAGCAAGCAGCATACCGTGAACTGTAGTTTGACTCCCTCTCTGGGAAAACATGCAATGACATTGATTTTAGAACTTGTAGATGTGATTGTAGGTTGGTTATTTAATTAAGTGATAATGCCAGAGAAGCCGGTGTTTGCAGGATATATTGGCACGGGTGTTGTTAGGCCCAAGACAATGTCGAGGGCCGGCTATCCCCCTAACACTGGCTTTGAGGGCATTATCCCTTTTATACAACGGGTTACCAACATATTCAAATAATGATTGACACATTTTCATAAAAAACGTTATTTTTATTAATTTATTCATGCTATGTCATCCTTCCACAAGGTGTAGTCCTGACCAGAAATGTTCACAAGTCTTTGAGGTAGAGTCCAAGTCAAGTCTCAAGTCTCAAGCCTTTTAGGGCAAAGTCTAAGTCACATCTCAAGTTTTTTAGGGCCAAGCCTAAGTCAAGTCTCAAGTCCCTTTTGGCAATGGCTTTCTGCCTGCTGTGGGTTAGGTCTATAAAGCCGCTCAATCAAATAAGGACAAAGTGCAAATATGATTAACCACTATCCTCCCATTGATATAGATATGTCCTTCTCTGCATATCTTTTGCGGAAAGCAGACGTTCTAGAACGCTTTTTAGCCCTCTGTATTAAACTACTTGCTCTGTGTTACAATGCTGCCTGTTCCATGTTATCTGACAGAATGCACAACAAAAACGTATCCCAGTACTGACTTGCATTGTTCACAAGTCTCTCATCTACAGTTGTGGTCAAAAGTTTTGAGAATGACACAAGTATTGTTCTCCACAAAGTTTGCTGCTTCAGTGTTCTTAGATCTTTATGTCAGTAGTTACTATGGTACACTGAAGTATAGTTACAAGTATTCCATAAGTGTCAAAGGCTTTCATTGACAATTACATTCAGTTTATGCAGAGCCAATATTTGCAGTGTTGACCCTTCTTTTTCAAGACCTCTGCAATCCGCCCTGGCATGCTGTCAATTAACTTCTGGGCCACACCCTGACTGATGGCAGGCCATTCTTGCATAATCAATGCTTGGAGTTTGTCAGAAGTTGTGGGTTTTTGTTTGTCCACCCGCCTCTTGAGGATCGACCACAAAATCCATGGGATTAAGGTCTGGGGAGTTTCCTGGCCATGGACCCAAAATGTCTATGTTTTGTTCCCCGAGCCACTTAGTTATCACTTTTGCCTTATGGCAAGGTGCTCCATCATGCTGTAAAAGGCATTGGTCATCACCAAACTGTTCTTGGATGGTTGGGAGAAGTTGCTCTCTGAGGATGTGTTGGTACCATTCTTTATTCATGGCTGTGTTCTTTGTGAGTGAGCCAACTCCCTTGGCTGAGAAGCAACCCCACATATGAATGGTCTCAGGATGCTTTACTGTTGGCATGACACAGGACTGATGGTAACGCTCACCTTGTCTTCTCCTGACAAGGTGTTTTCCGGATGGCCAAAACAATCAGAAAGGGGATTCATCAGAGAAAATGACTCTACCCCAGTCCTCAGCAGTCCAATCCCTGTACCTTTTGCAGAATATTAGTCTGTCCCTGATGTTTTTCCTGGAGAGAAGTGGCTTCTTTGCTGCCCTTCTTGACACCAGGCCATCCTCCAAAAGTCTTCGCCTCACTGTGCGTGCAGATGCACTCACACCTGCCTGCTGCCATTCCTGAGCAAGCTCTGCACTGGTGGTGCCCCGATCCTGCAGCTGAATCAACTTTAGGAGACGGTCCTGGCGCTTGCTGAACTTTCTTGGGCGCCCTGACTCCTTCTTCACAACAATTGAACCTCTCTCCTTGAAGTTCTTGATGATCCGATAAATGGTTGATTTAGGTGCATTCTTACTAGCAGCAATATCCTTGCCTGTGAAGCCCTTTTTGTGCAAAGCAATGATGATGGCACATGTTTCCTTGCAGGTAACATTGGTTGACAGAGGAAGAACAATGATTTCAAGCACCACCCTCCTGTTAAAGCTTCCAGTCTGTTGTACTATCTCATTCAGCATGACATAGTAATCTCCAGCCTTGTCCTCGTCAACACTCTCACCTGTGTTAACGAGACAATCACTGACATGATGGCAGCTGGTCCTTTTGTGGCAGGGCTGAAATGCAGAGGAAATGTTTTTGGGGGATTAAATTCATTTTCATGACAAAGAGGGACTTTGCGATTAATTGCTATTCATCTGATCACTCTTCATGACATTCTGGAGTATATGGAAATTGCCATCATCAACACTGAGGCAGCAAACTTTGTGGAGACCAATACTTGTGTCATTCTCAAAACTTTTGGCCACGACTGTAGAGTCCATGTCAAGTCTCAAGTCAATTGATCACGAGTCTAAGTCAAGTCATGACTTGCGACTTTAGTGCAACTCGAGTCCGAGTTTCCATCTCTGGTCCCGACACAAATCTAGGGTTGTTCGTTCTAAATGTTCCTTTGCCATTCTGGCTGGCAACCTTCTTATCCCTTGCTTGCTAGCTAGCCAACTACGGCTAACTTACAGTCTCGTCAAAAAGTGCAGCCATAATAACAGCAAAGTAGCAGCATTTGCATTTGTTTAAACTGATACATCCATAAAAATGAGCTAATGATGCGCGATTTCGCCTGGCATAGAAAATATGCTCACTCCTCAGGGAGCTAGTCAACAACACACTTAACACAATCACTTCAAAATGAAGCTTGAAAGACTGCAAACTAGCTGCACTTCGTTTTGTTTGACCTTTTTTCAATTTAAATGTCTTTCTATACATCGATAAAAAAATTATGCCGCTGATTCATGACTTCGACTGGCTGAGAAACGCTGCCTGTCTGTCATCTGGACACCTTCATTACTATGCGACAACTGGAGATCGAATTTGAATATTGAAACAATGTTGCAAATGTCGGAGACAGACAGCAAGGTTTATACAAACCTCTGCTGTTGAAAACTAAATGTTAGTCTAAAATAAATATGAGATAAAGTCTAGATGCTTTTTGTAGTGGAGATCAAGTTTGTTAGGCTGACGACAGTGGATTGCGTAGTCAGATGGAACAGAGTAAATAGGCATTTTAAGGACATAGATTTAGCCAGTTGTAACTTGTGGAATAGACAACGTCTGGAATGCGGTTTTAACCAATCAACATTAAGGATTAGACCCACCCGTTGTATAATTCTCTATAGCATCCTCCTGCTGTCAGTGCAGAGAAAAATCAAAACATTATACCATTATCCAACCACTTCATTAATTACACCACACATAACGCTCTGCATAAGTAGGCCGTTTGCTGCCAATTAGATTTGTATCTGTTCTCTAAAAAAACACAACTGTGTGTTGTAGTACCTCTTTCCAACAGTTGGAGTAGGTTCGGCAACAGTTCTACTTTTATGTATGCACAGAAATATTGTATATCACTCACAGATACAAGAACAATGCTCTTAGATTCACCTTAAAAAATACGATAAAGTATATCTAACACATAAACCCATATACTTATTTGCTTAAAATCTAAATGTTGTTCAAGATAGTTCCTAATCAATTTGATATAATCAATTTGTGTTGCATTTCGAATTTCACCATTGCAAAGTGAACATCACTTTAATGTTCCTAACGTAGTGAAAGAGAACGCTGACTACCAGGCAACATTCTGATACTGCCCTCTTCAGGAGACCATACTCATGTCAAGGACTACACTTCACTCACAATGATTGAGTGCAGCATATCTGTATTCTTTGCATGCGTCGTTTTCACTTGTGTAACGATGACAATGTCATAGTTTTGTCAGTTCATATCATGGCATGAGTCCTGGCGTCACTCCTCTGTCTTTAGGCAATACACCTTTTAGCTGTGCTCACACAAAACATTTCACAACTATTCAGGGATTTGTAGCTGTCTTACTCTAGCAATAAATTGAAAACTCATTTATACTGATCCCTCTAAGTATTTTTGGTATGTAGATTTAGCAATATTTATAGTTATTGTGTCATGTAACCCATATCAACATAGTATAGCTAACTGGTATATTGAAATTGTAATATTTCAAAAAAACACATTAAACTATCTTTAAATGTCATTTTGTGTTGAAAGAGATTTTTACAGGAACCTTTCAATTCACATTTGAACTGCAGATAATGTCTCTCCCGTTCACTTCAGCACAGCCTTCCTGTGGTAAACTCAGATGGCATGCCAAGACAGATTACTCCACCAAATTCAGGTTGGCCTAAGGGCACACATGCATCATCAATCTGCAAGTTTATTTGACCATAGGTGAATGAATGTCATGAATTTCATTGTGTAAGCATGTGATTACACAAGCGGTTATTGACTGAGTAGCCTAATGTAGTGGTTGTGCACCGTTGGGGGGGGGGGGGGGGGGGGGTCGTCCACACACACAAAATGTTTTTAAGGAACTCAATCCTGCTTTAAATTTACTCTTGAAAGTTGTAATTGTAAAATGCACAACTTGTTAAAAATGTCCATATCAACTTTTCCATGTTTAGGTTTTTTAGGCCATTGATAATACACATTAGACATGACAATATGTATAGACTTGCAGGAAATAAGATTTTAACCTGACAAATTCTCTCCACCAACGAGAAGGGTTTTGAACTGTTTGTGTCCATAGAAATAGACGTGGCGTGTGTGCGCGCGCGCGATGTTTCCCAATGCTGGAAGGGGGCCCCGAGTGAAAAGGTTTGGGAACCTCTGGCCTAATGTATGATATTTAATCAAGTTGGCGTTCTATCTTGCAAAGGCAGTCCATAACCACATTTATGCTTGACATTGTCAAGTCCGATTTTACAGGTGGTGGATGATGTTATTTTTCTCAGAGTATGACATGTACAGCCTACATCTTAACTTTTAACAGCACCAATATTTTACTGCACATGGCCTAAATGTGTTGGTCCAAACCCGATCCTTTTTATTGTCAGTGGTCCCACACTGAATTATACGTCTTTCTCCAAGGACCCAACACAAATATAATTTTCAAGAAACTGTATGGAAACAATAGGCTACTACATATTTTTCATAATAAAGGAAATATACTTTGAGATCTTCAAATCAAGTAGGCCTATTTATGATATAAACATGACTTTAAGTTTAGGCTATGTTAATGCAATTGATTTAGCATATCAGGCCTATCCATGAGAGGATGTAACGAGGTAAAGGTATCATGAAGGCCTAATTTATGAAATCAATCATTTACATTTTAAAACTAACTTCATGGTGCAGAAAAAGCCTAATGGAGGGAGATTCTATGAAGTTTGCGCCACATGGTTTCACATTGAAATCTCATTCAGGCTAAAATACAAAAGCAACGTTTTTGTCCGTTCTGCAAGTTTGCTTCAGTTTGATGTTCTGCTAATTTCATTTCAAATAAGCATTCAGATAAGATATCATAGAAAAATAACTACCCAACATCCGTAAAAGAAGTACAGGTAAAATAAGATGAAAAAAAGAGTGACCAATCCCAAGTATGCCGAGGTATAAATAACTTTACAATTGGAGATGGTTGTGATTTCAGTATTGTATTTCCCCTTTGTCTCCCTTTGATTCGTGCAACCATGGATCAGTGAATGTTTCCCAATGGTTAATTATACATTTCAGCATCTAGCCAAAACCTGTTGCATTTTTTATTCTGATTTCATTCCGTATAGACATTTAACAGACACTCGTCCAAGCAAGTGAATTCGTTTGGCCAGAGGCCTTCTATTCAACAAAAGATAAATCAATTCAAATCAAATTGAGTTATTAATTTAGTTTACTGTTTGTTTACTGTTTAATTCGTGTTGTTCTTGTCGTCCTGTACAAAAACGATCAAAAACATGTTTATAGCATTTACTCCTGCTTAGGGGTTTTATAGAATAAACAATTATTGGACGTCAGAACTAAAACGTATCAACAAACCAACCACAAATAAACAAGAAACCATTAAATTGATCCCATCGTGTTATGTAAAATATCTCATAGTTAGTGGTAACCTAGAAATTATTTAGTATTTTAAATCCATGTCTGGGGAAATATAAATTATTATTACTCAAAAATGTAACTAAAGGATATAGACATTTACTTTAATTGTCAAAGTAATGTGACATTTGAAAAATATGACTGTTTGTTTCAAGAAAATACTCTTGTTTTACCTCATATCACCAGTTTGGGCAAAAAGGTTTGAAGTTAGTGTTCAAATTATACATTTATGGTTATTGATAATCATAGCATGGTAAAAAAAAACAAAAAAAACATGAATGTTAGAATTTTATTTTAGCATTTAAAGGGTTAAATAATCTGACGAATAATTGGCGTTTTCCAATCTCAATTGCATAAACCTGCATTTTCTAAAAACAGAACATAATGTCAAGATGGCCTGGGTCGGGCCTAGATCTAGCTGAATCAAACATTATCACACCATTAGCAAATAAACATGTGCAATAAAAATAAAAGTAAGAAAACAATCTGCCTCTCCAACTCTCGAATGGATTGTCTAATTTCATTCTCATATATTAACAAATACTCCAGTATAGATTTTGTATGATCAGTTGATCGTTAAAATGCAAACTTGAGACTTCGATTCAAACAGGTGTATTATCCCATTGCATAATCAAGTTCGTAGGCCTAGCCTAGATAAAACCTTAATATTCTTAATCAAATTATGATATTAAGATTTTAATTAACAGGGCCATTTGACCTTTGGCGTCAAACAGTGAAGTGACATCGAAAGAGGAGATTAACCTAGTAACAGCCTATACATTGAGGATTCCTTTGCTCTAGAAATCGTTAGTTCAGGTTAAATAGTGACAAAAAGGCTTGCATGCAATCACTTCAAACCAAATCCTAGAATTATCACTGTTATAAGTTCTACAATTATGTAGTAATATTACACTGCTTAATCATGAAGAATGTGCTCATGGCCTACACATTTCAGTAACACGTTATTTTAAGGGTCCATAATACACCATTTAATCAATTTATAAGGCATTTACAAACCTATTGCTAACCATTTATGGATCATTACTCCCACATTTGTAAATGTTAGTAAGCTAGTTAGTCACACGTGATGTTTAAATAAATATATGTTAATGGTTGTTTAAGGACATATATAGACATCCTGTGTTATGTGCTTATTCTTTACCAGTTACTGCAGGAATGTCTACCAATGGCATACCCATATTTTTGTGAGAAATTACACTGGTCACTCAAAACATTTATAAAGTATTTATAAAGTATAAATAGCACTCACTTTAGATCAGGGACTGCAAAAATAATATACTAATGATTTGGTAAATTGTTTATTAATGTGGGGCTAATGATTCATAAATGGTGATCACAATTTATAAATGCCTTTAAGGGTTACATAACCCTTAAAATAAAGTGTACTGAAACGCAGAAAGCAGTTGAACACACTGGGTCCATTCTTTGGAAATGTCACGCTTGTAAACTCATGCAGGACTTTCGTGCGTTTTGAAGAGTATTGGTAAAATAAAACATTTAAAAAACGTTCCATTATTAAGCTGCAGAAACCAGTGTGTGGGGTTAATTCCGTGGAAAAGTAAATTTATAAGAATGCTTATGCTATTTTCATGAAAGTGAATATCAATAGCAAAATCATTAGGCTATGAATTATGAATACTTATTAATTAATTACAAATCATCTTGTGTTTGGAATGTTAGGCTATTATAGTCAACTTCAGGTGTATTATCCTTGAGGATGGACGCATAACCGGCTATGGTCAAGTTCCCTTCTCCGCTTCTGAAAAGTTTGAGCAAAGTGGGGTTAAAGGCAATGACAGATTTGACAACACCTGAAACGTTGACAGCTCTTCAAACAACTGTGCAGGTGTAATAAAGAACTGGGGATGTAATGCACGTTTACACACACACACACACACACACACACACACACACACACACACACACACACACACACACACACACACACACACACACACACACACACACACACACACAATAAAAACAAGACCAATATAATGTGTAACATTTATTTGATTAAAAAGTTTAGCAACCTATAGCCTAATATAGGCTATTATAGGCTGATATAGCCCTATTTATATCGCTCTGAGATTACAACATTATTTGTAATAGCGGCTCACAGTGGGCAATAGTTGTCTTTTTGCTTTTTATAAACTACGCCATCAAGTGCAACACTAATAGAATGCCTTAAGCCACACACTACCTCTCTCTCTCTCTCTCGCACTCACACATACACACCCGCGCGCACACAGACACACACACACACACACACACACACCACCTTCGTGTTTCATCTATTCATTCTCCGAGAAGACTGTAAGATCTCCTATGAGCCCATCGTTCGGGATGTCTTTAAGGACATTCACGAACAGACGGAGCATTGATATCACATGCTAAGGACATATAGGCTATGTGTAGCCTACAATGCTGCAAATCAATGAGACCGAAGGATCAGTTCTGTAATTTAAAGATATAAAAACCAATAGCAGCACGATACATTACGCCACCATCAAGCGGTGTACAGTTTGCAGAATCTGCCCGAAATCGTTCAGCCCGTACCTCTATTATAGGGAAATCTTTATTTTGTCCTATTTTACCTTGTAGCGAAGATTCTACCGGGATTGACGCTGCAGACTTCGCGTGGGACGTTTCTATTTGATCTCTGCGGGTTAGTCTACCATCCGAAGACCACGGATTACTTCTGTTCGCGTATAAATGGATATGGAATAATAATAAAAACACGTCGACGAGATGACCATGCGTTGAACCGCGGTGCTGCATAAGATATAACTTGTCTGGGGGGTTGGCAGTTTCGCTTCGAAATGGTACGTTTACAAATCAATTTCATCATTATTTGTCCACGTTACAACAGACGCAAAGCGAAAATGATCACGCGTCAACTGTGTGCACTCTGTAAAGTCAAATTGAGATTGCGTGGAGTTGCATTTTGGTGTTCTGCTCCTTTCCGTCTTTCTCCGCAGCCTACTCATTTTATTGTTGGTTTTCAGCCAAGCGGAGTGTTTGTGGGAAAGGCTAGAAATGCAGACACGGTATATTTATGTTACACCTGCGCGTAATGATTGATATAGGCTACAAGGCGTTTTGGCACTTCGCCGCAGTGAAAGTTATTCGTTTTTTTTGCCAGTTTGAGTAGGGCTGCGCAGATGTATATTCACCACGGGATGTCAAAGGCCAAGTTGAAGTTCAAAGCCAATATACTCTGTGTCCGGTTAGAGTTTCTGCAGAAAATGGCCGCAGCCGGAGCCGGAGCCGCAGGGACACCGGCTTGAATTTGAACCATAGACCGACAGAGGCGCTCCGTCTCTGGATGCAGTGCCGTTATAACACACATAGCCTACTCGCAAAGTTGCAATCTGAGTGCCATGCACTCAACTGGCATGGGGATATTTAGAGTCTGTGTGAAAACAATATACTTTCTCTGGCCTCCTGTTTTGGAAATATCGAATAAATATATTCAGGACTTTATATTTTGTGATGTCATAGATAACAAAATGGCCCATTCTTCTAGTAATGTCTGAACTGCAGTTCACTTCCCTTCGTGATGGCTGATTTACCCACCACCACCACCACAGCTATAGACCTTAAACTTGTTCTACTTGGATCGGATGCAGTTATTACTTTATACTTGGCTTATATAACGTTATTGTCAACTCTGGGTGTTAGCTAATATTGATGCAGACAACCTTGTCCATTCAGACTGATCTCAGAATAGTTTTCTTAGCTTTGCCAGAAATGAACTGTTCTGGTACTCACTTAAAGTAGACCAGGAAAGTTTATATGTCCTTTTTCTCTTCTGGCTTTATGGAGAGTCGTTGATACTCTTGTGCGTAATGACATGGGTATATATCTTTTAATGGGAGATATAGGAATATTAGGCCTATTTTAGTATACAATCCCAACCATTGACATCACTCAAACTGTGTAACATTTTGGGTCTTTTCAAACTTTAATGCTACAATGAATTTGTACTTACACTTTATTGGCTTCTTACTATCCATTAGTTTAAAACGTGTTGTTGTGTTTATAGTTACAAAAGCTGAATGTCTCCATATAGTTGAAAGAGATCATCTTTCTTGGATAGTTCTCCAAATATTTTCGTCATTACACCGACCACTTGTTTTGTGTGCAAGTCACATCTGACAATAATAAATACAATACTGTAGAAATTGACAATGAAAAGTAACAGTATGCTCACCACTGACGTCTCTGCACTTTTACGCACAGAAGTTTATAGCTTATTATCAGGTTGTATAGTCAGTGTGACATGGTCTCCCTATGTGCCTGCATATATTCGATTACATTGACATTTTAGTCATTTAGCAGACGGCTTTTATCCAGAGCGACTTACAGTAGTGAGAGCCTACGTTTTCCGACTTGTCCCCTGTGGGAATCGCCATGCTCTACCAACTGAGCCACACTGGACCACAGCTTAATGAAGTGTAGTAATAACAGCTCAGTTAAGTGTAGTTCATGTTGTAGTTTAGTCATGATAGGCCACTTGGGGATAACTACTGTATCTGTGAACCAACGCACTCGAATGGTTCATAGGCCAATTACGCAGCAAGTTGCCAAAGACACGATTTTGAATTAACCACACAAGCGCACACTCAACATCGCTGTCCTCGATGCTGTGATAGGCTATGCGAGGGAGGTAGTGTTTCTAACCATCCGTACCAGTGTTGCACCTGATCTAAACGCATTACTTTGTTTAATTCCTGGACTTAACGGGTATTGCCACAGGGAATCAGGGTTACTGCTTCTTTAAGTGATTTTTTGGGGATGGGCTATTTTCATAACGTCATTTAATTCCTCCCTCTTTTTCATTTTCTCATTCTTTGATTATTTTTCTCTCCCCATTTCCTAAATGGAACACATTGCCCGAGCATTTTCATTTCCCAGCTTTCCCAATATGTATTAAAAGTTAGCCTACTATTTTTATTTTCCAGGATTTTAAAGTTGAACTTCTCTTCTGTGTTCTGAGGGCTTACATCTCAGTGGACGTAAACTGCAAGTCAATTGAGGCGATGGTGGAGGTGCGATGATGATGATGAACTTTAAAATAATGATTCACTAACTTGTCTGTCTTTTGCTACCTGACAAGTTGTTATAAGTTCCTTTTCATCATGATGTACTCTCCTCTCTGTCTTACTCAGGTAAATTATTCCTTACTTTTTGGGGGGAGATATTATGCATGTGCGTCTGTCTTGACTGAACGTGGCTGTGAAATGCAGATGATATTTCAGTTTAGAAAAGGGCGGGTTGAGTTTTTGGCACAGTCCTTAACGAGACGCGGAAACCTGAGTCTCTCAGCCTCTATTAACGTCAGCCTTTTTGTTATCACTATATTTTACTGAATAGCATTATTCCGACTCAAGTTTAACGTACATTTTTATTCTCAGCTTTTCATGAAGTTTGTTCACCTTGGAGAAGTATAAGGCTAAAGTATTCGCATTTTCATTCATTAGCTGTGACCGATGCAGGCGCATGATGGCAAGCGGTGCATGCCAGAAGTATCATCAGAATTGTTAATCTTAAAGTATAACGAAAAGTTAGGCTATCAACCCTGTGTATGGGAGAGTTCTACCCGAAGTATTCTACTCATTTTTGATTTAAGGAGGGACAATAAACCACCCCCGAGAAATGTGGTCAGGCAAGGGAGCACTTCGGCTCAGCATTGATGTCCTGATTCATTAAGTAAATGCTTATAATCCTTGTAAATAAAAAAAGGCCATGCAAACAAATAGCTTGTCGTTGGATACGGATTAGTTTGATTTAAATGTGTCTGTTCTCTCTCTAATGGAGTAGTGTGCACTTGTGTTTTGCGGCATTTTGTGTATTCAAATAGTCTATCAGTTTATTGAGAACACTACTTATCACAATCTGCTATCAGGATGTTTATTTTGAATATTTAGTAGTGACCAAGTCAGAGACACATTTCTTACCTGATGTTGGGGATTCTTTCTTATTGTATTTTTTTCGCATGCATTTGGATTAGGCCTATTTTGAGTCAGGTTGACGCACGTTTTTGGACATCTAGTTAAATAAAATTCATTTTTGATCTAGTATGCATCCAATAAATATTTAATTGAGTTGTAATTGAGAAGATAATATTGCATACAATTTGAATGTAAAAGAAGTGATATGTAAAGAAAGGCACTGCCTGGCCTATATCAATCAAGTAGCCTATGACCTTTGTAATGCAAGGGAGGCCTATAATAGTCCATGTTGGATTTGAGGAGCCTATTTCAATATGTAGGTGAATGTATTTCACTTGGTTAAAACGATCCACTCTTCAATGTATTGATAGCTTTTAGCTCCCATTTACACGCAATAAGGAATAGCCTTCATATAGGCCTACTGTAGTTCACCAGTACAATTTTAATTTGTTGGTCATTTTCAAATGGAATTACACTTAACTTAATTCACAAAGTACACAGTAATAAAGGGATCATAAATCAATAATATATCTTGTTTTAATAGCTGAAGACATAAATAGTACCGTAGTTTCCGTTAATAAATGCACTGTAAGTGGAATCCACAGAATAAAGGTTTGGGTTTTCTTGCATTGGTTCTAAACTGTTATTGTGTTTTTAATTCAGTAGAGGAAATAATATTAGGCTAAATTTCTCATGTTGCTGTATGCAACAGGTTCCATGTGTTTTACTGAATGTATATTTCAATAGTATTGTAACTTTGTAATAATACAGGTGACAGTTGTATTATTAGTGTGCTTATGGAGTTGCCTTATATGAATAGTAGCAGTTCAAACACAATAATGCATTAAGTCCTTGGCCTATTTTATTTACAAATGTTTATTGATGTCTCAGCATTATATTTTTTACCGAGATGTCCAGTATATCATTATGATTGGTTATAATCAGCCGATGCATGAATTGTTTATTCATTGAGATTATCCAAATGAAATAATGAAGATGGTGAACCAAGTGTGATGTGAAAAGGAGTTCTATTTTTGGTCTTGGAATTAAGTCTGGAAGGCACTCCTAGTTTATGCAGCCAACTGGTTTGTTGCATTGCTCGTATGCATATCTTTAAAACTTTTCAACAATAGTTAATTCAGACTTCTTTAATGGTAGTAGAATATCAGTGATGTTTGTAATATTTAGATGAATGTTAATAAAGCACAATAGTTCATTTTAAAACAGCAGAGATCAGCTCTTTTCCTTGAGTTGAATGCAAAACAAATTCATAAATTCCTATGTATTTTAACATTTAAACACTTGAGACTTCAAAAATAAATCTGAATTCTGAAGACTAATCGGCCTATAATAACTAAATAAGGGGAAGAAATGTTTGTTTACAAAAAAGCACTCTGCAATAGTTTTCTAAAGTTGGAGTTATGGTTAAGGTACATTGCCGTACTAATTTGTGAGCCATGAACTACCCGCCTGCCTCCACCTTAGGAGAGGAGAGCTGCTCTCGTGCCCAGCTCAAGTTGCACCTTCCCTGGTGTGGATTTTGGGAGGGTCTGATAGCTGGAATGAGCCAGGCTGAGCTCTACAGTGTGCTGCTCTTCTGAACTGTAGCTGTAGCAGGCCAGCCAGCTAGGCAGGCGGGAGGTGCAGGGCCGTACCAGACTTGTGTGAGGCCTCTCATCTGCTGGCTGTCTGAGGCAAGGAGAGAGAGGAAGGCAGGGAGAGAGGAAGGGAGGCAGAGCGTGCCAGACAACACTGCTGCGGCTCTGGCTCTGCTGGCAACCTGAAGGGCTGTGGCACTGCTAACGCTAAACATAAGTTATTACACATTATTCCTTTACTGCAGATGCAAACGTTTTGTTATTTTTGTTACCTCTTCCATGAAGCTTTTTTGATTCTTCACTTCTGAGTTTAATTTACCTGAAATCATAAGCGATTCTCCTTTAAGGTCTGACTGAGTTTTTACTGACCCCTAAACCTCTGTGCTTAGCAAATCATTTTCACCAGGCTTCCTTGCTTGAGGGATGGGGACTCTGTTGTGGTAGTGGGCTTAAGGGGCATAACCCCAAGCTAGCATCAATATGGTCAATAAACCTTACCATGACTAAGTGAATGCCCTCTGCTACAACGTGGGTATTCCTACAGCCGCATTTAAAAAGAGATGTAGGCTAATATCCATTTTAATAGGAAGTAGGGTAAGACAACGAGTATACAGGGCGTTAATACTTGTAAGCATACATGTGAAATTCATGGAAGATATTTACTGAATTTATCATGTTGAATCACATGATCATGAATAACATGAAATGATGACCCACCTTTGAAGCATGTCAGTTTATATGATCTGTCAATTGGGTCATTTTGATTAGTTAGTAAGATCGTGCCACTGATGCGTTGTGTGTCTGCTGGAGAACTGTGAGGCTCAAATCCCACTGTGCTGGAAGTGTGCTGTCATGCCCCCATTTTCTCATCGATTCATTCCGTTAGAGCTGCAATTAGTGCCTCAAGGGTGAACCCAACGTCGGGCCAAGCCAGGCCTGAGCCGGCCGCTACACAGCCAAACCATTTCACCATATTAAAACTCATCCAACTTTCATTCATTTCTGTCAAGTTCTACTTTTTTGCCCTGTGTTTTGTTTTAGTGGATGTGAAATCTAAATGTCATTATTGATATTGCTCTCCCATTCAACACAGACCTGTCTTTTTGTCTGTGCTCTACATATAGTTTGCAAAGATGTTTCCATTGATCCACCAGCATAATAGTTTTGCTTTTGTGCAATCAGTGCCTGCGTTGCATAAGCACGTTATAAAATCTAGGTTTTCACCCAAAATAATTTTTAGGCCCAGTCTCAACAAGAACAGTTTTTGTGTGTAACAGTTGTTCTGGTGATAGCAGACAGAGCAGGACCTTCTTTAATTAATGCTGAAATGTTCTGCACTCCTCTCCATGGTTGGACACATTGGGTTGAAGTGCCGCTTGCTGCTCTCTAAAATCCAACAGTTTCCAAAAGAACCCCTGCTGGGTAGAGATTGGTATCTCTGAAGCCATCATCACTGGAATGGGGGTGGGGAGAGTTCATACGGAACAGAAATGCTTGCCCCACTTTTCCTCTCAGTGTCCTGAGTGGCACAACAGTCCTGGATATGCTCTCCCTCTGCACCGCTCATCAGATGCACTGCATCTAATGATGTTCGCTCCCTGCCTGCATGTGCCAATCAACATACTAATTAAGTTTATTTTGATTATTGGCCTCTCCAGAGTGTTTGGGGAGGGTCTTCTACTTTTTAAAAGTCTTTATTTATTCATGTCAGGAAGTGGAAAAATGGGACGGGTCTTAAGTAGAGCAGCTGCCTTCATGTGTTGATCCCGGTGACTGTCTGATTGTCACTAGGGTAAAGTAGGAGGGCGGGGGCCCTGAAAAGTGCCCGCAGTTATAAAACCCGGAGCTCTTGTCATAGAGACTTGGACTCCATGTGGCCATCGTTGCAGATGTCTGTCGAAGGTTGGCTGCATTTCATATCACACCCAGGTTCCTCGGCAGGGAGCATGGTGAGCAGCATTTTTTCATATTTACAGTATGACGCCTTGTTTGAATTCCAACTGAATATGCAACCTCCTCTCACCGGTAGCCAGGGGAGATTAGAACTGAGGAAGTTTTCTGGGCTTTTCACTTTTCACATTGGCCAGGCCAGACCAGGGTGTAGCTAGCTCTCTGTGACAGACTCAACCAGGTTGGCAATGTCTCTCTTGTTGAATGATGCTTATAATGGATTCCTTGGCCTGCAAAGCCCTGGCCTAGAACTGGTATACAGGAGCCAGTTATAACAACTGCATCGGGTCTCTGAAGTGCTTTTAGGATTCTGAGATAGAAGGAATTAAAAATACAAACAATTAGGCTACACTTAAGCTCACGTCTCTGTGGTTGTATTCCCAACTCCTATTCAGTTGTTATTTGTACTTGGTACAAATATATATATCATATCTATTATTGTATACCCACATGGACAGAGTTTGGGATATGGTAAGACATGGCCTTTACTATGTTTACTATCAGTGTATATGTCTTGGAAATGGATGAAAGCTTATGAAGGCAGGCAGTCTGTTTCAGAGTTAGAGGGGTTGAGTCTCAAAGTTAGAGGGCTTGAGGCTCAGAGTTAGAGGGCTTGAGGCTCAGAGTTAGAGGGCTTGAGGCTCAGAGTTAGAGGGCTTGAGACTCAGAGTTAGAGGGTTTGAGGATCCGAGTTAGAGGGTTTGAGGCTCAGTAGTAGGACGACGTGAGAAGAACCTCAGTTCTTGGCAACACAAACAGAGTGCTGCTGGAGAGGCTTTTTGAAATGTTCCAACTGGAGGGCTATCAAAAATATACTGTTGCCGTGGCACAGCGCTGTGTTTATTTAAAATATCTGTGAATCTACCTTTGGTCCACTGCTGTTGCCAATGTAGCCTCGTTATGCACTGAACTGAATTCCTGGGTTTTAACCGTTCACTTATTCTTTCTTTCTAATGTCCATCAAACTTTATTGTTAAATGTACCATTGAGTGAGTAAAATAGTTTCTTAAGGATTTTGTCCAGCACATCAGAGCTTCATGTTGTCTTTGTGTGAGGCTGTATGCCACGTAGTGTATATTGATCCGACAGTGATATTGAATGTTTATCAGGAATTCTCTGGCACTTGGCAAGTCTCAACACAGAGGGATAGAAAGGGAATTCAGGGTCTTGGCTCTTTTTGTGTGTGTGTGTGTGTGTGTGTGTGTATGGTAGAGGTGAGGGGGGACAGTGGAGAGGGCTGACCCATTTGACATCTCTTTTTCTGTGTACTGTAATACAAAATAATGGTATAAACAACATTTGCTTTAGCAGTGTGTGGAGAAGGGACTGTTTGTGACCGTATGAGAGGACTAGTAAACGAGGAGATAGAGCTGTATTTTGTGTTTGGGAACCAGTCATGCACAACTGCCACTGCAGGTCTCAGGAGGTGAATCATACATATTTTATATGGCTTGAGTTTTTATTCTGGAGCTGAAATTCTATTTGGACAATGTGAGACTGCCGTATGTCATTCCAGTCTCTTCACAGTTTTGTTTATTTTGAATTAATGACGTTTTGAGTAGCTTGTCCACCCCTTTATTTAAATCCTTGATATTAATATGGGTACTTCATTACCACCTGTAATTACGACTGAGTAGCTTAGAAACGCCAACTAATGGCATACGAGGCACTAATGAATGCAACACAATTTATTGGTATATTTCACAATGCATGCCTCTGAGAACATACTCATTTGAAGCACCAGTGATGCTTCTCAGTCTTATTATCTGTCCCTTCATCTCTCCTATCTGGGTTCAGCTATATCCCTGACTGACTAATGCATACAGTACAATAGCCCCTCCTAGAGCCTGATCCATAGCCCATCATCTCATCTCATCCAGGTCAGGGGGCACAGCAGGTACTGTACTGCTGCAGTAGGAGCCCAGTGGTCTCTAGCTTGGCCTAAGGGACTTCTCCCAGTCCACCAGCAGACCTGTAGTACAGTTTGGGTAGGATGGGTATTGTGTTGTACTGTATGGTGGTGTCCTCTGCTGCATGCTCCCTCTCATCTCTTGGGTTCCTGTTGGACAAGTCAAAATGGGAACTATCCTGTCCTCTATTAACATTCCATCATCATTGCAGAATAGGCCATTTGTGATTTTTTTAAGTAGCCCAGTTTACATACTGTACATACAGTTTCACACTGATTTACCTATAATAGGCTGCCTGTAGTAACCAGAAAAAATTAATTCCTATGTGTCTTAAACACAACACAAGCATAAAACATTTACACTATGGGAAACTGTTCTGCAGGTGTGGCAGGTTCGAAACCACACACATTGTTGATTGTAACATTTATATATAGGTGATATTTAGAAAGATGTGACACTTCTCTTGAATTATTTGGTTTAGCAGGAACCTGAACTACTTAGAATCTGCTCCATGCCTGTTGTTGTTTTTTTAGTTTCACTCAGTCAAAACATTATTGATGGGGATAAAATCAATACTGTTAGATATTGGGATGTTATTTTTGACCACATATTGTTTCGTTTTGACAATATCGCAATAGTATTTTTTGCGCTAGTTCGCTGTACTTGTACCAAAACTCTAGTATTTTTCCTTCATAGCTTGTTCTCCATCCTCTTTTTAAATAGGGAGCCAATTTGTTTTCAGCACTTTTATTTCCATGACTGATCAAAACTTATTTTCTCATGGCTCTGTCTTGTACCTCTGCAGCAGACATATGGTGAGCAATATGTTTGGAACATCGAATCGCAATAAAGTCACAGTATCGAATCGCAATACATATAGAATCATGAGAATCACGATACATATTGTATCGACACAATAGTAGCGCGATAATATCTTATCGTGAGGTCCCTGGCAATTCCAAGTCCTACAAAACAGGGTTTACTAGTTAGACAGGGTTGACTTATTGCGTAATGTACACTATTTAAAAGATATATTAGTTTATTTGTGTTATAATCTGTCTGACTGAAAATTCAGCATTGGGAAGAAATCCACCATGCATAAGAATAAGACTCACAAAATCAGCTGCAATAACTTCTTAGTGGCAGTGAATGCAGACAATTTGCAAGTATTTAGGCTATGATGAATCACATCATATATCACTGTCAAAGCAGAGGCTGCTCTAAGTGTAGAGATTTACAGGAAGTACGGAAGTGGAGACTCCCACTGGCTGGCTGCTGCAGGGCTGTTGGACCTCAACTCTCTTTCGCTCAGAATTGTCACATGGCACTGGTTCCAGTCCCAGACATCAGTTAAATTAATTTATGAAATCTATCTCCAAAATTAGGACAAAATCAAAGTCTATTATCCAGAAGATCAGATGATGGTGTGAATGTTTTTTTTAAAAAGGATATTTTGTGTTTAATATGTGTGTGTGCATGTCAACGTTTCCATGCATGTTGACTTAAAGGGATAGTTCACCCAAATAACAACATTTCATATTGTTTTCCTTACCCTTTAAGCAATCTATGGACAAGGTATGACAGCAATCCATGCTTTAGTTTCCCTGCAGGCAACCTAAACCAAAGCATGGATTGCTGTCATACATTGTCCATAGACTGCTTACAGGGTAAAGAAACCAATGTGCCATTTGGGTGAACTATCCCTTTAATGAGGCCATCTATGACACAGTCAAGTTTGTCATTGTCGGTCTGTAGACAACTCTGTGTTTAGAGAGACATTTCTTTGTGTGGAAAATAAGCCCACCCTTCCAGCTGGTGTGCCATGCTAATAGTGGCGGAACAGGAGGGCCAGGCGGTGTCCTAGGACACCTGTGGACGGGTGCTTGGGCCTGGCCTGCAGGAGGTTAGCATAGGATAGTCCCTGAATGGATCTCTTTTGCAAATCTGGTGGGCATATACCATGTTCAGCAAGCTTTCTGTTCTCCCTCTTTTTCTCTCCCTCTTTTTTTGAGAGACAGAGAGAGAAGGGGGGAGACAGAGAGAGACAGAGAGAGAAGGGGAGAGAGAGAGAGAGAGAGAGAGAGAGACAGAGAGAGAAGGGGAGAGACAGAGAGAGAAGGGGAGAGACAGGGAGAGAGAAGCAGAAAGGCTGCAGACCCCTTCACGGGTGTGTGTCACAAGGCTCCCTGTGAGGCTTGTCAAGGAGCTGGGATTGTCACATTCACTGAATAGGTGTAGTGAAATGTGTTGTTTTACAGTGCTAGTCATACACTACATGACCAAAAATATGTGGACACCTGCTCGTCAAAAATCTCATTCCAAAATCACAGCCTCCACTCTTCTGGGAAGGCTTTCCACTATGTTGTTGATGTTGGAACGTTGCTGTGGGGACTTTTTTCCATTCAACTACAAGAGCACAACTACAAGAGCATTAGTGAAGTCGGGCACTGATGTTGGGCAATTAGGCCTGGCTCGCAGTCCAATTCATCCCAAAGGTGTTTGATGGGGTTGAGGTCAACTAAGGGGCCTAGCCTGAACCATGAAAAACAGCACCAGACCATTATTCCTCCTCCACCAAACTTTACAGTTGGCACTATACAATGGGGCAGGTAGCGTTCTGGCATCCGCCAAACCCAGATTTGTCTATCGGACTGCCAGATGGTGAAGCGTGATTCATCACTCCAGAGAACGTGTTTCCACTGCTCCAGAGTCCAATGGCGGCGAGCTTTACACAACTCCAGCTGACGCTTGACATTGCGCATGGTGATCTTAGGCTTGTGTGTGGCTGCTCTGCCATGGAAACCCATTTCATTAAGCTCCCGACGAACAGTTCTTGTGCTGACGTTGCTTCCAGAGGCAGTTTGGAACTTGGTAGTGAGTGTTGCAACTAAGGACAGATGATTTTTACGTGCTACGCACTTCAGCACTCGACGGTCCCGTTCTGTGAGCTTGTGTGGCCTACCACTTTGCAGCTGAGCCGTTACAGTTGACTGGGACAGCTATAGCAGGGCAGAAATGTGACGAACTGATAGGTGGCATCCTATGGCGGTGCCATGATGAAAGTCACTGAGCTCTTTAGTAAAGCCATTCTACTGCCAATGTTTATCTATGGATATTGCATGGCTGTGTGCTCGATGTTATACACCTGTCAGCAACAGGTATGGCTGACATAGGCGAATCCACTCATTTGAAGGGGTACCCACATACTTTTGTATATATAGTGTAGTAGTACGGCGCCCCTGGATGATATTAGTGTTAAATGCCTTGCTCAAGGGCACATCGACAGATTTCTCACTTTGTCATAAGGACACGTTTGGCCATTTGGCTGTGACCTAATATGACTCCAGCACCGCACGGTACAGAATCATTGTAAGAAAATTGCTCTCACCCAGTCTTAACTCAACAGGCAATATTGCACAAGAGAAATTCCTTTTACTTCAGCCCTGATGGTTGCCAGATAAATGAACTCAGAGGGGGTGTGATTTTTATTGATAAATATTGTCAAGGTTGTTGGAAGCTGTAAAGGAGGCTGTCAATTGAACACTTATGGACAAATAGAATTTGTTCTCAATACTGTAACCTGGTTTAGTAGAGATTGAATGTTATAACCTAATGTTGGTAAAACTCTGTCAGCTGTTTCATCTGAGCTGTTCTGAGAACACTCTGATTTAGTCTGCAGGAAACAGACTACATATACAACTTTTTAGTGGGAAAATATTGAAACAAAACATTTAGCTCCCTCACTTCCTCACGGAAATGGTGCACATTTCTTCAGTCATTTTTGAAGTTTGTATATTATGATTATGAACACTTGTTACTGAAATGACATTTCTCCACCCCCAACCCTGTTTTTTTCAAAAAACTTTGATTGATTCCAGTTTGAAAATGATACTTGAGACGAGTTAACAAGCAGGCCAATTGGGAGAGAGATTCAGCCACAGTGAGGCTTAGTGGTTTGATCTTCAAGGAGCAGTCAGTCCACGTCTCAATGAGTGGCTGCACAAGGCCTGATGGCTCCAGCACAGCTCTCAGGACAGATTTTTCTTCCTCAAAACACTTTGGAAGGAGGAAGGGAGCTTAAAGAACAGGCTTTGTTCAAGGCTAAGAGCAGTGCCCTGTTGTGGCACGACAGGGATTAGGGAGATTAGCCCGCTAGTATGTTATGTAATTGAATGTAACTGTTAGGGATAGAGCTGCGAGGGACATTGTCAGGACTCACTGCTGCTTGAGAAACCACAGAGCCACAGACACAGAGAGTGAGAGAGGGAGAGACACAGAGAACAATTTAAATAGGCAAGTCAGTTAAGAACAAATTCTTATTTACAATGACAGCCTACCCTGGACCAATTGTGCGCCGGACTATGGGACTCCCGATCACGGCCGGTTGTAATACAGCCCGGGATCAAACCAGCGTCTGGAGTGACGCCTCTAGCACTGAGGTGCAGTGCCTTAGACCGCTGCACCACTTGAGAGCCCACAGAGATACAGAGACGAAGAGAGAGAGAGAAAGAGAGAGAAGGAGAGACAGAGAGAGAGGGAGAGACAGAGAGAGGGGATGGGCTGTTTGCCCGCCATGATCAGGTCACTCAGTTCTCTTACCTAGAATGGCGTGGTGGATGAAAAGCTCTCCCAATTTGGTTCAAAGTTAGTTAAATCTGGAAAACATTGAGTGGAAAGTCAACAGAGATTTATCCATTGCAAAGCTGGTCCTAATGATATTTGGTTTTGAAGCTGATCCCTTTGGTATGCTCTCTGAGATAAAGAACCAAGTTTATTCTATTCAATCAATTTCTATGAATAGACAGACACACATTGATAGTAGGCCTAGGTTTAATATGCTGTTTGGCAATTGTACTTCATTGATCCTGTTCAGATATCCCTGCAGAGTGAGTTTGTATGACTTCACCTCATTGTCATTTTTGAAAATCAGCCACGTAAGCCTCCAAGATGTCTCTATTTGCATTATGCAAATATGCAATGGCCAGTATGGGAAAACAGAACTGAAACTTCCATCAACAGGGACAGATTATTTTGAAATAGACACAAATTGTTATTGGAAATTTGTGACAAGCACACATTTCAATCACAGATATTTTAATCACAGATAAAGACAGTTGGTTACTTAAGACAGAAAAGATAGGAGGGGAGGATGGGTGGGCTACCGTATAGCAAACTCAAACGTTGCATGTTTGAATCATGTCATGGAAAACTAGCATTTTAGCTAATTGGCTACTCTGCAACAATTTACTACATTGTAACTGCTTAGCTAGCAGGTTAGCTAACCCTAATCCTAACCTTAACCCTTTAACTACTTAGCTAGAATGTTACTTAACCCTAACCCTAACCCTAACCTTAACCCAACTTTAAACTTAGCCCCTAACCCCTAACCCCTAGCTTAGCTAACGTTAGCCACCTAGCTAGCTTAGCTAACGCTAGCCACCTAGCTGAAGTTAGCTGAAGTTAGCCAAGTTAGAAAAATCGTATAATACAAATGGATTTTTCATGTGTCTGTCACCAATTTTAAATAAGTAATTCCTAATGAATAAGCTGTGGTAGTGTGTTTGATCAACTGTGAACTTTTATGTGATTTAATTCAATAGAAAAGTAGACAAATCCTAGTGTAATTCTCTATTTCCCTCTATTTCTGTTTTGCCCTGAGGCTTCTGGCCACAACATCCTGGCTGTTAAGAGGGTAAAAGAGGTCAGGGCACCTGAGGAAAAGTATTTATGATTTAGGCAATTATTTAGGCAATCTAACTGGTTGTTCAAATTAAATCCATGTATGCAAGTTCTTATATGTTTACTGTTTATTAGCACAGCACCTGACCAGATTTGCTACAGACCTACTTTTAAAGAGGCAAAACATATATTGAACGGCTGTGCTTCTGGCACCAACAGCTGACCTGTTCATGAAACATTTCTCATTAGAAATTTTAGTCAACACATTATACCTGTTCCTCAACCAAATGTACAGTACCAAGCCAGAGGCTGCAGGTGTTGCTAGCACTCATGGAAGGGAACTCACATTCTTTGACAGCAACTTGGTTTCTTAGAGCTGGAATAAAACTGTCACACTTATTTCTAGAAACTTGTGTCTTATCCGATCTTATTAACAAAAGCTTCAAATTGGGATGGATAACAGTCAATCATTCTTGAATTTCACTTCTAACTTTAATTAATTGAAAGGCTCCATATCCTCCTCTTTTTGACTGATACATTATTCATCACCCCCCCCCCCCCTCTCTCTCTCCCTTTCTCTCTCTCTCTCTCTCTCTCTCTCTCTCTCTCTCTCTCTCTCTCTCTCTCTCTCTCTCTCTCTCTCTCGCTCTCAGATCTCAGATATGTTCCCCTGACATAGAGTAGTGGAGAGAGAGAGAGAGAGAGAGAGAGAGAGAAGACCTAGTTAATTTCTCCTGGATTTTCCACAGTAGAGAGCTGAACCCAATTCAATTACCCCTCTAATGTGATTATAACTGTGGAGATGAGAGGACAGGGGAGTAGAGGAGACAGGGACTCCTCCGCCTGTCCCTGGACCAGTCAACCCCAGACCAGGAGGCTACTGAGGCCCCTCGCTACTCACTGGCATAATCAGCCAATATTTGGGTCCAGTCAGATCATCTGTTTTTCCATCATTCTAATCATAAATCATCTTACAAATCATTTTTTAAACTATGTATGACCCCACAATACATAAACATCTGTAGAAACAGGACAATCTGTCATGTCAAGTCAAGGTTATCTGTCATATGCACAGGTTACACATTGTACACAGTATTTTGAAGTCCTCACCGGTTCATCTGTGGTCTGCTCTTCACCACAGTCACTTTATTTCCCTGTCTTGCTTGGGTTATTCTCCATTGAGCTGGTCATTGACTGTTCTGGGCTCAGTGTTCATTGGCTCATTACACAGGCAGGGTTTAAATGGCTGTTAACTGATCCTCCAAATTGTTTTGTGTTTTTTAGCAGCATGATAAACATCCATTATTAATCCAGCCATGAGTAGTTCTGCACAGGGTTCCCTGAGGTGCGCTCTAAGACTCCATGTTGACTTTTTATACACAGTGTACTGTAATAATGGCATCAATATTGTATATATATGTTCCTTTGTATTTGCAGGAAGGGAATGGGACTGTGTTCCATTCATTGCATATCCTGTACTTGCAATGAGATTATGACTGACTATGCTACGTGGTGCACCTTCAGATGTAAAAACCTATAAACTATGACTCAGGCTTTGAGTGTAGCCTACAAAAATAACAAACATCCCAAAAAATGAATATTTGACTTAATTGTCTATTTTACAAAATTACATTCTTTCTCTCTCTCACAGAGGCGGAAATGCTTTGAAATGGAGCAGTTCTCAACAGGACGTCAGAATTCCATTTAAAATACAGCAATTTTTCAAATCTGTCTCCACTTAAATGAAGAATATTGTAATGTAGAAACAGTTGGAATGGAAATAGTATTCAGAGACTGTCCTTTCATGTATTTGTACTGGGATGAGATTAGGATGAGATGACAGTCAGATGATCTCACCCTCATATTGTATCAGTTGCTTACCAGGTCCACGCTATCAAGATGATTAAAAACTATAAGCCATATAGCTAATACAACAGGTCACTCCAGTAGTCTATGCTCAACTCTGGCGAATCAGAATAGTTTTCTGAAGATACACCAGATTAAATAGCAGAGCGGTTGAGTTTAAGTCAAACAAGCAGTAGGCCTAACAGAGGTCTGTATTTCCTGGGTATGATGTACGTGTGTCTGTGTGAGTACAGTATGTGTTGGAAAACCCTATCAACCCTATCTCTGGGTGACAGGAGGTAATGGGGTCTGCTGCTATCATGTTCACGTGGGGAGGCATGATGTGTCCACATGCCTACAGTTAGTGTCTGCTCTACATTGGCCCCCTCTGACAGTTATCGATGGGCCGTGGCGCATAGGAATTTTTTGTCTTGCCACCGGCTGTTGTTATATTAAGTCTGTTACACTAATTTATATGTTCGCTAGGCCATCTTTGTGTGTCTATGGGTTCCCTGGGTTCATGCTTTATGATATATACTGCAATGGTAAGACCAGGATAATATCTCTGATATCAACTCTGAATCAAGTGTAACAAACTGGAACTATAAATTGCACTTGGGGCTCCCTAGTGGCGCAGTGGTCTAAGGCACTGCATCTCAGTGTAAGAGGTGTCACTACAGTCCCTTGTTCAAATCAAGGCTGTATTACATACGGCCGTGATTGGGAGTTGCAAAGGGCGGAGCACAATTGGCCCAGCGTCATACGAGTTTGTCAGGGGTAGGCCATCATTGTAAATAAGAATTTGTTCTTAACTGACTTGCCTAGTTAAAAAAAGGTTAAATAAAAATAAAAAAAATAGCATGAATGGAAATTATACAACAGCACCACTAGAAAGTTATGTCATGAATATGTTTTTGTATTATTACTCATTGCTTACTGAGCGAATAACAGCATCTGTGATTGGGCCTTTAGAGTGTATTTGAACCCAGAAAGATTAGTAATTTGGTCTAATGCGTGTTTTGATGGATGTTCATGTCAGCCATGTCATAATGTGGAGTGTCCCTCGGCGATGCAGTCTCATTGTCAGTGTGCATGGCCTCAGAAATAATTTTAGTCCTGGGGTCATGCCTTGTCTGACCTGGCCATTGAGTTGGGGCTAAGGCATGAGCTGGGCTTAAGCAGGGCTCAGAGTGCTGGTCAGTGTCTCCCAGGCCTGGGACTGTAGAGTCTATAAGAGGCAATGGGAGTTTATAAAATGGCCAATATTATCAGGCTCAAGGGGGACTTGGGCACTTTGATTCTCTAAATCAGAGGCCAATTGTTTTGCGCTTAACAAGGTCAGAGCTCAAGTGGTTGTGTAGCATTGCTAAAACATTTTGCTCTGCTGTGAGATTCAGCAATGCATGACTGAGGACACTTGACCAATCATGCTGTTCTGAGCCATGTGGTGGTGATACAAAATCATTACTGCCCCAGTGCTTGGAAGGCTGCCATGGTGCCTCCTTTATTTAAAGGGGAGATCAAGCTGATCCTAACAGTTATAGGCCAATTTCTATCTTGCCCTGTTTATTAATAGCGTTGTAAAAACTTGTTGATAACCAACTGACTGGCTTTCTTGATGCCTATCGTATTCTCTCTGGTATGCTCAGGTTATGGATGTGTCACTGCAACCTTAAAGGTCCTAAATGATCTCAACCCTTCCCTTGACTCTAAGCAATGTTGTGCTGCTATCTTTATTGACTTTGCCCAAGCTTTCGATACGGTAGATCATTCCATTCTTGTGGGTCGGCTAAGGAGTATTGGTGTCTCCTGAGGGGTCTCCTGCCTGATTTACTAACTACCTCTCTCAAAGAGTATAATGTGTAAAGTCAGAACATCTGCTTTTTCAGCCCCTTCCTGTTACCAAGGGAGTACCCCAAAGCTTGATCCTAGGCCCCCCGTTCTTCTCAATTTACATCAACAACATAGCTCAGGCAGTAGGAACTTCTCTCATCCACTTATATGCAGATACTCAGCTGGCCTCTCCCCAGATTTTGTGAATGCTCTACAACCAAGCTGTCTTAGTGTCCAGCAAGCTTTCTCTGCCCTTAACCTTGTTCTGAACCACTCCAAAACAAAGGTAATGTGGTTCAGTAGGAAGAATGGCCGTCTCTGTATATGTACCATGTTGTGTTGTCATGCTGTGTTGCTGCCATGTTGTGTTGTTATCTTAGGTCTCTCTTTATGTAGTGTTGTGGCTAGGGTTGGGTGGTATTCAGATTTGCTGTAACCAAGAAACTTGATCTTGACATCTAGCCACTTAGCTAGCAAGTTAGCAAACCAAATGCATAGCTGGAGCCCTGAGCTAATTTATTTGACACATCTTAGATCTGTTATAGTTATACTTAACTTAATTTATAGTTATAAGCAGTGGTGTACCACGCACCCCCGCAGCCCCCCCATAACGGTATTGAAAATCATACTGTCGATATTTGGAAATACCCCGGTATACGGTATAAACGGTATATCGCCCAAGCCTAGTTGTTGTGTATCTTTTTTGGTGATGTGCGTTTTGTCCTACAGTAGAGAGAGAGAGAGAGAGAGAGAGAGAGAGAGAGAGAGAGAGAAAGAGAGAAAGAGAGAGAGAGAGAGAGAGAGAGAGAGAGAGAGAGAGAGAGAGAGAGAGAGAGAGAGAGAGAGAGAGAGAGAGATGTTGAAACGCTATCGATTTAGAGAAGTGACTCCACTGTGTCATTTTCTGTTATGCTGCACCAATCAATGGAGTTAATGTCTGACTGCCTGTCTGTTTCAAGGGCCCCACTAGCACACCTGGGATCAGAGCCGGGCTGGCAGTGTTGTCAGTTTCAATGGCAGGCTGCAGCAGTGGTCTTGTTCCCACGCTGTAGTCCTAACAACCTAACCGTGATGGTGGTCTCAGCTGCTGTCTCATCCTGCTCTCTCACTCAGTCAGCATGGGTACAAACCAGATAATTTTTCCCCAGCTTGCCTCTCTCTCTCTCTCTCTCTCTCTCTCTCTCTCTCTCTCTCTCTCTCTCTCTCTCTCTCTCTCTAAGCTCTAAGTATGAAAATGCCAGGGGAGGGTGGGAGAGGACAGATGCAAAATAAGTTATTTGAAGTGAGACACGGACAGAAAATAATAATCATATTGCATTTCCAGGAAAGTGGGCTTATCAGGGATTTCACCTTGAATCAGTAGAGTATTTTCAGTTTGGGTTTGTCATTCTGGCACTGACAGAGGTGGAGAGATATGTCTGTATTGTTGCTTTAAACTGTGCAATTGTGAATCTGTATTTGCACTAGGGCTGGGCGATATGGCCTGAAAAATCATATCTTGATTTCTTTCAAACTTATGGGAGATTCACAAATACATACATTTTTTAAAAGGTTTTCCCTAAATACGCTTTGTTGTACACTTAAGGTAAAATAAACTGCATTTCAAACGGTAAGTAATAATATAATTAATTCAGTGCTTGTGAAATTATACCTAGGCTAAATATAAGCCTTACACAATCATAAGAGCCACTAATAATGTAATTATTTTATCAAAATAGTTTAACCTGCTTTTTTGCAATAATCAATGATCTGGCTTTCAAGTCCAAGATACTCCATCCACCTGACAGGTGTGGCATATCAAGAAGCTGATTAAAAAGCATGATCATTACACAGGTGCACCTTGTGCTGGGGACAGTAAAAGGCCACTAAAATGTGCAGTTTTGTCACACAACACAATGCCACAGATGTCTCAGGTTTTGAAGGAGCGTGCAATTGGCATGTTGACTGCAGGAATGTCCCCAGAGCTTTTGCCAGAGAATTGAATCTTAATTTCTCTACTGTAAGCCGCCTCCAAAGTCGTTTTAGAGAATTTGGCAGTACGTCCAACTGGCCTCACAACCTCAGACCACATATATGGCATTGTGTGTACGAGCAATTTGCAGATGTCTATGTTGTGAACAGACTTCCCAATGGTGGCAGTGGGGTTATGGTACGGGCAGGCATAAGCTACGGACAATGAACACAATTGCATTTTATCAATGGCAATTTGTGAGGCCCATTTTTTTTTAAGGTATCTGTGATGGTATCTGTGATGCATTTATGTATTCCCAGTCATGTGAAATCCATAGATTATGGCCTAATACATTTATTTCACTTGACAGGCTCCTGTGGTTGAAAAAAAAAAAATACAGTGGGGAGAACAAGTATTTGATACACTGCCGATTTTGCAGGTTTTCCTACTTACAAAGCATGTAGAGGTCTGTAATTTTTATCATACGTACACTTCAACTGTGAGAGACGGAATCTAAAACAAAAATCCAGAAAATCACATTGCATTTTATTGCATGACATAAGTATTTGATCACCTACCAACCAGTAAGAATTCTGGCTCTCACAGACCTGTTAGTTTTTCTTTAAGAAGCCCTCCTGTTCTCCACTCATTACCTGTATTAACTGCACCTGTTTGAACTCGTTACCTGTATAAAAGACACCTTTCCACACACTCAATCAAACAGACTCCAACCTCTCCACAATGGCCAAGGCCAGAGAGCTGTGTAAGGACATCAGGGATAAAATTGTAGACCTGCACAAGGCTGGGATGGGCTACAGGACAATAGGCAAGCAGCTTGGTGAGAAGGCAACAACTGTTGGCGCAATTATTAGAAAATGGAAGAAGTTCATGATGACGGTCAATCTCCCTCGGTCTGGGGCACCATGCAAGATCTCACCTCGTGGGGCATCAATTATCATGAGGAAGGTGAGGGATCAGCCCAGAACTACACGGCAGGACCTGGTCAATGACCTGAAGAGAGCTGGGACCACAGTCTCAAAGAAAACCATGAGTAACACACTACGCCGTCATGGATTAAAATCCTCCAGCGCACGCAAGGTCCCCCTGCTCAAGCCAGCGCATGTCCAGGCCTGTCTGAAGTTTGCCAATGACCATCTGGATGATCCAGAGGAGGAATGGGAGAAGGTCATGTGGTCTGATGAGACAAAAATATAGCTTTTTGGTCTAAACTCCACTCGCCGTGTTTGGAGGAAGAAGAAGGATGAGAACAACCCCAAGAACACCATCCCAACCGTGAAGCATGGAGGTGGAAACATCATTCTTTGGGGATGCTTTTCTGCAAAGGGGACAGGACGACTGCACCGTATTAAGGGGAGGATGGATGGGGCCATGTATCGCAAGATCTTGGCCAACAACCTCCTTCCCTCAGTAAGAGCATTGAAGATGGGTCGTGGCTGGGTCTTCCAGCATGACAACGACCCGAAACATACAGCCAGGGCAACTAAGGAGTGGCTCCGTAAGAAGCCCAATAGAAAATCTTTGGAGGGAGCTGAAAGTCCGTATTGCCCAGCGACAGCCCCGAAACCTGAAGGATCTGGAGAATGTCTGTATGGAGGAGTGGGCCAAAATCCCTGCTGCAGTGTGTGCAAACCTGGTCAAGAACTACAGGAAACGTATGATCTCTGTAATTGCAAACAAAGGTTTCTGTACCAAATATTAAGTTCTGCTTTTCTGATGTATCAAATACTTATGTCATGCAATAAAATGCAAATTAATTACTTAAAAATCATACAATTTAATTTTCTGTATTTTTGTTTTAGATTCCGTCACTCACAGTTGAAGAGTACCTATGATAAAAATTACAGACTTCTACATGCTTTGTAAGTGGGAAAACCTGCAAAATCGGCAGTGTATCAAATACTTGTTCTCCCCACTGTATATGTATATATATATTTTTTTTTTATGTTTCTCTTGTGCCCCCTACGGGCCAGTCACATTAATTTATTATGCAGTTTTTATTTTATTTTATATTAATCAGTTACTCAATTAAGGCAGGGCCTCCTCTCCACCCTCCTTATGATGATTAGCAGAGAGGCAGAGGGCTGTCTACACTCATTGAGAGCGGCTCTTGAGTCTTCATGTGGTTGGCTCTTGCAGTGAAAAAATATTAAATATATACTACATACTGTATATAATAATTATTTATATTTTTTATTTTTTATTTTTTTGCTGCCTCTTGGGTCCCCCATGGGCCAGGGCCCAGGGGTTTCATTAATCTGGCCCTGCACACAGCACATAAGGAGCTAAGGCGATGAGACCAAAATGGCAACATAAGAACAAGCGGACATAAACCTTCATAAAAACAAAACATTTGAAAAGACTTGATTCTTGTGATACAGGCATTTGGAATGTCATGCAAAAACATACATTCGAATTAATCAAATTAATTTGATATAGCGCCCATCCCTAATTCGCACTTCTTGAATCTTTGGTCATGACATTTAGAGCAAATCAAATCTGACATTTTAAATGGGAAATTACAAACTTTAGAAGCCTTTTTAAACCTTTAATACACTACAATTTGCATGTCCTGCCGTGCAGTAAAATTCTCTGAGACAACAGAGTACATTTGTACATTTGTATTTTGATCCCAATTTCACAGATTACTTGGACTACTGGAATGCTTAAGATGCTGTGATTTCTTGAACTGTTCATGATTCTTGAGATTTGCAATTTGAAAACCTACCCCCATCATTCCCATACTACTAAATGATAAGGAAAGACTACATTATCAGTTACTCTCTCAGGATGCCTTTTACTATAACAGCCCTTTGCCAAGCCTAGACAGGCAGACTCTCACATGTTCAACCGTTCAACAGACATGCATGGTCATTACCTCACAGTCTCCTTTCCCACGTTAGGGGCTCTCATGGGATGTGTTGAAGGCCCACAGAGGACCCCTGTGGCTCCCTTATCTATCAGACATAGGACCCGTCTCAAAGCAGCCCAGACACATGGCTGTTTGTGCTGCTTAATTCCAAGGCAGAGGCAGGGAATACACTACATTACCAAAAGTATGTGGACACCTGCTCGTCAAAATCATATGCATTAATATGGAGTTGGTCCCCCCTTTCCTGCTATAACAGCCTCCACTCTTCTGGGAAGACTTTCCACTAGATGTTGGAACATTGCTGCGTGGACCTCGCTTTTTGCACGGGGGCATTGTCATGCTGAAACTGGAAAGAGCCTTCCCCAAACGGTTGCCGCAAAGTTGGAAGCACAGAATCTTCCTGAATATCATCGTATGCTGTAGCGTTAAGATTTCCTTTCACTGGAACTAAGGGGCCTAGCCCGAACCATGAAAAACAGCCCTTGACCATTATTCTTCCTCCACCAAACTTTACAGTTGTCACTATGCATTGGGGCAGGTAGCGTTCTCCTGGCATCCGCCAAACCCTGATTCATCCGTCGGACTGCCAGATGGTGAGGCGTGATTAATCTCTCCAGAGAACGCGTTTCCACTGCTCCAGAGTCCAATTGCGGCGAGCTTTACACCACTCCAGCTGACGCTTGGCATTGCGCATGGTGATCTTAGGCTTGTGTGCGGCTGCTCGGCCATGGAAACCCATTTCATGAAGCTCCCGACGAACATTTCTTGTGCTGACGTTGCTTCCAGAGGCAGTTTGGAACTCGGTAGTGAGTGTTGTAACCGAGGATAGACGATTTTGCGCTTCAGACCTCGGCTGTCCCTTTCTTTGACCTTGTGTGGCCTACCACTTCACGGCTGAGCCGTTGTTGCTCCTAGATGTTTCCACTTCACAATAACAGCACTTACAGTTGACCGGTACAGCCCATAGTAGGTCAGACATTTGACAAACTGACTTGTTGGAAAGGTGGCATCCTATGACGGTGCCACGTTGAAAGTCACTGAGCTCTTCAGTAAGGCCATTCTACTACCAATGTTTGTCTATGGAGATTGCATGGTGGTGTGCTCGATTTTATACACCTGTCAGCAACGGGTGTGGCTGAAATAGCCAAATCCACTAATTTATAGGGGCGTCCACATACTTTTGTATATATAGGGCAGATCCGTCAACATAAAGCATGTATTGTTAATGGCATGCAGTGGAGTTAATGAGGTTTATTTGCCACTCAATTAATAGCAAAGAATTATGCACCCTCACTACTTTCACTGAGACTGTGGGAAACAGATGCAATGTTCAGTCTTTTCTAAGAATAAGAAGAAGCACCATGGACAATAGTCATATTAACCCGCTGTGGGAGAGAATGAGTGATCTGTTCATCAATACTAATAAACAACTTGTGGACATTGCAGATGGGATTTTCCCAGTATTTAACTGAGTCATAGTGAGCATGGCGTGTCTGACTCTGAACTCATACCGACGTAACACAAAATACTGTTTGTCAGATCAACATTTCAAAGGTCAGAGAGTTCCCTTTCAGTTGATGTAGCACCTCCATAGTTGTGAGACCCTCACAAAGCTGTAGCCTCCATGTGGGACAGCGAGGGAGATCGACAGACTGAGCTAACCCAAATACTGTAGCCTCCATGTGGGACAGCGAGGGAGATCGACAGACTGAGCTAACCCAAATGCTGTAGCCTCCATGTGGGACAGCGAGGGAGATCGACAGACTGAGCTAACCCAAATGCTGTAGCCTCCATGTGGGACAGCGAGGGAGATCGACAGACTGAGCTAACCCAAATGCTGTAGCCTCCATGTGGGACAGCGAGGGAGATCGACAGACTGAGCTAACCCAAATGCTGTAGCCTCCATGTGGGACAGCAAGGGAGATCGACAGACTGAGCTAACCCAAATGCTGTAGCCTCCATGTGGGACAGCGAGGGTGATCGACAGACTGAGCTAACCCAAATGCTGTAGCCTCCATGTGGGACAGCGAGGGAGATCGACAGACTGAGCTAACGCAAATGCTGCAGTGAGTCTTCCCTCCTCTGTTCCAGTGCCCATCCCTCCTCCCTGCCCTCTATTGTCATTGTGCGTGGCTGAGGGCTGACTCAGCGATTGTGCAGCTACTAGGCAAGATGACTCACTGCTGGAAGTCAACACAACATCCCCTTTGACCCACTTAACATGCATAGCCATACCACAGACAATACCATACACTTTCCCTAACTATTTATTACTCAGTAACAGAGCTAACAGTTATTTAGGTATCTACATGATTATGATACATGGTTATGATTGATAATTTGTTCTTGAGGGGAACGATGCTTTTCACATCATAACTGACCAAGGAAGGTTTTCCTCTGAATAGAGTGGAATTGTGCTGATGGTCTGGAGGAGATAGAGACTGCAGACACTTTCATGGATGGTCAGTGTCTAGCCAGTCACACCCTAGTCGCTTTCCTTCTAAATCTGGCTCCCTCCTTTCCAGTGTTGTGCCTCTTTGTAGGTGAGGTTGTAGGTGGAGTTGGCTGGCAGTATGGTTAGAAGGCCTTTGGTATTAGCCGAGAGCATTTTTCAGATTCTTGGCAATCAGCTGTTTTTGTATTCTGCGACCATTAGCATTGAAATGAGAGAGGAAAAGGTGGAGGGAGGGGCAGAGAGAGGGAAGGAGATTTTGCCATTGTTATCCAGAGCCTCTGGCGATTGCTGCAGTTACAGTGCAGGATGGGGTGGGAAGGGAGGAATTCTTGTCATGAAAGCTTAGAAAGGCATAAATTCAGAGCTTAATAAATTCAACATCACACTTGCCTGGATGAAGAGAATATGGAAAAAAATACAGCTCTTCAGTTTAAGTTGATGTTACAATACCGTTCCTACAATATTCACAATGCAAAATAGGTTAAGGTTATACCAACCTTCCTGATGACAAAGGTGGTAGATTCTGTAGAAGTCATTTGAAAGTTCCACAGCTTTCATTTGTTATTTCATCAACTGTGAGAATACATTCCCCCCTCTCCTTGTTTGCTTGGGTTGTGACACGTGCTTGGCACAAAGTGTGACCATGGCAACATTGTGCATCTGACCACAACTCCAACATTCTCTCATCCGCTAGAAAGACCAACCCCCCTCCCGATTCCTCTCTCCTCAGAAAAAGATTTGCAAAGAAATTACATTCTCTGTTTAAGACATAATAAAAATGGTATCCAAGCAACGAGCAGGAATAAAAACACATCTCCCTGGGCTCTGCAATAACAAAATGATTCAATTACTGCATAAATACAGCTGTGATGGTCATGTCTTTCCTCTCTGTGCGCAGGGCTGTGGATTCAGGTTATTTCTGGCCACTCTGACTCCAGTCAGTAGCCACCAGTATATACTATTGAATGGCCAAACTGAGATAGGTGCACAGGACATATATCTCAGCAGGCCTCCGCTCTAAGCTGAGCTGCCATCAGACCCAGGCTCTGATCAAAGATTTGCAGTCGGTCTGCCATAGGGAACTCATTCATCACCTCTGTTTATCAATAACATTCTCATTGTCAGAGTGTAAACAGATCTGAAGTCAAGGCAACCTTTTGATTTTGATTGCAGGAAAACCAGAGCATTCCATTGGAGTGGGTCCAGGCCTAATATGGAAATGAGAGAGAGGGCCTGCTTCTCAACATCTTCACTCTACTCCTTTACTCTGCACAGCTTTTTAATTCTTGTCTTTAATTCTGTAGTTAGGGATGGATCGAAATGTACAGGTTTACTGGAGGAAAATGGGGTAGGGTCATGCTTTTGCAATTTCAGTCAAGGGGAGGGTTTAGTATTTTTGTAATTGATGAATTGATTGTCTATATTTCTCAGTGTCTTGGAATTAGATGCTTATTAGGCTATAAATGCCGCCCCTCATCTCTAATTCTCAGCTGGGGACGCAATATTAAGTGCGCCTATTTATTTTTTGATAGGCTTGAGCATTCGCTCAAGAACAAATCGGCCCGCGGCTGAATCTAGTTGATGATCTCCGCTATAGCCTATATTCTGTTCAGTTTGAGAAGGAGAGCTCGAAGATGAGAAGGAGGACCGGAGGTCAACTTTGATAGCTTGCTACTAATATAATTGATTTGATTAAAAACAATGTGTTTCTTGCCCATGATATATTTATCAGAGTTATTGACCTCACAATAAGCCAGATTCTAGTAACGTACATTGTGGTGCTGAAACTAGAAGCAGCAGGGTGGCAGGTAGCCTAGCGCTTAGAACGTTGGGCCAGTAACCGAAAGGTTTCTTGTTCGATTACCCGAGCTGACAATGTGAAAAACCTGTCAATGTGTCCTTGAGCAAGGCATTTAACCCTAATTTGCTCCAGGGACTGACCCTGTAGGTAGGCTGTCGTTGTAGATTAAGAATTTGTTCTTAACTGACTTGCCTAGTTAAATAAAGGTTAAATAAATAAAATAAAGCACCTGTGGCACAATCAATTGGAAATGGACAGCTCAAAAAAAAAAGGCATAATTCATTTAAACCACACTGATTTTTATAATTAGACTTTACTAACAACAAGAGGTCTTTGTGTTGGAGCCTACAGTTGAAGTCGGAAGTTTACATACACCTTAGCCGAATACATTTAAACTCAGTTTTTCACAATTCCTGACATTTAGGTCAGTTAGGATCACCACTTTATTTTAAGAATGTGAAATGTCAGAATAATAGTAGAGAGAAAGATTTATTTAAGCTTTTATTTCTTTCATCACATTCCCAGTGGGTCAGAAGTGTACATACACTCAATTAGTATTTGGTCGCATTGCTTTTAAATTGTTTAACTTGGGTCAAGCGTTTAGGGTAGCCTTCCACAAGCTTCCCACAATAAGTTGGGTGAATTTTGCACTGTCCTTCCTGACAGAACTGGTGTAACTGAGTCAGGTTTGTAGGCCTCCTTGCTCGCACACGCTTTTTCAGTTCTGCACACAATTTTTCTATAGGATTGAGGTCAGGGCTTTGTGATGGCCACTCCAATACCTTGACTTTGTTGTCCTTAAGCCATTTTGCTACAACTTTGGAAGTATGCTTGGGGTCATTGTCCATTTGGAAGACCCATTTGCGACCAAGCTTTAACTTCCTGACTGATGTCTTGAGATGTTGCTTCAATATATCCACATAATTTTCCTTCCTTGTGAAGCCATCTATTTTGTGAAGTGCACCAGTCCCTCCTGCAGCAAAGCACCCCCACAACATGATGCTGCCACCCCTGTGCTTTTAGACTTGCAAGCCTCCCCTTTTTTCCTCCAAACATAACGATGGTCATTATGGCCAAACAGTTCTATTTTTGTTTCATCAGACCAGAGGACATTTCTCCAAAAAGTACAATCTTTGTCCCCATGTGCAGACGTAAACCGTAGTCTGGCTTTTTTGTGGCGGTTTTGGAGCAGTGGCTTCTTCCTTGCTGTGCGGCCTTTCAGGTTATGTCGATATAGAACTTGTTTTACTGTGGATATAGATACTTTTGTACCTGTTTCCTCCAGCATCTTCACAAGGTCCTTTGCTGTTGTTCTGGGATTGATTTGCACTTTTAGCACCAAAGTACGTCCATCTCTAGGAGACAGAACGTGTTTCCTTCCTGAGCGGCTGCGTGGTCCCATGGTGTTTATACTTGCGTGCTATTGTTTGTACAGATAAACATGGTACCTTCAGGTGTTTGGACATTGCTCCCAAGGATGAACCAGACTTGTGGAGGTCTAGAATTTTTTTCTATGGTCTTGGCTGATTTATTTTGATTTTCCCATGATGTCGAGCAAAGGTAGTCCTTGAAATACATCCACAGGTACACTTCCAATTGACTCAAATGATGTCAATTAGCCTGTCAGAAGCTTCTAAAGTCATGACATCATTTTCTGGAATTTTCCAAGATGTTTAAAGGCACAGTCAACTTAGTGTATGTAAACTTCTGACCCTTTGGAATTGTGATATAGTGAATTATAAGTGAAATAATATGTCTGTAAACAATTGTTGGAAGAATTACTTGTGTCATGCACAAAGCAGATGTCCTAACCATCTTGCCAAAACTATAGTTTGTTAACATGAAATCTGTGTAGTGGTTGAAAAATTCGTTTTAATGACTTCAACCTAAGTGTATGTAAACTTCCGACTTCAACTGTATGTCTTCCTATTTAAGAAAGAATAGGTAGGCCTACCTGTTTGACAGAAGAAATTAGGCTTCCTCCACCCACCATGCACTCTTTAAATAGCCTACCTCTGTGTTAACTTAAGTAAAAATCAAATCGAATTGAGAGGATATGAGAGGGTATGCCACAGGCGTACCTTTTATGAAAGAAAATGGCAAAAAGCACTGGCCTACCCTTTGTTAGTTTAAGATTCAGAAGAAAACAAAAGGATCTGATTATATAAAGTGATCTATAACAGTGGTTTGGTCCATGATGCTTGATGCTAGAAACAAGCTGTAAAATACCCGGGAAATACATGACTCCAATGCATATGGGGATATCATTTTTTAATTTCTTTGACATTCAGAGGCTGAGCTACAATCTTCTATAGCCGAGGAGACAAAACATAGACTTTGCTTTTTAAGTAATCTAATTCTGTCACTCTTAATTGATTTAAGCTATTCACTTTCTGTATAGAATATGTTTAAACCCAGACAGCATTTGGGGAAACACTTGTGACCTACACTTGCTGGGTTAAGCCACGGAAGAAGAGTAGCCAGCAGTTAAAGCTTAGATTCTTCTGCATCAGTAGGTTAATCTGTCTAGGGTGGAAAGGAAGGCCTAACCTTTGAAAGTAACATGCTCAGATTCCTTATGATGTCTCAGATTTAATTATTTGCAAACAGGGACAGTTTCGTTGCCAACAAGTCACACTGATTTGGCATTGGAGAAATATGATAATATAGGCCTTTCTCGCTGTCCATTCTTAGCCTGTAATTTCTGTAATTTGTGTGGTATTAAAAAATATTCTGCTAATATGTAAAATGACACAGAATTGCATGAAATACGATGATAGATTCATGCAATGCTTTTACTATAAAGGAAATCTTTCTACCCCATACTCTTGTCCACGGTGGTCTGCGAACCCACAACCTTCTGGCCCGCAGCCCTGTACGCTATCAAAATTCCTGTGTAGCCATGTAATGCTAACAGGACGACGAACAGTTTCTAAAACGGCATATCTAAGGCTCTGGTCTGTCCAAGAAGTGAGGGTAAACGACGGTAGACGTGTTCTCTGCTATCCACTTTGTTTTAGTTATTATTTTGGGTATAGGGGAGGGTCACTTGTTTTTTTTCAAGTGTTCATGGAGGGTTTAGGTCAAATATATTTTGCTGAAGGGAGGGCCGTCCATTTTAATTTCAGAGAGGTCTGATTTTCTCCATGTAACCCTTATAATGAATAACGTTCAGTACCTTAACATTCCATAAGGCAACACTTGTTTCACCGCTACAGTAGGTTAATGGGTACTTTTAAATGATGCTCTCAGACCTTTATTCACCTGTACAGTTGGGCCGGAGAGACGGTAGGGCACAGGTGACAGAGGAACAGGTTTGTGTGGCTAGAGGCTGCCATTAGGGGCCTGTAAAAGTCTAGTTTCCTTCCACAGATGGATGCTGTAGCTTGTGGGTAAGTGGATGGAGGGAGTTTTGAAAACATAAGGACATCATAAAAGGGGAGGCAGGGATAAGTGGAAAAGAAGGACGTGCCCTGAAGTCCAGAAATGCACGTTTGGAGTTCACTCTAAATATCATGGAAATACTTCCAAAATACGAACTAACCTCAATGATAGTATATTCGTTTTTACTTTTGCCGCAGGAGTGATTGGTGTTCATATTCTTGCTGAATGTGTTTAATGAGAGGAACTCTATCCATGGGCCAGGCAGGGGAACGTCCATGGTTAGGAGTCTTGTCTGTGTGGGCTAGACAGTTAAATAGGCACCCAATTGTGAAGTATAGCACACATTGAAAATGGACTTGGCCTTGTACTCAAACTGTTCCCCCCTAAACGTTTTGTGGTGTTATCATTTGGCTAAAACACATATGATTATGAATGGCTGAAATGGAAGCTAACCTCTCTTCATCTTGACTGGAGAGCTGCAGCTCTACTGTAAAAGTTCACTACAAAAACCAAACGTTATGTAAACGTTAAATAGACATACTGAGAGTTTGTTGTACCCGTGGCAGTGTTGAATTGCCTTCTTCTCTTTTTGGAAATTCATAAAGCCCCAGATTGTCTGTCTTCTTTCCAGGTCTCTGGTTTCTATCACAAGAGTTTCTCTCTGCTCTATTTGTTAGCTTTGGAACGTTTACACAGGAACTCTATCACTTCTCCATGATCCCTCTTCCGGCCCTGATTGTACATACTTGTGTATGTGCGCTGTGCATTCAGCAGGCGAAGACAAAGGACTCTGAACCCCGAAATTACAGCCGACTTTTTTCTTTGAACCCTGTTTAGATATAAAGTTGACATAAGTGAAGCGGACATGAAAACACAATTTGTCCTGCTGTTACTGTTTAAAATAGAATGTATAAATCTGTTTTCCTCTTCTCAGTGGAGTCGCTGCTTTGAATATATTTGTTTTATAACTGTCCTGAATAGGAACACAGTGAAGCCAGACTAAATAAACATGAAATAAAGGATGCTTTCTCTGTGCCACCACAGATGCTTTATTACGATTAAACTTAAAAAAGCATAAACCTTATCATACAGAATGCCCTCAAGGACATGATGCATATTTTATTTAATACAAACAGTAGTAAAATCATACAATGGCATCCCTGGATCAAATGAAACGTTGGTGTGGGAGGAATGATTTAAAAAATATATATATATATCTGAAACCGATGTCGTCTGCTCGGAGCAAGCAGCCATGGTTGAGACAGCTGGAAGCATTTAAAATGTTGTGCTGCTGAGAGCAGTGCTGCAGACTGTTTATTGCACGAGATCTGCAGTGTACCACAGTCATGTCCAATAACGCTCCCTGGGCCGGCTCCTAGGGACTGTATTGGCTCTCTGAAGCACCTTTACACTCCACTCCACTCCAACCTCTGTGTGTGGACACCAAGCAGCCCATAGAGACTACATTAATCAACACATTAACCCTTTGAGGAATGAGATCCTAGAATGCAATTTTACAGTTCATTGAAAGAGATGATGATCACTGGAGAGTTGATATTGTGACATCGTAAATACACAAAACCAAAAGGGCAACATGAGAAGTGGCTTGTACAGATTTGAGCACTGTACATGCAATAAATCTTTAACTCTGCTTGTATGTGCAAATTTCATGTTATTATATTTGGATGGATGACCCCTTTGCACACAAGCACTCAATTAATGAACCTTCATGATCAAGCACAAACACATACATACATACATACATACATACATACATACATACATACATACATACATACATACATACATACATACATACATACATACATACATACATACATACATACATACATACATACATACATACATACATACATACAAATGCATGCATTTATAACCTATGATGTGCTCACAAACAAACCTTTGTCTATACATTGTTTGGCTAAACCTGTAGACACACAAATACATGCACGTAGGCACCATGCCCGTATTTGACACTTAATCGTTTTGCATATTATATGTGCAAATGGTCTCTGAATGTTTTTTTATAGGGCAGGCTGGTGCATATGGGCTTTTTGCTCTGTGAAAATATGGAAGCAATTAGAGACACCAAGAGAACATTGCTCAATCCTTGTGCACTAAACAGCAAAGCAACTGTGGCTTGTGAGGTGCCCCAAAGGCATGCAGATGTATATTTTGGTTGTTGAAAATCTGACCAAAAGAAGGAAAATAATCAACAAAACATAATTGAATAAATGATAACTGTTGGTATTCCACTGAGCGTGGAGACAAAGAACCACTATGGTTGAACTTTTCTTTATTTACAGTAATTACGGTTCAAACAGCATGGTCACTTCTGGTATATTTATGTATAAAGTAGTACTCACCCCTTCTTCTCTTGTCCATTTCTCCAGGATGAGTTTCATCCGTTTATCGAGGCCCTACTGCCGCATGTGCGTGCCTTCGCCTACACCTGGTTCAACCTGCAGGCGCGCAAGCGCAAGTACTTCAAGAAGCACGAGAAGAGGATGACTAAGGACGAAGAGCGGGCGGTGAAGGATGAGCTGTTGGGAGAGAAGCCTGAGGTCAAGCAGAAGTGGGCGTCGCGCCTGCTGGCCAAACTGCGCAAGGACATCCGGCCCGAGTGCCGCGAGGACTTTGTGCTGTCCATCACGGGGAAGAAGCCCCCCTGCTGCGTCCTCTCCAACCCGGACCAGAAGGGCAAGATGAGGAGGATTGACTGCCTGCGTCAGGCCGACAAGGTATGGAGGCTGGACCTGGTTATGGTCATCCTGTTCAAGGGCATCCCGCTGGAGAGCACGGACGGAGAGCGCCTGGTCAAGGCAGGGCCATGCAACAACCCCATCCTCTGTGTCCAGCCACACCACATCAGCGTCTCGGTCAAGGAGCTTGACCTCTACCTGGCCTACTTCGTGCAGGAGAGAGGTACTGTACTGCACTCACATTCTAATTGGTGTTAATCAAAGGTTCTAGAAGTCAGTCAACTGTTGACCATTTAGAATAGTTCATATATTTCCCCCCATACAGTAACAGCAAATAATTCTTAGGAACAGATTACAGGAAGGAAATATGCTTGTGCATCAGTGTCATGTCAGTGGAGGAAGTCTACATATGGTGGCAAGAAAAAGTATGTGAACCCTTTGGAATTACCTGGATTTCTGCATAAATTGGTCATATAATTTGATCTGATCTTCATATCACAAAAATAGACAAACACAGGGTGCTTAATAATACATTGTAATACATTATTGTATTTTTAATGTCTATATTGAATACATAATTTAAACATTCACAGTGTAGGTTGGAAAAAGTATGTGAACCACTAGACTAATGACTTCTCCAAAAGCTAATTGGAGTCAAGAGTCAGCTAACCTCGGAGTCCAATCAATGAGACAAGATTGGAGATGTTGGTTAGAGCTGCCCTGCCCTATAAAAATGAACATTTGAGTTTGCTATTCACATGATGCATTGCCTGATGTGAACCATGCCTCGAACAAAAGAGATCTCTAAAAGCCTTGATGTTCATCAGTCCACGGTAAGACAAATTGTCTATAAATGGAGAAAGTTCAGCACTGTTGCTACTCTCCCTAGAAGTGTCCATCCTTCAAAGACTGCGCAGAATTCTCATTGAGGTTAAGAAGAAACCTAGAGTGTCAGCTAAAGACATACAGAAGTTTTAAGAGGAATAGTCCAAAATTCCTCCTGACCGTTGTGCAGGTCTGATCCGCAACTACAGAAAACGTTTGGTTGAGGTTATTGCTGCCAAAGGAGTGTCAACCAGTTATTAAGTCCAAGGGTTCACATAATTTTTCCACCCTGCACTGTGAATGTGTACACGGTGTGTTCAATAAAGACATGAAAACATATAATTGTTTGTGTACTATTAGTTTAAGCAGACTGTATTTGTCTATTGATGTGACTTAGATGAAGATCAGATCACATTTTATGACCTATTTATGCAGATATCCAGGTAATTTCATACTTTTTCTTGCCACTGTAGATGCTGTGGCAATGGTGAAAAGCTGTTGACTCAGATAATGATCTTTTGAACAACCACTTCACACAGCGCTGTAGAAGTTGGTCTTGAGAGAGCAAGGTGATACCTAGTCAGTTGCTGAACTGAATGCATTCAACCGAAACATGTCTTCTGCATTTAACCCAACCCCTCTGAATCAGAGATGTGCAGTTGGTTGCTTTAATGGGGGTTACCTTGCTCAAGGGCAGAACAGCAGATTTTAGCACCTTGCCAGCTCAGGGATTTGAACCAGAAACCAGAAATCTTAACCACTAAGCTACTAGCCCGCCCGAGATAGAGAGAGAGAGAGAGAGAGAGAGAGAAATTAACTGGAGCCAAGTCCTGACAGTGTAAATCATTTTAAATGAGCATGGGTTTCGAACGCCAGCCTCAGAGATGTGTTAAAATGTACTGTGTTTAATATAAGGGTGTAGCCTGGTAGTTAGCGGGGAAAGCTGGGCACCAGCTGATACACAGGCTGGCAGGCAGGCTGGCAGGCAGGCAGGCAGGCATGCAGGCAGACAGACAGGCAGGCAGGTTGCCTCTCAGGGCTGAAGCCAGCAGCCATCAGCTAGGGCCACTCTCTGCATGCTACTTGGCTCAGAGTGGGGTGACCTGGCAGGCTGGTTGGCTCCATGGCAGGGGCCAAGGAAGAGCTGCCCCATCAGAGGAGGCAGCTCTACTCTGGCCCCTGCCATGGGTCTCAACCAGCCTGCCAGGTCACCCCACATAACCACAACCAGTAGCATAGACACACAATGGGCCTGTGTGCCCACTATTAGGCGAATATTGTTCTATTAGACCTCTTTAGTGTCGGGAAGGAGCAAAGCCTGTCATCAAATACAATTATTTTAATAAAAAAGGAATTATCTGCTACTGTCAGCCTCTGTTACAATGCAAACAGTTTTGAAATATTATGGGAATCAATTGGCTCCATATATCTCCACACAGCCTCAGACGGCGATCACACAGCTCAGATTCACACACCGGCTTCTCTACCGTCCCTCTGCAGCTACAGATGCTTTCAATCATTACTTTCTATCATGTCACTAGCAATATCATCCTGCAATATAGATTAAGTACTGTACAGTACAGTACTCCCCCATACAGCCAAGCCCACCCTGTGGTGGTTCCCTTCGATGCACACTGTCCTAGTGTGGTTTTTTGTGGGTGGGGGTGTGTGTTGTTTTGGCTACATTATCAGTAATTACTTTAATTTCCCTATATATTTTCAGTTGAATTAACTTTTTTACAAGACTTTTCAAGCTTGTTAGCTTAGTTTGTTTTCTTCTTAATTATTAACATATTGGTATTTTAATTTAGGATTTTGTCCACGTTGAAAACACAAGCTGAAAACCTTTCTGTCGTTTAGATTTAATAAATATGTCTGTTCCTGGCGTGAACGGAAAAAGGAAGATAGCAGAGAGAGGGAGAAGAGAGGGAAGCCTGATAGCTGAGCTAGTGCTGGAAATTATTTCTGTCCTCAGCTGTGTGCTCCCAGCTAGCACATAATGCTCTGAGAACCATTCCAGCTAGAACATAATGCTCTGAGAACCATTCCAGCTAGAACATAATGTTATGAGAACCATATGTTGGTGAGAGGGTGGTTGTCCTATTGTTATTTTGCATACAACCTTCCCACAACTTTCTAGGAATGGTGCAGTATAGTTGATTGCCTTTGGAACATTTTCAGCACAACATTTGCATTTTAAGGAACTTGACAAAAAAACTTTATTTAATTACTTTAACAGAACGTTTCCTAAAAGTTCAAACGTGGTTACATTTAATTTCAATTTTGGTAATGTTGGGTAATAATGGGCTCCCAAGTGGCGCAATGGTCTAAGACACTGCATCTCTGTGCTATAGGCGTCACTACAGCCAACCTGGTTCAAATCCAGACTGTATCACATGGCGGCGCACAATTGGCCCAGTTTGGCTGGTGTAGGCCATCATTGTAAATAAGAATTTGTTCTTAACTGACTTGCCTAGTTAAATAAAGGTTAAATAAAATGTTCTTGGAATGTTTGCCAACTGGTTTGGCATTGGACATTTTCTCAAATAGATTGTTAAGAAACAATGTTCTTCTGCATAACAATGTACTTCAGTATAAAGTTTACTACAGGTTTCCTCATGGTTCTATTTTAAGTCATGTTCTCAAATTGTTCAGAGAATGTTAAGAAAACTTTCCATAAAAACTTTAGTAACGTTAAGAGAGCATTCTAATAATGTTATTTAAAAACATATTCATTCAGCATCAACAAAACTCTCTCTATCCTTTATCTCCTCATTTATAAAACAGACTCACGATCAATTTTGATCTTAAGTATGACTTACGCGGAAAACCACGTATAAGTAGTTATTTATAAAACCTTACTTTGACGTGGAAATTATCTTATCTCTACACAAAGTCTAGACTTGACGTAATTGATTTTCCTGCTGGTTATGTAGGGGTATTGCAGTTTGGGACGCATATGCGTCCAAGCCTGTGGTGAACTTTGCATTAGCTTTATAGATAGATAGATAGATAGATAGATAGATAGATAGATAGATAGATAGATAGATAGATAGATAGATAGATAGATAGATAGATAGGTACTTTATTGATCCCCCGGGGGGGAAATTTCATGAATAATTTGTTAGGAATTATCAATTAAAGGTGTGAGGAATTAATTGCCAGACGCAAGGTGTTTTGAATTAAAAACAGGATGCGATGTTCTATAAATAGTGTGTCAAATTAGAAAAAAGTAACCATGGCTGTTTAAAGAAACCAGAGTAAAACATTCTCAGAACCTCCCTGCAACCTAAAAATAGACGTTCCTAGAACAGTGAAATGTTCACTTCTGTTCTCAGAACGTTTAAAAAATGTTCAGTTTTACAGGTTAGAAAACATATGGCTTCGTTCCCACAACCTACGTGGAATGAAAAACATACGTTCCCACAACTTCCAAGGAACCAAATGAACTAGCTGGGCTGTGTGTCTGCCACTGATCTACCTCTGGCCTGGCTGGCTCTGGCCCCTCCCACCAGTAAACCCTGTCACCTCCCCCTCCCTTAGGCAACCTTCACCCTGAGATGTCTGGGTCATGGTGCAGCAGGGCCTCCCTGTCACCTGACCTGCCTAATAGCCTACAAACCCCTGGCTGTAAACACTCTGATAAGGAGCTGCAGCTTTTCACTTTCACTCAGACCAAAGAAATAGGGAGGGAGGGAGGAGGCTAGTGCTGAGAGAGGGAAATGAAAGGAAGGGAGGGGGGGGAGAGAGGGAGAGCAGAGAGGCAACCAGTCAGCATTTGTTCTTAAAGGCACAGACCCCCCTTTCAGTTCCAAGGATATGTTATGCTCTGCTTCCTTCATCAGAGCTCTCTCTCCCCCTCCTCCTTCCCACTCTCCCTCCCTTCCTCCCTGATCTCATCTCTGGGTTGGACAGGGCGAGCAGTGTTAGCAGTGTTAAGCCATCAAACAGCAACACCAGCTGGGCTGTGTGGGTCCCTGCTCATTTGCTGGCCTGTGTTTTGGTATCTTTACTAATTGAGCAGAGTGCAGTACTCCTCATTGGATCCCCAAGGACGATGCTGGGTTAAAGCTTGTTGTTTTCTGTCTCTATGTTAATCAAGGTTTCAATTTGCAGCAGTAATGTGTTTACACAAACTCCCCTGTTTGGCTTATTACTCATATTTGTGTTAATAGTTTATATTGCAGAATAAAAAATTATGACCCAATGTAACTGTGCCAACTCTTTGAACAGTTTCTACTTGTCTTCTGTCATTCAGGATTTTACAGATCTTGTGTTTGAAGACTTTTTTATTAAACTCAATATGGCATAAAAACTGTCACAATAGATGGTATGGTGGTTTGCCCAATTTCACAAAACACTCTACTGAGGAGAAAGTGCCAAAGTTCTAAGTGACCACTTACTGCTCAGCTCAGCCTCTGTGCTTCGACCTGCCCGTGAACCCCTCCCATCTCCGGACTCCTCCATCTGCGGCCACGGCACTACACAAAAACACATTGTGTGTGTGTGTGTGCTGTAACATTATGCTGTTATCTCACACACACTAAGCTACCCCACTGTACAGTACAGTTGTCTCTGTGACCGTTGAGCAGCATACCGTAAATCTGCACCCTGCACTGTGGCAGCCGCTTCCTGCTGCTGCAGAGGCTCAGACTCAGAGAGATCCCGCTCTCTCAGGCTCAGTCACAGACACACATGTTCAGTCAACACAGCCACAGAGGAATGTGCTCCGCGGCTCTGGCAACGGAAATTTAGAAGGGGTGGGAGGAGGAGCGGGCCTCCTCAGGTCAAGTTCAGCAGTGTTGTTTGCCTCCGATAGGGGGAGGTGTTCTGCTCTCGCACCTGGAGTTATTTAACAGCCAATGAAACAGACTGTGTTAGACACTTAAACTAATTATATCACCTTGGATGGCTAAAAATGGTACTATGAGCTGCTGCCATGTTATGCATACCATCCCTCTCTGGTTATTATCAAAGATCACTGCCAGTAGTTTAAAGGTGCAGTAGTATGACTGATATGGAAAGAAAATTAACTATAAATGGCTTTACATTTAATTGAAGCAACGTCAATGTTGGCTTGAACCATGCTACGTTCATTGGTAAGCTACGTGGTTCAACACAGGAAGGAATCAATTGGGAAGTGGTGTTAATTACTGCTTGATATTCAAACACATAAGTTTAAAGGTAAATAAGTCATTAGTCTATATTGTCAAATATGAGTTTGTCTTTTGTTTACTGTAAATAGAGTTATGTATCCTCTCTCTCTACCACCTCTGGTCCTTAGGGCTCCCATTCCCAGTGGACAGAAATAACACCTGGGTGAGCATGATCCTACCCAGGAGTCTCTCACTTTCATCCTGCTGGAAAATGGGGCTGACCCCCCTCCCCGCGCTTGGCTGCATATGTCAATATGGAATGACGTAGAGCGGGGAGTTCGTGGCTGTGATTCCACTGTGGTTACCTTCACAACCCTATCCTTCACTATTACCACAGAGGCTTGCACACACACACATTTATATTTTAACATTTTTGTCGTTTAGCAGTTTCTCGTATCCAGAGCGACTTACAGTATTGAGTGCATACAACCCTGGCATCGCAAGCGCCATGCTCTACCAACTAAGCCACACGACAGACACACACACACGCACATGCACACACAGACACAGAGAGAGAAGGAGAGGGAGGTCACGGGTGAAAGTCAAAGACATTGCAGCTCTATGGTAATCAATCTAGTGGATCGATAGGCTGGGAGTGTGCTGGCAGAATGCAGGCATTGTGCTGAGTCTGGGCTCTGTATTGGAGCGCCTCTCTGTATTGGAGAGGTGTCAGTGGCCATGTGAGAGAACTCAGATAGGCAAGCTGTCAGGGGTGTAAGGATACTTATGTGTCTGATTACTAGTAGCACTACACAACACAGACTGACTCAATTAGTGATATGCTGCTTTCTTATTCATTGGCTTTCTACAGAAATGTTTGTGTTTGAATAAAAGTTTAATTTTAGCACAGCAAGGGGTCTTAGGTATACATCAAGATCTATTCATTCGGACTCAAATTGTGATCTTTTAAATGAGGACTTGGATTTAGCAACACGTCCAAAAGATCATAGTCACAAAAAAAAGAAGAAAAAATGGAATGCAGATGCTGTTTTCAGATAATGCTTTTCAGGTTCTTGAAGAGAGGTTAGACAGGGACAACTCTATACTTCAGAGTTTTGGGTCAATGGTTATTGAGTAGGCCTAGCGATGACGGGTGATACATTTCATTTGAACTTACCCCAAAACAGGAAATAGGAGTATATTTAGACCATCCAGTGTATATCTACCTTTCACAACTGTTTTTATCTGTAGTTATCAATAACTACACCCTCTCACAAAAGCTCAATAATATTTTAAGAGTAATGGGATAGGAGGATTATATCTGACATTCTCTAGGCTGATTTTCAAGCAGAGTGCTTTGACGCTCTGATAGCTGAGCTAGTGCTGGAAATTATTTCTGTCCTCAGCTGTGTGTTCCCAGCTAGAACATAATGCTCTGATTCCCTGTCTTTGTGCTGTAACAGTGCTGTTTAACACCCCCACCAAACCATTATGAGACCAAATCCTCTCTGTTCTGTTGAAACCCCACTCATAACCTTACTCATAACATTACAGCTAACGAAGAGCTCACCATCCCTGATGCCTCCAGTCAGGCCCTGATATAGACTGCTAGTGCTAACACCCTCCCCTTGCTGCTTTTCAGCTCCAGACCAGCTGCAGGCTCATATGCTCCCTAATTGCTGGGAAGGGTGGGACGTAAGTGACTTAAAATCAGGCTCCCACCCTCCCTCCCTTCCTGGTCTATCCCCAGGCCCTGTGGTCTGGTCAGGTCCTTGCAGACAGAGCAGAGCAGGGCTCCCCACCACAGCTAATTGGAGCTGAGGAGAAGTGGATTTGAGTAGTGATCCTGTGTGGAGGCGATGAGGCCATCAGTCTCTCTGGGAATCTGAGGTTACCTCTCCTCCAGGTCCCTCTATTCAGGCCAAACAATGACTGGGAATCTCTTTGCCAGCTCCCAGCTATTCACAAAAGAGAGAGAGAGAGAGAGGAAGTGTTGGATGGAGGGAAGGAGGGGAGGAGAGGGAGGACGGGGGAGTTTGGCAGATAGATAGAAAGAGAGTGAGGAGGTCTCACAGTCTCAATATATATTTATTTATCAGAATCTATGTGCAGCTGTTGTCATACAGAAAGACAGTTTCATTGAGTCCCCTTGTCCCGACACTGCCAGACTGTTGGTCTGGGGGAGGGCGTCAGACGTCACTCGTCAGAATCCTCTCCACAGAGCCGTGTTACATTACGCCTGTGTATCAGAAACAAAAGAGACCCACTGAGAGGAAAATAAGCCTCCAGTCCTCGATCTGGAGCTGTTGTTTATACTCTCATTCCAGTCACTCAGTAAACCACCTGATTCCATTAATCATTGTTTGAAACAAGCTAATTCAGCTGGCCGCCCTGCTTCTCCCACTGTTGATGTTTCTAATGAAGTCTCTTTAAAACCTCCAAGACCTTAGTTTAGCTGCAGAGCAGCTGGCCAATCCAACTGCCTCCCCAAACCCCAGTGCTATGGCCCAGTACTGGAGCAGGAGAGACGTTTATTTTCATTAGGCCTGGGTCCTAAAGGTTTATATTAATATAAAACACTTCTCATTTTCAGCCAGTGTTATTTACAGTATATGTACATCATACTCCTGTCTACTGGGAACTTACACTTAGAACATTTCCCATCTTGAGTAAATACTGTTTGATCATTATCATATTAGTGACAATTTGACAGACACTGTTACGTTGTTTCCAACTTTCCACAGTACATTCATTCAGTAGAGGGACTGTAACCTTCTGAAACATCCGGTTTTCAGCAGCTCTCTGTCATTTATGGTAGTACACTGTATGTGTACTGTAAACAAAACACTCAGAGTGAAACGTCCCACAAACGCACTTATGGGTTTATGACGCAGGACTCCCTAACCCAGTGAGGTTTCTGTTTTACAGAGCATAACTGAGTTGCTTTCATGTGGTTGGGGAAATGAGACATGACCTATCTGCATCCATACATTGTTGTAGATGATGAGACATGCTTTTATCTTGTCTTTCTATGGTCTGAATGCAAACGTTTTTGTCCCAATTGTCTCATAACTTATTCCAAGCCGTCTTGCAGCGATGAATGCTGTCACTAGAGAAAGACTGCAATCTCAGCCACAGTCTACAACAATACAGGATATGAAAGCAAAAAATGTCATGAAGCCATTGGCTGAGAATAGTCTAGGCTCTTTGTTTCAGCTTTGCTAGACTGAGTTCACAACAGATTAAAATAAGCTGAGAAGTGGCCCATGTTGGAGGCTAACATATACTCATCCTGGACCTCTCCTCCCTCGTAGCCTCTGAAGCCTTTTGTAGGCGATGGCTAGAAGCAGGCCTCCATCCTCCAGGTCTCAGAGTGTTGGTAGCGTTGGAGCTGATCAAAGCGCTGAAGGATAGCAGTGACAGATGAAAGGCATAAATGAAGGAATGCTGCTACTCCTCCCAGACGGAGAGACTTTCCAGAGAAAGACTTGGCATGTTCTCCCACTCACTGAGACCTAGCCTACATTCTGGCCTCCTTTCAGTGCTCGGGGAGAAGTCGCTCACACACACACACACACACACACACACACACACACACACACACACACACACACACACACACACACACACACACACACACACACACACACACTCAGGGGAATTCACAGATGAGCGCACATGCTCCGGATACCCACACTTCACCAGGACTGACCTCATATCTATCCAAGGAGAAGAAGAGGAGACATCTCTATTAGATGCCCCCCACCAATAACATCAACTCAAAGCATAGTAGTTGAATGGATGGCATAAAGTACAATTAGCATAGTAGTTGAATGGATGGCATAAAGTACAGTTAGCATAGTAGTTGAATGGATGGCATAAAGTACAGTTAGCATAGTAGTTGAATGGATGGCATAAAGTACAGTTAGCATAGTAGTTTGAATGGATGGCATAAAGTACAGTTAGCATAGTAGTTGAATGGATGGCATAAAGTACAGTTAGCATAGTAGTTGAATGGATGGCATAAAGTACAGTTAGCATAGTAGTTGAATGGATGGCATAAAGTACAGTTAGCATAGTAGTTGAATGGATGGCATAAAGTACAGTTAGCATAGTAGTTGAATGGATGGCATAAAGTACAGTTAGCATAGTAGTTGAATGGATGGCATAGTACATTACAAAAACGTAATAGAGTATATTGATCGCTGTATAGTTCAGTGAGTTCAAAATAAAGCCACAGTGCTTTTTCTTTTGTTTTTGTTGGTGGAGAAATGCAGTACGCTTGTCATCTGAGGGTGGTGTAAAATGTTCTGGAGAATGTAAGAAACTTTCCTTCTATCTGATATGTGATAGTTTGACTTTCTGGGAGTATGGGGAAGTCTTTAGTAGATCATCTAATCATCTAGATTTGGACAGATATTATACGTTTATTAAGGCAGGCTGTTTACTCTCCACACGTCTAATGAGTACACTCTAAATTCCTGGAAAATTCCTACATAGAACCAATGAATGTGCTTAGAGTTTGTAAATATTTCTTCATTTGGTGGGAGAATCCTACGAGACTCTGTGTCTCAGCCTAGTTTCTCGTTGGCCTCATCATCGTCTCATCATCTCCCTTGATCTAATCCTTTCTGCCCTCAAAGGAAGCAATTAAGACCCTTCCTTTAATCCCTGCAGTTAAACAGGGAGATTGCAGACTACTTTGACGGCCAAATGAACCATAAGTGGTTATTTTGCAGAGGGACTGCTGTTGGAAATAGCAGGATCGGAATTTAGTGGAGGTTAAAAGGATGAACTACTGGAAAGTGAAAAGTTGTTACTCAGATCAGTATTTGAACTGAAACTAAATATGAACGTAATATTTTAGTAACATTGCTCTGAGAATGTGTCTGCGACTCTTCAGTGTAATTCATGTTTTAGTCAATGTTTTAGAGTTCTGAAAGTTCATGTCAAATATGCCCCCATGTAGCTTGGTATGGTCATCTGGACAGTCAAGTGTGTCTTGGGGGCAAGTAGTTTAGAGTTCGACAATAACAATGATATGTTCTGTTATGGACTCCCGAGTGGCGCAGCGGTCTAAGGCACTGCATCTCAGTGCAAGAGGCGTCACTACAGTCCCTAGTAAATAGGCACTGACAATTTCATGTGGGATTGTGATAGCTAGGTTCCAGATGTTTCTTCTCAGGACTACACAGCTGGCAGCAATAATTCCTGTCTTCCTCCTCCTCTTTCTATCTAGTTTTTCTCCCTCTCTCCATCGGTGTTTCCAGTTCTCAATCTCTCCCTCTAGCCTACAGTGTGTGACTTCATCTGTAGGGGTGAGCCAAACCCGCTGATGTTACACATGAGCCATATGACAAAACAGACAACATGTGGTACAGTCAGAGTGATGTGTTCAGCCCCTTTATGGAAGTTGTTCACCAAAACCAACAAAGAGAAACATGGCTGTTAAACTCACGCATTTCTGAACTGACATTTGGTTATGATCTATTGGGCATTATGTGACTGTAAAATAAAAAATAAAAAATCTTGCCAGCTCACCCCTTACAATGTGAAACAGTTGCACAATACCATACCACAATTTACAAACCCAGCATTAACACCCATACTAGAAGTAGAACTTAGTTACCCAATAATCTTATATTTAACAACTAGTATCTTCAATTGTCATGCACATCCTTCCTTTACTCTAGTGTGATCTGATTTTCTTCCATAATTTGAGAAAATTGCAGCTCTAAAAAAATTGCAGCTTCAGCCTGGTTTATCTGGTTCATATCTATGGATTGCCTTTTTCTGTCAGATTAATTCCCTGTCTACATCTGGAGAATGTTGTTTTCTGCATAATAGCTCTCATATGAGCCACAGCAGGCTTGTGCTGCAGTAAGTTAACCTCAGTTGACATCATGATATAGCTCAAACTGTTTTCCACCCATACACAACATAAAGCTATTACTTAGATCAGCGTTTATTTTCTGTCAACTTTGATTTTCTGTAAGTTAAAGGCCCAGTGCACTCAAAAATGTGATTTTCCTGTATTTTATATATAATTTCATATGGTTGGAATAATACAGTGACATTTTTTAAATGATGATAATGCCCTTTTAGTGTAAGAGCTGTTTGAAAAGTCCACCTGGCATTTCTGCCTGTTTTGGTGTGATGGAGTTTTGGCCTGCTTGGTGACATCACCAGGCGGTAAATTAGTTAATAGACCAATAAGAAAGAGAGTTCAAAACCTCTCTGCCAATAACAGCTAGTTTTCAGGTTTCCCCTCCCCACTCACACCACTCCCAGACTGTCCTAGCTAAATTGTTGCTGGAGAAATTGCTCTTTGCTAAGAAGCTATTTATGCTTATCTTTCACCCTGAAAACAATCACAGCAAGGTACTTAACTGTTCCCCAGAAATCATTTGATATTGAGATAAAAACGGCTGCATTTGACCGTTAATTCATGTTTAAACGTTCACAGAGTAATGGATAACATATTTAATCATTGGTAACAAAAAAAGCTACAAAACTTGATAGAAGAAGGCCTGCTTCTTCATTGGGGAATAAACAAGTGATAATTTGAATAGGATGTCAAACTTCTTCACGTCGCCATTGTGTGTTTGTGAGATCATTGATTTATGTTACTGCAGAGGGACATGATCAAGGCACTGTACTGCACTGCATCTACTGCATATCATAAAATGGAGAGAAGTATTTCATAGTGAGTTACAGTGAGTTATACAACGGGTGGATCTAATCCTGAATGCTGATTGGTTATGGAGGCTGTTGCATGCCTTAGGGCCATTTTAAGGTATTCTTAAGCTCATTAAAGTATAGGTTAAGTTTACAGAAAATGTGAAACTTGTCCTTGTAATTCTCTTCTCGTACACTGTATACATATAGATCACCTCTGTTTCAGCTACTCAATATGACTTGTTCTCTTTTGCTGTGTATGCCTCTTGACCCCTATGTCTGTCTGTACCCAGGAGGAGTGTGGTCGGACTGTTTGGCTGAGCACGTTTGTGGTTTTCATTGTTCCAGGGCTTATTTTTCAATGCCAGTATGCGATACATTGTCAATATTGGTTTTAAAAGAAGGGATACAAGTAAAGAACACAAGTTCAACTATAAAATAATTAAACTAATAGTTAAAGTTAAACATAAATAATGGCATTCTGAGAAAATATTGTTGTCACATGAATATACAACACAGGAGGATGGGCTTGTGGTAATGACTGGAGCGGAATCAGTGGAATTGTATCAAATACATCAAACACATGGTTTGATGCCATTCCATTTGCTCCGTTTCAGCCAACCCATCAGCAGCCTCCACTGATATACTGTACAGTATTTACTGAATCAGTCATACAGAACTTTATTTGTATTACAAGGCTCAACACATGTAGATGCTGCTGTAGCTACAGTGCTTTGATCTACAGTACCCACATGAACAGACTTGATTCAACCGTTTAATTGGAATGAGTAACACATCTACAGTAAATGTCACATATTTGCACTTTAGCAGTTGGTATAAGTAAACATCTATTAGGCTTAAGCTGTCGGGTGAAGTGTCCTTGTTGGTGGAAGAGGGGAGGGCGAGGAGAGGGAAAGGGTGTCTCCACTGCCTTTCACATGTCACCCCCTGGCATTAAGAAGTGGAACATGATGGTCCAAAGATTGAGAAGGGTGTGTCATCTCAGTTATTCCTCCTGTCATGGCAACCTCTATTATCTCTCACACAAAACACACTGAAGAGACTGAACACACTAAGAATAGACTGAACACACTGAATAGACTGAACACACTGAACACACTGAATAGACTGAATAGATTGAACACACTGAATAGCCTGAATAGACTGAAGACACTGAATAGACTGAATAGATTGAACACACTGAATAGCCTGAATAGACTGAACACACTGAACACACTGAATAGACTGAACACACTGAATAGACTGAACACACTGAACACACTGAATAGATTGAACACACTGAATAGCCTGAATAGATTGAACACACTGAATAGCCTGAATAGACTGAACACACAGAACACACTGAATAGCTTGAATAGAGGGAGGCTGTCTGCATTTGCATTCTACTCCCAAAGGACCACTATGTTCAAGTTGTGTTTCCTGTTTAACAGATTCCTCATTATTATTTTCCCTTCTGCTTGTAAGTGTATGTCTCCCTGCAATGTTCTGTTATATTAATGGCTCGGTATTGTTTCAGTTTTGCTTAAACGGGACGGAAATTAAACGCCAGTTCAGGGTTCTCTGGAGACCAGAATAGCACAGCTTTTGGGCATGCTTTTTGTCACAGACCCAATTTGTGTGTGAGGGTTTGTGTGTGTGTGTGTGTGTGTGTGTGTGTGTGTGTGTGTGTGTGTGTGTGTGTGTGTGTGTGTGTGTGTGTGTGTGTGTGTGTGTGTGTGTGTGTGTGTGTGTGTGTGTGTGTGTGTGTGTGTGTGTGGCGGTCATGACATTTTGTCAGCCGGTAACTGTCATGCAAATAGCTGCCGGTCTCATGGTAGTTGACCGTTAATTAATATAAACACATGTAGCGTCTCTGGGCTTTCACACATGTTAAAAAGACAACTAAATCAATTTAAAAGACCCTACAATAAATCCATTATTTATTTTAAGCAGACCTAAAGTAACATTATGATATTTTTTATTTATTTCACCTTTATTTAACCAGGTAGGTCAGTTGAGAACAAGTTCTCATTTGCAACTGCGACCTGATATGATGAAATTGTAGTTTATTTCAGAAGAACAAAATAGCATATTCCTTATGTTAGGCCCTGATCTGGCTATGCCATATGGCTGTGGGATACACTAGATAATTTAGCAGACAAGATTTGCTTATAATTCCTGTGGCATTATTTTATTATTTTATAGTAAGAAGAATATAACTGAACATAGCTCAATAAAATAGATAGGATATTTTTTGCAAATGATCAGTCTCTCATGTACAATTTGGCAAGCACTTGATAATATTCTCACCCATCAGACTGGTCTTTACATATAGCCTATTAATATATGTGTGGAATTATTTTTTATTTGAATGGCCCACAAAAAAAACATATCATCCGCACACTGCACTCGAATAGGGAATGGAGGTTACCTGTGGTTACATTTTTAATATAACAGGTAGGCCACACCGGTTGTAAAGTGAATTAATGTGGTTGATTTTAAGAATTGAGCAATAAACATAGCATGTTTCACTAGGCTCTGTAGGCTATGGGCTCTCCAACCCTGTTCCATGGGTCTTTGGCCTATATGCTACACTTAGAGTTATTTGGCAACTTTAGTTGTGATACAAACCATAGCCTATGGACTATGATTTGAAAAAGTTGCAAAAAAATGCATGCTCTGTTTCTTGCCTTAGACTGCACACGCTGGGCATCTGTTCATCCAATGCATCAACCAGCTATGAGGAACTGCGCAACAGTCCGCTCAAATCCGCTCTGAATGCCAGGCCTCTCATGAAGTGTTTGATTTGATTTTCGATTTCATTTGCATTGATGTCAGCGTGATTAGAGGGACAATAGAGTGCTGAGTAGCAGGCAGTTAGCAACTGGCCGTTAGAAAGTTTGGTAGGCTACTAGCCATCAGTAGCATCAGAGTGCAGGTTTGGAGAAGCCTAGTTACCATGACTCAACGGTCACGTGGAATTTGACTGCAGTCATGACTCGTATCTGCCGGTGTGGCGGTAATACGGTCACCGTAACAGTCCTAGTTGTGTGTGCGTGCGTGTTTAATATGCGTTCTTGTCTGTAATTTAAGACATTTTTAGTTTTTCTCCTTATTACACAGCAAAAAAATTAATTCAGTAAAGATAAAGACACGTTGATGGTGAGCAGCTGCCGGGCCTCCTGCACCTCCTGCTATTGACGAGACAAACAAATAAGCAACAGAGAGATAGAAGAGACATAACAGCCAGTTGACAAGGCAGGCAGCTGTCCATCTGGCTGGGGAAGAGAGTTGTGTTGGTGGTGGCAGCTGTTCACTGTGAACCAGTATACACCTTGTGCCTCTGAGAGGGGAGAGAGTAGGCAAGCAGGGCAGAGATGGTGGATGTTGTCAGGTTGGAAGATGTTTGTGTTTGTGTTATTGTTTATCGTACCATTAGACACTGTCTAAACAGATGATGTAGGCCTACCTCATTCAGCAGGAGACAAAAGTCAAAGTACACTGCATTATGTCAGATCAGGTATTAAACTGTTTTGGAGTCTCAGCAGAGTCTAATGTAGTAAAAAAAGAGAGCAGATACAGGTATTAATTTAGTCTTTAACTCAATACAGGCTTTCACATGACATTTCCCCCAAAACCCCCAGAACTTCCCTCTCCTCAGTGTTCCCAGCACAGTGCCAGCTGTCTAAAGGCCGCATGGAGCCCTGGCAGCTGGTATCACTGGTGGCATTGAGACAATGACGCTGGCACTGATGGCATGCTTGGTAACACGAGGAAGATGAAGAGGTGGAGGGATGGTAGGGGTGGAGGGGTGGAAAAGCAGCAGGAGCAGATCTACACAGAGAATAAAGAGAGAATGGGCATTTACATGGTTGTTTAGATTCACTCATCTCCCCCTCTCTCCCCTCCCCCTCCTGATTCATTACAGCTTGGTTAAAAAGCGCTCCACTCCACACTCTACATCTGATAGAATGGGGCAGCTGCCTGGTGTCACACAATAATTACAACCTGCTAGACTGGTCCATTTGCAACCCTTATGTTACACAGGGTGTTTACTGCTTATTGATAATATTGTCTTCTTTTCTAAGGAAGCCTTTGTTGCTTTTATGTTTGAGGAAGTCTATGGTCGATGCCAGTAAGTCACAAGGCTTTGCTGGTGTTGTCAGGCTGCATAGTGCCAAGACAGGGCTAACATTATGTCTGCAACAACTCCTACTGTATTTGAAATGACAACAGCCTTATGGCAACCACAAGCTCTGTTTGCTCCATCCCTTCCACATTATGTATTAGATGAGGGATTCATAAAAACAGACAGGACATCTTCCATTAATTTTCACATCAATGGGGAAATAAGAATTTACATTAATTTAACAGATCAAAAATCTGGAGAATCCGTTATTAGTCTCTTTCACAGGCTTGCGTTATGTTGTTGGTCAACCAAAAAAAGCTATTTCGAGTTTAATCACAGCAAAGTGGCACAGAGTGAGTGGCCTGACTATCTGCAGTCAGGACAGATTGATATGTCAGCCACGGGGACAGAGATGGGGAGAGGAGGACCGAACAGGGGCAATATGAGGCTACATTTTGAGCAGGTTTTAATAATGAATCTCTCACCTCCCCTGTTCCTTTCAGCCTCTGAACTTAGTGGCTCGTCCACTTCCCAGGGGCCGGAAGAGGAACCTTTTATTTCACCAAGGCCCAGTCCTGTTTATTCCTCAGAAGTTGCAGTATGTTATGGTTACCTCAGGACCTGTTGTGGAAGAATGAATCATGTGTAAGTTGTTCTATTGTTCATGATTAGTGAAGGTTCACTCGCTTGTTCATGTTCAAAATGGTCTCCATTCTAAAATAGAAAAATATTAACTCTGGTTCTTTTCACCAGAAAGATGTCCTTTCCACTCCTCTGAGGCTAGATTGTGAAAGTCTGAACTATCTCCCCAGACTGTAGGGCCTGCAGACAGACAGGAAGTCTGCTGATGTCCTGCCCCACTGTATCTGTCCAGACAGCTCTTTTCAGGATTGTACTACTCTTTGTTGTACAGGACAGTTACAGTCTGGTTATGACAGTCTCTGTTTTCCTTTCTTAGAGCTGAGGTGTGGTAGTAGAGTCATTTCCTTTGCACATGACTAGAAAGTGACTCAAGGCTTCTGGACTTGGGACAGGCCTGGGCAAACCTTCCATGTGCCAGCTGACACTGTGTGTGTGTATCTGTAGACTGCAAACAGAGCAGTGGGTCATTGGCACCAGCAGGGCAGGGGCAGCACAGAGAGCGACTGGACAGAAACAGATGGTGAGGGAGGGAGAGAGAGGGGGAAGAGAGTTAGAGCAGAGACGGATATGGAACTGGAGATAATGTTTACGTTGGAAAAGGCAGTGATATATAAGAATGATGAATCGTGAAAGTTACTAATATTTTTTGTTGTGTTTCTGTAGGGGCCTGAAACGATACTCCCTTTTTAGCTCTGGATAATGTTCCAATTATGGAACGGCTGCTTATTCCAGAGATTGGAGACAAAGTGAAATGGCTATCCCTTATTTTGTCCAGATCACATTTTATGGGCGCTGGGTCCAAGTGGGAGAGGGTAAACTGCTCACAAGTTTAAATGCCTGCTTAGAGGTTGTGGGTTACATTTAACCCAATATCAAATGTTTTCCCTCTCTGCTTTCTCCCTCAATCCTTTCCCTTATTAAATTGATTGAGAACAGGAAAACCTATACTTTTATACTTAAGCCCACCCTGAAAAATATGGAATATTTTATATGCATGTTTATTTGGAATAAAAAGCATGTGAGAGATTACTCAGAGAGAGAGAAATTGCTGGCACTAGCTGTTTTGGGGGTTTGAGTTACACAGCTGCAATCACCCATGAAACTTGCCCCCTGCCCCAAGCCCCTTGCAGGGATTTCTACACAATAAATTACCCAGCAACAATGTGCTAGACAGACAGACAGACAGACAGACAGACAGACAGACAGACAGAGACAGACAGACAGACAGACAGACAGACAGACAGACAGACAGACAGACAGACAGACAGACAGACAGACAGACAGACAGACAGACAGACAGACAGACAGACAGACAGATAGATAGATAGATAGATAGATAGATAGATAGATAGATAGATAGATAGATAGATAGATAGATAGATAGATAGATAGATAGATAGATAGATAGATAGATAGATAGATAGATAGATACCATTTGCTCAAAACAAGACCACTACAGGTCACAAAGTTCACTGATGGCATGTCATTGAGCTTCCTCACTATGATAGTCACTCCTGCAGATTAACAGATTTACAACCGCTGAGAACATTCAACTACATGATTAATGGCGTGTGCATCGATGGCTAATAAAGTCTGTTTTGATTAAAAAGACAGGCCTCATTTGTTGGGGTTGTGAACTACAATCCATTGGCTCAATTGGATGTTTCCTATTCTCCAAGTGAGTGACAGCATCGGCCGTTTGAAGGACTGGCTTTGTACAGTGCACTGTTTGGACAGTGATTGGATGTCTTGGGTGGGTACATACTGTTAACATGTGCATTTTGTAGGGTTACCATAATTATGCTGTGAATGACTGAGTCATCCGTCAGTTATTTGGAAGGCCTTGCAGTATGCCTTAGGCTCATGTTCTTTCTTCCTATAGGCCTACAGTGTATGCCTAGGCAGGTAGAGAGACCGCTTTGATTATTGCACAGTGCATGTTGCCATTATTTTAGACACAGACTACAGCTTGAGTTGAGACAAAATCTGAACAATTATTCAAAGGCATTCTAAAACAGAACAATGTGCAGGTCATATACCTCTATACTAGAGAATCAGTGGTGGTTTTTGCCATTCAAGATTAGGGAGGATGATTTTATTTTAATGAGCATGGTCTTATTTCTAATACAGCATATTGGATGACTGTCATTCATATTCCATTCATTCAGCTCAATGTAACATCGATATGTTTAGGATACTAGATGATACTCGAATTTGCCCTATAGTATACCCATCATGAGGTTGCTACAATCTAGCCTACAAACAAATGTTTATTACGTAGATGCACAGGAACAGAGACAAATTGAAGTAGTCAAGGTGACAGACAGTGACACATTCATTACCGCCTTGCACACTGTTGCCTGCATTTGGCTGATCTGGGGTGAAATCATTAGTTCAAACAGTTGCAAAACGTTTTGCAATTAAAACAAGCGTTTTTTTATTGGACAAAGTCAGGTAGGTCCCTCCCCGTTTAGATCCATTTCCTTCCGTTCAAGAAACGTTTTGCAACAGAGTCGGCGGAATGAATAAACCCCCAATCACCCACAAACACAGTTCACTTTCATAGCAGCCACATACATCATCATCACTTTACTCGTTGTATGATTCCTTCTCGCATCTACGTGCTCTCCTCTCACCAATTCTATTCGCTTGTGGACTTCAGTGTACAATACAACAGCTGTCGGTGACCAGGCGCAAAAACCTCTCCAGGCCAAACCTTCATACCATAACCACTAACCGCTATACAGCCTACATCAGTGTCACCTTGTCAACTTAATAGTCAACAAACTAGAACAGGTTAAATTAATAAAGCGAAAAGCTTACCTTGACTTGGAAGAGTTGCAGAGTTGGATAGCCTTAGCCAGTTAACTAACATAAATAGCATTCCTTAGTAAGTGAAAGGTAAACTAATAAAAAAATAAAAAAATATAGCTAGATCTCTCTATCTCCGCTGTTTCTCCTTAATTTTTGAAGAAAATAATTTGTTCAAAACTGTTCTTCTATTGTCTTTTTCTCTCTTTGATTCAGCTACTCACTACACTTTATGCACTGCAGTGCTATCTAGCTAGCTGTAGCTTATGCTTTCAGTACTACGTTTGATCCTTTGATTGGATGGACAAGATGTTAGTTCATACTGCAAGCTTTGATAGGTTGGAGGACGTCCTCCGGAAGTCGTCATAATTACTGTTTATGGAAATAATTATGAGTAATTATGAATTAATTAAGTCAATGGAAGGGGATGAGAACCATGAGCCTCCGAGGTTTTTTATTGAAGTCAATGTACCCAGAGGAGGACGGAAAATATATGTCCTCCGACTACACCATGGTGCTACCCTACAGAGTGCTGTTGAAGCTACTGTAGGGGTCTGTATTGTGGATCTGTGATGCAGTGAGTTGTGTGAGTGTGTCACAGTTACAGGCAGAAGCCCAGCTCCCATCTGGATCGGCCCCAATCAGCAGAAAACCTGCAACCTGGCCGCCCTTGCAGACCCAGACACACGCACTGCAACTGAATGAGCCTGCTAGCGGATTGGGTTTCCTTGCTGTGTCTCTCTCTGTCGGCCTCTCTCATATTGATCAGGGTTTCCATGCTATTCTTAGCCCCACTGGGCCGCACAGTCCCCAAGCACTAAGTACTGCACAGCACGGGGCTGCTGCTCCACTCCATGGGAACATAGGTCTAGTTTCATGCACTCTTATGCTGTTGGGCTTGTCTGCTATTGTAGAGCAATAGCAGACAATTCCCAGATTAAGGCTGGGAATTGCCAGGGACCACACAATGCGATATTATCATGATACTTAGGTGCTGATACGATATGTATTGTGATTCTCACGATTCTATATGCATTGCGATTCAATACTGTGATTTTATTGCGATTGGATGTTCCAAACATATTGCTCACCATATGTCTCTGCAGAGGGACAAGAAAGAGCCTTGAGAAAACAAGTTTTAAAAAGAAGATGAAGAACAAGCTATAAAGGAGAAATACTGGAGTTTTCAACTAGCCCAAAAATATATTGCATTATTGTCAAAAGGATCCAATACGATATATCGTAAAACATTATAGCCCGATATGTAACTGTATCGATTTTGTCCCCCACCACTAGTCAAGATGATTTTCAACTGCAGCCAAGATGCTTTTCAAAAGACAATGAAGAAAATTGTGATTGAAGTTTTTTAAAAAGCACAGATATTACTCTTATGTTTTACTTTTGAGTTTTGAAAGCAACACATAGGGACTAGATGAGCACACTGAACTCTGTACATTGAATTATACTTTGTTTCTTCTTAACGCAGGAACTGTACTGTATAATAATATTTCACTTTTGTGCTATTTAACTTTTTCAGACTTAGTTTGATAGTAGCCTATTTGCATTTAGTATGATATATTATGTCATTCTTTTGTTTGTTTGATTTATACTAGTTCTCTAATTGTTCTGTTGTTTCTTGGATGAAGAGAAAACAAACAAGGGGCGACAACAACAGAAAGAGAGAATGAGAGAGAGAAAAGTAGATATAGTTCCCTTTCTAATGAGGAGTCCAGATGGCTTGGCCTTAATGTAAATGTTTGACACATTGCTGCATTGTTGCACAAAGCATACAATAAAACTGTACAGAGAGGGAAAGTGAGAGAGAGAAAACAAGAGAGGGGTGGGGAGAGAGTCGGGGGAGGGGAATAACAGTCACATAAAGAAGAAAGGGCATTTCAGGACAAGTGCTACGTCACACCCTCAATCTCTCCACCATCCCCTTCTCCCCCGCTCCCTCCCTCCCTCCCCCTCCCTCTCTCTGTCAGTAGCCGTTACTGCACAGTACAATATCATATTTTTGAAACAAATGTTATGCCAGAGAGGGTCAATCTTAGTTCAGAGTATGATATTAAAGTTACAATAACACACCAGTTAGTGATATATCGAGAGAACAGAATGTCAACACAGCAAGTCTTTCAACTCTTTTAAAAGTTACTTTCTATGTCCTTCAACCTCATGGATTGTATTTGTGATTGATTCCACCCTAATTTTGATTAGAACCAAGACTGTCTATCGCAGGTTTTTTTTTTATCCCACACAGATGGAAGGACCCTCAGCCTTGATTGTTTTTAGTTGTTGTTTTGAGTTTCCATGCAAAAGAAATGACAACTGTGTATTATTTCATTCCATTTCTCCAGTCTTAATCAGAGTAGGATTTCATCAACAACAACACACTGTATTATCTTGGTGACTCTAGCTAGGTTAGGATAGTTGTTAACTGTAGGCTGTAGATTGAGGATAAAGACAAAGTTCATGGCAGTGATGCTTCCCCTAATTCCACTAAATCTGATATGGTAATCAGGCCCAACGTCTCCTCAGTGTAATCAGCCAGAGCAGAGTCCCAGGACAGGCTTCTGGCACTGCAGATAATCACCCCTCCCTCCCTCTAAACTGGGGAGATGTGGGGTGAAAGTAAAGCAGTACGGTACAGCGTCCCGGCAAAATATATCAAGCATGAGCCTATCACAATAATTAAAACAAAATGTCAAGAAAACTGTAGGCTATTAGACCACTATTTATCATTACCGCATGTCAAAGGCATGAAACACAGGTGGTATAGCCTACGCTCCAAAATGTGATGTGGTTTGATGAGAAGGCTGACATTTTGCCAAGGTAGAGATGTGTGAGCGACACCGAGACGCGTGCGGACAGCAGTGGACGCTTAAATTCTGGCCTAATGACAATCGCTGATTGGTGTTTTGTGTAACAGATGTCTCTTTCCATTCACTACTGTTTAGAGGATGGAAATATGTTTCGAGTGGATGCAACGTGGGCGGGTAGTCTTGTAGATGAAAACATCATGACTGGTTTATGCCACAATAAATTGTAATACATTTTAAAAGTTAAATGCCAAAACTTTACAACTAGGCCCACAGACATCCTATTGATTGAATAGGGATTATATATGTATTTCTATGATTAGGCCCATGAAATTGTTTAGTAAGGAGGTCCTGTCCCGGGAATAAATTAGATCTACTTTCATCCCTGGATGTGACATGCACTGCCACGTAGCCTATGTCAGAGGTGGGAACACAACTTCAGGGGGAAAGATAGTTAGATAACTGTCGTCCTGTAACTGCCTTTACCCTCCCACGAACCAGGGACAGATTTGTCTTCTCGTGTCTTGGGCTGGTATCTAAGAATCGCAAAGTCACAGCTTTAAGAGTGCGTCATGCAGCTAGAGTATTTCTATGAAATGAACTCTGTAACCCCTTCCTCCACCGTTTTATTGAATTGATTGAATCCAGACTTATGTGTTTTTTTCTGAACTATTTAGCAATGCCCAGTAGGTCTACCTCTCAAAGTCTATATCCACCATATCCAAGCTATGAGTCAGTCCCAGACCCCAGCCCTCCCAGATCCCCTTTTGACAAGACCATTTTCCCTTCAGAGGGATTCCTTTTGCCTTGTAGTTGAGGTTAAGCCTTTAGGCACCAGTGCCAAGCCACAGTCCATCAACTGGAACTGCCATCCATCCATACAGGGTGGCAGGTAGCTTAGCGGTTAGAGTGTTGGGCCAGTAACCGAAAGGTTGCTGGGCCGAATACCTGAGCCGACATGGTGGGAAAATGTTTTTATAAAAAAAAAACAGTTGCTGTGTCCTTGAACAAAGCACTTAACCCCAATCTGCTCCAGGGGCTGACCCTGTAGGTAGGCCGTCATTGTAAATAATAATTTGTTCTTAACTGACTTGCCTAGTTAAATAAAATACAACACATCATATCACCCAGGCAGACACCCAGCTATCTGTGGGAGGAGGGTTGCCTCAGATGACCTCCTGTGTTGATCCTCTGCTCTCTCTCTCATGACACTTGTGGCATGCGCTGCAAGTTTGATAGGAGTGCTGAGATAAGTGGTGTGAATGGAGAGATTGTTAAGTGAGGGCCTCACTTTCAAGGCAATACTTTCAACAAATTTTCCAGTTTGAAGAAGTATCTTCAAAAGCATATTAGATTGAGCAGAATCTGTATCTACACTAAACATGAGACCTACAGAGATCTCTCTGTCTCTCTGTGTATCTAGACTGCACTTTGACAACTCACAGATTTGTGCTCGTCAAAAGAACACAAACAATCTTTCGAAAACCACTCTGGTCGGTTAACGACCTCCCTTTTTCTTTCTGGTAGCTTCTGGCTCACCCCTAACATGTGGCATAAAGATGCCAGAGTGTCAGACCACCTATGTCTGACTCTCATTAGCCTCCCTGTCTTCACTGGCTCACTTCAATGCTGCACCAATAGGATGGATGACAGCATCTGCATCTGCCAATTAAATGTCCTGTAGTGACTGATTACCAGGGGAGAACAACTGCCCCCTCTCATTGAAGCCATGGAAGTTCAAGTCTGACCGCGGTACTGCAGGCATTGTTAGCAGAAAACAGGATCCCCATTAAAGTGAATGGAAAAATTGTCAGTCTTCGAATAAAAATATGTTTAGAAGACAATCATGGTACCAATAATTGCTTCTAATACACCAGATGTATGTTCTCAAACCGATTATTTTAAAATCGCACAAAGAAGACATAATTTAGTTACTAATGACAACCTGCAGCATCCCGGTCGGCCTTTAACTTGAGTTACTCAATGGAAGGGGGCAGCACTGAGCTAGCCTACAACGTCACTTCCTGGAGTAACCGACTTCATTTGGCTTCAATGTGCTATTGAGTCCTCACATAGGAAGGAATGGTGTCACGTGATCAATGTCTTTGTCCATTCATATATACAGTCATTGCTGATACCACTATGGCTTTAATTTAATGTAATACAGTAGATGCAGTGTAGCCTAAGATCCATTGCTGGTTTGCGGAAACACTCATCAGTCAATTCAAGCTCATTCTGTGTGTATGTGACAGCTGTACATTTCCACACTCACAAGCAGAGCAGTGTACCCTACTGTAGTAGTGGTTGTGGCTGGGTCATCTAAGCCAAAGTGTGCCGTATCAGTAGTGAATGCTGCATCAGAGCCTCTCAGGGCACCACTGGCCTCCACACTACTGCCCCCAGTGATTATAGAAGGACACACACGCAGGCCAGGGCTACTTGGGAAAGGTTTTAAAAAATGGTAATGATATATTTCATTAGTGTAACTAACTGGCTTGGTGGACAGTATGTGAGAAGTGATTATGTACCACACAGAAACATTTGCTGGGCAGACTGACAGAGAGCAGTAAAGTGAGACATTAACATCCTTGGGGGGTGGGGGGTCTGTCCATTAAGTTGTTTCTAGACCTAGAGCCATTGTGGTCTGATACATGTTATTGTTTGCCATCAATTCAGCTCTCTGGCTCAAGTTATTGTCATTCCAGTAAAGTCCACTTAAAACTGGACACAGAGGGTGTAGAGAAAGGGGTTAGCGAGCTAGCCGGGGCTTCTCACCACAGTGAAATTATGCTATGTATATACTGCATTGTTGCCAAGCCAGAAAATCCTATTTGAAATGGAATCTGCTGTGAATGGAAGACAGAGGGAGTGTGAAGAACAGCTTGCCTGCATGGTTTTAATTCCTTTCTGTTGAGGGTCCTGGTGGTGGAGGTGGTGGTGGGAAGACTCCTGGAGATGTCTCCAACACAAACAGGCCAAACAGGCCGCGCCGCCCACCCAGGTAGGAGATGCAAAGGCAGGCTACCACACAGTCACTGTGCTGCCCTGTCAATACGGGGATGCTTGAGCATGGCGTCCCTCTACAGATGTAGGATCTTCATTTGAGCCAGTTTGCTACAGTAGGAAAATAACCCTGCAGCAACAGGAAATGTTCAATATTATGTGGATTATAATTAATGGACATTTTTGTAGGGGTTGATACCTTTTTCGTTACGGCAAATCAAGTCAATTTTCTATGTTGAAATTACAAACTTTTACTCTACAAATGTACAACTATACTACAAATTAGCATTTTATGCTGTGCAGGAACATTCTCAGCAACAAAAGAGTGATCAAATTAAGATCCTACATCTGTATGTTATCAGGTGACCAATTCAGGTCAAATAAAGGGTTAAATACGTGAATGATTCAATAAAAAAGCTTGGCTGAAAGACCCCATCATGCTGTTCTCATACTTTAGCCACATTCCAAAGACTCACCTAGGATTGAAAGAAAATAATATGAGTTGTTCATATTCTGGTTAATTGTTAAGATGTGCGTGCGTTTTATCATTCATGATTTCATGTGCGAGGTTTTGTGTGCACACCGCTCCACAGGTCTACGCAAATGACATGTTGCGCTCAAATTGCAGGGAGAGATCTTTATAACCAATCCAAAAGGGATGGTGGGTGGTTTAAAACCTTACATATAAATATATATATTTTCATATGTCTATGAAATCCATCCAAAAATAACTTGAAAAGAACACAGCATTCGCATCTGGCTTTTTATATTGTGGTTTGTGGAAAAGCAGGAAAAATAGAGTTTTATAATTCTTTATACACAACACAAGCGAGGCCTTCTCTGGAGCTATTAAAGCCCAGGACTAGTCACTATAGTTGTTTAATAGCTCTCCCTGTTGGAATAAAATCCCTTGACCTCCCGTGGCACGACTCACGCTGACAACTCTAATTGGAGTCAGGAGACTATCTGGCTTCTTTCACTCTGGAAGTTCACTCTTACAAAATACATCTTTCAGTCTTTCTCGTTTGACTTGCTATGTGATGACAAGTACCAAAAGGGAGCTCAGAGATGGGTCGTTCCTTTGACTGCAAATCATGGCAGAGTCAACGTTTGTGTGCCTTACTGTCTTTGTTCATACTGTGTGCTGCACCATGTGTAGTGTCTGTGTGGTTTGTTTTAGCCTACATGAGCAGTGTGTGTGTGTGTGTTTCTGTGTGCATACACACATGCATACACTGTGTCCTCTGTATCTGAGTGAGTATCCTTCCCCCAGCTGGTAGCTATTCCTCTCCTGATTGAGCAAAAAGCCTGGTGTGTTATTACTGTAATGCCGCCCCCACCCCTTAAAGACCCACTACCACAGGAAGCTGTACTCTACTGCAAGAAAGGTCAGCTGGTCCAATTACCAGAGCCCACCATTTTCACACAAATGCCTGACTGCCTGACATCCACTGTAACCTCACTCATTTCCTGGAATCTCAGTCGGCGAGCAGCGGGGCTGGAACTTTGTTTTTTTTGCAGCTGCGTAGTGTGCTTCTTTACCGTTTACATATTTTTCAGCTGCCTGACTATGCCCATGAATTTTTGTTGTATTTTTTCGTATTGTGACATTATTTGACAACAACCTGACCTTTACCCTACTTTTCTTCTACCTGTCATCTCATTTTCTCTCCCTTCATCCTTCTCTGTGCTTGCGTCTCACTTTTTATTCTCCAGGTCCCTGTATGTTTTTCTGTCTGTGTTTTACAGTGGGCTGGTGCTGTTTATCAGTTTGAGAGCTGTGCGGTGTGTTTGACAGACGTGACTTAGGGCTCTCCTCTGCTCTGTTCTCCTCAGCGTAGCCTCTCTCTCTCTCTCTCTCTCTCTCTCTCTCTCTCTCTCAGACTCCATATAGGACACTTCAGTGCTCCAGCACATAAAAGGATGGCTGCGTTCAATTAAAGTCAGTACTGCAGCGCCTGATTCTCTCATACCCAGCATTCTTTTCTGAATGAATTAAAATGAGAATGCTCTTCAAGCTGACTGTAGGCTCTGTAATTCTGCAAGGACCTTCACTTGTGACCCTCGCTGTGTATGTTTCAGCAACAACACAGCTTTAGGCTAAAGCTGTAGGAAAATCTACCTTGAAATATATAGTATGAGCAGGATTAAAGCAGCCGTCTACCAGCCAAGCCAGTGCAGTCAGAGAGGTTAGCTATTTTGATTGTAAATTAGCGGTCTCTGCACCTTATTCTGAATAAATTAGGATTAGTTTAACAACACCATTGAACTCATTATACGGTTAGATAATTTGGCCAATAAAAGTTTTCTGTAGGATTGGTTTCTATTTGGATTCTGGTCTAACAGGCCGGTACACTTCTATTTGCTGTCTCCCATTCTAAATGTTAAACAACGTGGGGAGTTTGTGAGTGGGTAGGACTGCTGGGGCTGGGGCTGCCCATGCAGACTCAGACTGTCTGCAAGGGCAGAATCTGAGGGAGGAAGATGAGAGGCAGCGAAGTGCAAGCAAGAGGGGGAAATAAATCAAACCGATAGGGAAAGAGGCTATCAACATTTTTTTTTGCTTTCTTGTCATTCCCCAAAAATTGTTTTGAAATTGAATTGGAGATGTGAAATTGATTGGGGTTGCTGAGGGGAGAAGGGAGAGACTGAGAGAGATAGAGAGGGAGAGAGAAAATGAAGGGACAGGGGTGAGCTCGGTAGCTCTGTTTCTGGGGCAGAACTCCGTTGATTGGTTAGTGCTCTAAGATCAGCTGCAGTGAGCTGAACAATCTTACCACAGAGAAACACTGAGACAGACAGAAAGATTACGAGACGGAGCCCCTGGTGTTATATCATGGCACAAGACCTAGATATTGTTTTATTTACCTGCATTTTCCAATAATTCTCCAAACTAATAAAGCATACAATATGCTTCAACATACTACAACAATAAGTCAACTGTAGATATTTATGTTTTGGGAAACGTGTACGGTACTGTAGTATGAGTGATATAAGTTCTATCCTATACTGAAGGGGGTGCCTTCCCACAGTGGTCTTACATCAGCCAGTAGAGCCCAAATGAGCTTTTCTCCAGCAGAGTCAATAGTGCTAAAAATAACATTGCTGTGATTACCTTGTTACACACTTACAGAAAGGCTATCAGTTACAAATTGAATTTGAATTGACTGTTCAATTCCATTTGAGATTTTAAAGTAGACAAGGTAGCCTTCTCTATACCACAGACACAGATGGCAAAAGCATGATTATCATAATGAATTTCTGCGTTATCACTAGATATTAAAGCCTCTCATAGTAGGTGGGTCATGTTCTGGAAGTTATTTTTCCTAATGGCTCCAGTAAGGTGTGTAGTATTGAGAGCACAGCAATGTCTGTGATTTATATGAAATTCCTGCTCTGCTATAAGGGAACAGACAAGTCATAATTGTTTCCGTATTTTGACCTATGTTGTTCCACTGTCACATCATCATAGCCCCGGTTCTCGTTCCTACTAGAAACTGAGCTGCTGGAGAAATAGCTCCTCTCACCCAGTGACTGATGGGAAATGGGTTTGGGAGAAGCCAAAGATTGTCTCTCTAAATTTGCCCTGGCACCAGGGTAAATGTGAGTAGACAGCCTTGCCTCCAAATCCCTCACTTGGCTTATTCTGTCCACCTCAGCCGGCAGTGTTGGCTTTAGCCAGCCAGCAGCTGTATTTACAATAATGTCATGAGATCAAAATGAAACCAAATACTGGGTGCACTGTAGAAATTCAAATTCACCAGCCTTGTGGTTTTCCTGTTATGGGAAAATGTATACTGTACAAAGGTTTGCGTTACAACAATGAAACTCTCAGTTGCGAGTATACTTGCAGCTTGGATCATATCTCTGGTAGTGGGGGACTTTTATGAGTAACTGTGGTCAGTTTACTTCAGACAAGCATGTGTCCCCTGCGTGGACTGAGGAGGGAAGCCTCTTTGCTTCCCTGTGTTTGTAATGCTGTCTGTCCGGTGCTGTAATTTAACTGTCACACACTGTGATTGCAGAGTAACTAAGCTAGAATGAGTTTCTGGTTAAGTCACTTCCATAGGAAAATTGTATTTCTCTCTCAAAACTCTCGCTCTGTGCATCTCTCTCCCCCTCTCTATTTCTCTCTTTCTTCCTCTCTTTCTCTCTGTCTGCCAACAGCAATTAAGTGGCACTGCTCTGTCTCTCTCTCTCTCTCTTTTCGTCTTTCGTCTGAAGGGGTGATTTGGCACAGGAGCATGCTGGCACTGTTCAATAGGGTTAGTTGTACTTTGTGTGTTCTTGCTCTGGGCAAGAGAGAGAAAGAGAGGGGGAGGGAGAGAGTGAGTGAAAGAGAGACGGGAGAAAGAGCAATCTAAAATGGCTGCCAACACTAAACTCCTCTGCACATGAAATGTCTGCCAAAAATTATGTTTAGTTGAGTGATCCCTGGCCAGAGAAGTAACTTCGTTGGAAAGAATATAGCAACAACAAGTGCCACAACAAGTATATATTAATAATAAATGTGTAATGATGAGGTCGGGAATATGAGCGTGAGGATAGAGAGAGAAAGAGAGGGGAAATATAGTTTTTCGTCAAATTCTGAAAGTGCGCAATAACACATTTTCAAAGTGTTTATCTTGATGGAATGTGAATTTTAAAATATTAAAAAAGAAAATAACAAGTTAAGGGACATGGTGGGGCAGTAAGTAGATCAGTTTCGCCCTCATTGAAACCTTTTCAAGCTCACGAGGCGACAGCTGCAATGTCCATTTATTATCCGTTCCGACATTTATGAATTTATCACGTTGGAATGGTATCTCAGAGGTGTTGGAGATTTGTTAATTAACTCTTACAATCCTGGAATGATAAAACCATCAAAACGATATGACTTGAAAACATTACAACACGATGTTAACAGTTAACAAAATGGCAGTCAGCTACATTCGGAGGGAAAATGGATGGTCTCTTGTTTCAGCCACGTTTTATTGCATCATCATGGCATCACTAACCCCCACCCACCCCCCACAAACACCCTTACAAACCCAAATATTTTTCTCGCCAATATGATAAAGAAAATGTAGCAACGATGTATTTGTTTCCCCCAGCATTGTCTTTGTGGCATTACGTGTCTTTGTGTGTGTGTGCCAGTCTCTCTCGTCTTCTTTTGCTATAATTTTATCTTTATTTCGCTCTTGGTGGCAGGGGTTTTGTCTGAGGGTGGCCTGCCTAGAATCCACTGCAGCTTTTGGCAAGAACGTATTGGCTATTAAAGATAGCAGAGGAGAGAAACTATTGGAGAAGTTTCATTGGCAGGGTATGTCTGACTTGGCAAAAGTAAAATCAAGATGGCTGTTTGTTTATGTTTTTGTTTTGCAGTTTTTTTCGTTGTCTTTCTACTACAGTAGATTAGCCACAAACCACAACCCAGAGGTCGACCATACTAATTGTTTTGCACATCCCCCCATGGATAGTGATTATAAGCTTGAGCTATATCGAAGTGGCTGTGGAAGAACGTATAAGGGGGATAAGGTAGAAACAATGGCATTCTCTACAGAGCTTCATGAAGAAGACAGTCATTGCTACCTGTGTGGTGGTGGAGTCTGCTGTGGTTGTCACACATCACAGTAGGGTGTCTGGCTCACTCGTCCAGTGTAGTGGGAAGTCCAGAGGAAGCGGGGTGCTCGTTCTAGTGATGTGGGAGTCAGTGTGAAGATTGCAATTAGGCGCTCCCTTCACAGGCTCTAACCAACATGTGGAGCAGTGTGGAATGTGTGGCTTTGATCCGCGAGTGGAATCCTGCCTATCTGATAGAGGAGTGCCTATTTATTTATTTTTAGGTTTTCACTTCTGTTCCCTTTGACTCTTTGTGGTGAATGCACTCTATTTATTTAGCTTGTATTATCTGCATTTGCCAGGTGAAGCAAATATTAAGTTCACACAAATAAACGTTTTTGTGTGGTCTTGCCATTGTTGTGATGCTTTACTGAGTGTACATTTTGGCAGAACAAATAGATTAGCCTGCCAGAAACCTTTTTGATTCTAGTGATATTTACCAAACAAGGCAGTTATATAATGAAGTATTTGGGTCATGTTTAACATTTTTGTGGCAGGCCAATTTTATTTTTCTGAAACCCTACTTGTTATAATAGCTTTAGTACTATCTATAAACTTTGAATTGAATATAGTACTTATATTCGTATATTCGTAATATAGTATTGATATTCGTCCCATTATTTCTCACTAAATATGTTCATTTTTGGAGACTGTTTCTAACTACTTAATCAATCTCAAATGAGCCTTTTACATGGTAGAAACTGAAACAAATTATGCTGGGTTTAGACTTATGTATCTTACCCCCTCGTCTCTCTCTTTCTCCCCCTCTCTCTTTCTTTCCTTCCCTCTCTTCAGAGTCAGAGCAGAGCAGTAGCCCACGCACAGGTATTGGGTCAGATCAGGAGGATAGCCGAGCTGCCACCATGGGTAAGGGGCCCCATCGACTCACACACACACATCCAAATACCAACACACACTGAAATATTCATACACTTTTACACACTGAGCTAGTTGTTCATCTAGCACACACAGACACACGCAATACCTTTCACTGTAATATTTGGAATCCAATATATTCCAGGTTGCTGTTAGGCTAAAACATTATGGGCATGTGCTTTACTGGCTTGCTGATACTCTGACATTTATTGTGTCTTTGTCTTCTGAGAAGTTACTGTAATGTTTGTTGTATTATGTCACAGAACTCTCCATGGTGACTCATATCTGTGTTTTCCAGATGCTCCTGAGTTTCAGGAAAGCTTTGTGACGTCAGGAGTTTTTAATGTAACAGAGCTGGTGCAAGTGTCCAGAAGTAAGATTTTACACCTTTTATTTAGCTACTTATGTTTTTATATATTTGTGGTTGAATGGATGGACGGAGTGTGTTGGTGCAATGACATGTTTTTGTTACCATTCTTTCTTAAAACGTCACGTGTGGCTACTTTCCTTATAACTTCCTAGCCATAACTTACACCGCAACATGCTTAGGAGCTGGGCATGTGTCACATAAACTATGGTGATTAAAGTTCAGTGAAAAATGAGCTTGCTCACAAACTCTGGCCCTCAGGCGGCGGGTGGAAACTCCCAGCCTCTCAGTCACACTGAGCTCCTAGTCTCTACATTGCTGCCTGTTTCACTATTGCTATTCAACCGTAACCCCATCAGATGGATACACTGAGGTAGGAAACACACAGCCTAGGTGACAAAGATGGTAGTGAATATCCAGATCCAGGATTACGGGAGATACTAACGTAATCCATTTACAGTCAACATGCAAAGTAAACCCCTACTTACTGTCTACACCCCATCAGACACTCAATATGATTTCTGACCGGGCATTAGATCATATGGCTTTAGGATGACATTATTTATGACTTCCTCATCATTTATGTTGTTTTATCTGTCTCATGTTGGATTGTGGATTGTGCAGATGTTATATCCATTGAATATACTCTGTTCACATTGCCAAGGCTATGTTCTCTGTGCTTTGAGCTTTGTAATTGGCTGGGGGTGCTGTGCTCACCAGGCCTGGCATTAGTGAATTAGGGCCACATTAACACAGCCCCCACATGGCCAGCCAGCCTCTAATCACTCTATATGAATAACCATCCTCTCCCTGCCACACAGACCTCACTAGTCACCACCTGAGACCTCTATTCACTTACTCTCCAATCTGAGTCATAATTTACATACGTTATTTCATTATGTTTAGAAATGGAGTTTAATCAGATTTGAAAGGCAGCTCAAGTGAAGGAAGCTGAAGGGAGAGAAGCTCACCCATCTGTCGTATATGTACAGTGGGGAGAACAAATATTTGATACACTGCCAATTTTGCAGGTTTTCCTACTTACAAAGCATGTAGAAGTCTGTAATGTTTTATCATAGGTACACTTCAACTGTGAGAGACGGAATCTAAAAGAAAAATCCAGAAAATCACATTGTATGATTTTTAAATAATTAATTTGCATTTTATTGCATGATATAAGTATTTGATCACCTACCAACCAGTAAGAATTCCGGCTCTCACAGACCTGTTAGTTTCTCTTTAAGAAGCCCTCCTGTTCTCCACTCATTACCTGTATTAACTGCACCTGTTTGAACTCGTTACCTGTATAAAAGACACCTGTCCACACACTCAATCAAACAGACTCCAACCTCTCCACAATGGCCAAGACCAGAGAGCTATGTAAGGACATTAGGGATAAAATTGTAGACCTGCACAAGGCTGTGATGGGCTACAGGACAATAGGCAAGCAGCTTGGTGAGAAGGCAACAACTGTTGGCGCAATTATTAGAAAATGGAAGAAGTTCAAGATGACGGTCAATCTCCCTCGGTCTGGGGCACCATGCAAGATCTCACCTCGTGGGGCATCAATGATCATGAGGAAGGTGAGGGATCAGCCCAGAACTACACGGCAGGACCTGGTCAATGACCTGAAGAGAGCTGGGACCACAGTCTCAAAGAAAACCATTAGTAACACACTACGCAAGGTCCCCCTGCTCAAGCCAGTGCATGTCCAGGCCCGTCTGAAGTTTGCCAATGACCATCTGGATGATCCAGAGGAGGAATGGGAGAAGGTCATGTGGTCTGATGAGACAAAAATAGAGCTTTTTGGTCTAAACTCCACTCGCCGTGTTTGGAGGAAGAAGAAGGATGAGTACAACCCCAAGAACACCATCCCAACCGTGAAGCATGGAGGTGGAAACATCATTCTTTGGGGATGCTTTTCTGCAAAGGGGACAGGACGACTGCACCGTCTTGAGGGGAGGATGGTTGGGGCCATGTATCGCAAGATCTTGGCCAACAACCTCCTTCCCTCAGTAAGAGCATTGAAGATGGGTCGTGGCTGGGTCTTCCAGCATGACAACGACCCGAAACACACAGCCAGGGCAACTAAGGAGTGGCTCCGTAAGAAGCATCTCAAGGTCCTGGAGTGGCCTAGCCAGTCTCCAGACCTGAACCCAATAGAAAATCTTTGGAGGGAGCTGAAAGTCCGTATTGCCCAGCGACAGCCCCGAAACCTGAAGTATCTGGAGAAGGTCTGTATGGAGGAGTGGGCCAAAATCCCTGTTGCAGTGTGTGCAAACCTGGTCAAGAACTACAGGAAACGTATGATCTCTGTAATTGCAAACAAATTTTCTGCTTTTCTGATGTATCAAATACTTATGTCATGCAATAAAATGCAAATTAATTACTTAGAAATCATACAATGTGATTTTCTGGATTTTTGTTTTAGATTCTGTCACTCACAGTTGAAGAGTACCTATGATAAAAATTACAGACTTCTACATGCTTTGTAAGTGGGAAAACCTGCAAAATCGGCAGTGTATCAAATACTTGTTCTCCCCACAGTAATTGATCACGTTTTCAGTTTCCACAGTGATAATGCCTTATCTGTCATTCCAAATAAATACCACTCAGTGTGAACGGCAAGCTCTGTGTATGTGAGCATACAATCACTCACATACACAGATTTTAAAAAATGTATTTGAATCCTCTACAAAAAAAAAAGGATCCACACATTTCAAAGGTCCCTGTATGCACTCAAGGGTACAGAAAACACCTCCTTCTCCAAACAGCTAGGCTGCCCAGGACAGCTGAAACAGAGCAGTACATAGCCAATTGCTGGCCCTAGTTTTTGTCAGGCCCACAATCTGGAGGCCACGCATTGCAAGCCAGTGTACGTGGCCGAGATTGCCAAATATCAGCCCCACCTTCTTGCACCTACACCTGAGGCTGCCCAAGCGTGCCGTGAGGGGCTGGTACTTAAGCAGCTTCTCGGCAAAGGCCTGCTCCATGTAGCCGTCAAATGAGCAGCCCACTTCCAAAATGAGCACCTCCCCCTGGCCTCCCCCAACAACAACAATATCTGGCGTATTTGGCACACAGGAAAACACATCAACATCAAACCAGCTTCCCTTTACACAATAATGTTTATGCATGTGTGCTGTTAGTGAGACTACGTGTCTCACCTCACTGGCTATCAGGCAAACAAGGCGGTCATGTCTAGCAATGTACAAATTCTTGTAAGAACAGCAGTCATTCACAACATGGACGATGGACTCCATTACATTTGACTCATGTAAAATACAAAATGAGTCATACCTTGCAGGGTACCAGAGAGAACTTGCAGCCTCACCTTAACAGTAAAGGTGAGAATGTCCTTGCCAACAGCAGTATTCTGGTACAAGGAATGAGAGACAGAGTGGTCAGCACAGCTTTCAGGCCAGTCCAGTGTTGCAGTTGCTGCATCCGTCTGATACCAAGGAGTGTTGTCCTGGATGTAGGATGAGATGTTCCATCATGGGTGACAGAAGCCTCCACAACAACACCGCGATCTGCCTGGCTCTCTGTTTTCACATGACACCTGTCAAACTGGCTCTCTGTTTTCACATGACACCTGTCAAACTGGCTCTCTGTTTTCACATGACACCTGTCAAACTGGCTCTCTGTTTTCACATGACACCTGTCAAACTGGCTCTCTGTTTTCACATGACACCTGTCAAACTGGCTCTCTGTTTTCCGCATCACATCTTGACGGACTAATTGGAGTAAATGTAGAAGTTAAAGACTTCAATTAAAACCACGTGCCAGCTGGCCTCTCCTGGGGAAAAGACTCCTAGTTCAGATTCTCCCCCTTGACTCCCCAAATCCTCAGCTGCCCATGAAGCTATGCTATAACAAATATCACCTGCACCTCTGTTTGTGACACATTCAGATTTGGTTTTCACAAACTCCACAACACGTATCATGTATTTACGCTAATATCGATGCTCGCGTTTTGCCCCCAAGAGGCGTTGATTTAGATTTTAGACTACATAATTAGCTTATTTAACTAACCTGTTACTTTTAAGTGCATTCCATTTCATTTACCCAGGCCTCATGTGGGATGCATATCCTAGGAGACATTAGCCGCCTTTTAGAAATGATGAATTCTCCACTGACCTACTTTACCAGTGTAATTAAACAGAGCAGAATGTGTTGTAATTACTGAGCTTGTTTACATCACCACGGCTATCCAGCTCAACTATAGAAATAGAATCCCACACATTTGACTTGAATGGGGATTCCTGTTCTAATTATTCCATTGATATGCGTTCAATCACCCCTGCTCGTGTTGGCAGTTCCCTCCCTGGTTACTCTTCTTTGGCCAGAGGTTCCTGTAAGGTGCACGTGAGGGAATTTCTACACTGGAGATCCATGAATCCTCCTTTTGTGTTGTGTTCTCCAGTGTCTCAGTACAGTGTTTAGTCAGGGAGAGATTGATCGCCTGGGGATTTGTTGTGACGCCATCCCACTGTTAATAAGCATACCTGCCCTAACAAATGGGCCATTGTTCTCTGAACTCACTGTGTCTCCCCACTGCTCGGTACTGTACAGTACATACTAGCATAGTATAGTGCAACAACATCTCTGTCCACTCCACTCCAGCCAGACCACAGCAGCCATTAATGCACATGGCCATATAAAGTACATTAGTGGAAACGTGAGAGGGGAAATGGGGTAAATTCTGATAGATGGCCCATAATGCAACATCCTCCTGCTCTTGTCTCGAGAGTTGAAGTACGGTACAGACTGCATCTGGGATTATCCACTTTTTGGAGCTGTTACAGGGAAGCTCACACAGATACAACACAATATTTTTGCTCACACAGCAACACAATTATTCAGCAGCGATTTATGAGTGAACTTGAGGATGGTGCTGCATGTAATTCATGCAGATGTTTGAGTATTATTCCATAGATAATTGCATGTTTAATTGAAATTAATGTTCAGTGTGTGACATGTTCCTCCCCTGACTGACATGTCCCCTGTGTGTGTTTGTTGTGTGCAGCTCCGGTGGTGACCGGGGCAGGCCCTAACTTTTCTCTGGGGGAGCTGCAGGGGCACCTGGCCTACGACCTCAACCCCTCAGGGGTGGGCATGAGGAGAACCCTGCCCAGCACCTCCTCCAGCGGGTCAGTACCAGCACCAAAACACAAACATTGCACACACACACACGCACACAATCTAGACTGGAAATGAACATACGGCATACACTACAAAGGCACAAACTCGCTGCATAGTACACTTCTTTTGTTCATGTTGGTACTACTCCACCCTGTGAATACACATTTAGAGAGAATATTAGAATACTGGATGTGCAGCCCCTTAGGCCGATGAGGAGGACTGTATGTTTTTTCATGGGTGCACAGAGAGCAGGGTCCTTTTGCTGAGAGCACAAAACGTTAACTAAAAGAACAAAGCCTGCAGTCACCTGAGGAACAGCCAATGGGATTTATCTGGCGTTGTACACCACTGCCAAAACACCAGCTGTGATTTATTGTCTTATTTGTCACTGTAAACGTCAAGTAAAGCTGGGACAAAATGAGAATAAACTGGTTTACCTGAGGGTCCTGGAGCTATTCCGTTTCCTGCCGGTCATCTTCAAGTTGCTGTTCTTGACCCACTTGTGTACTGTGTGTGTGTGTGTGTGTGTGTGTGTGTGTGTGTGTGTGTGTGTGTGTGTGTGTGTGTGTGTGTGTGTGTGTGTGTGTGTGTGTGTGTGTGTGTGTGTGTGTGTGTGTGTGTGTGTGTGTGTGTGTGTGTGTGTGTGTGTGTGTGTGTGTGTGTGTGGTTCACACAGATCTCCAGGTTCTTACAGTGGGGCATCCACACAATCTATAGAGAATACAGAAAGATACAGAGGATGGAATTCAATTTAGTATGGAGTCGAAGGGCTAAGACAAACAGTGTAGTCCATCCCTGCCTCGAAACACTGGTCTGGGGAGCACCACATATCTGAGGAGACGGGAGAGAGAGAGAGAGAGAGAGAGAGAGAGAGAGAGAGAGAGAGAGAGAGAGAGAGAGAGAGGGAGAGAGAGAGAGAGGGAGAGAGAGAGAGAGAGAGAGAGAGAGAGAGAGAGAGAGAGAGAGAGAGGTCACACAACACAGCACTAAATCACATTTCAAGAAAGGTGTGTGGTAACAAAACGTAGGCCTGTAATACAGGGTGTATACAGACTCAGAGTAGACTCATAAACACAAAACGTATATCCTACACTACACACACACACACTTGCATATACAGACCCATTACTCACGCTCTCACACGCAACAAACACACAGAGAGCGAGACTAGGTGTGTGTTTACAATGATCCAGGGTGGAGGAATATCATCTGGTTGTCGTCATCAAGCATGGTGTTGGCACAGCAGCTGTTTGTTGAGATGGGACACATCACCTCCTCCCACTGGTCCAGTAACTATGCCAACACAACAGGTACATAGACATTGGAGTTTGATGCCCCTGATCAGAATTCCACTGAAGAAGGTGAAGGGATACATAATGTATGTACTGAGTTGTGGAGGGATACATACTGTATGTGCTGAGTTGTGGAGGGATACATACTGTATGTGCTGAGTTGAAGGGATACATATCTACTGAGTTGTGGAGGGATACTTATGTGCTGAGTTGTGGAGGGAGACATATGTACTGAGTTGTGGAGGGATACATATGTGCTGAGTTGTGGAGGGATACATGTGTACTGAGTTGTGGAGGGATACATATGTACTGAGTTGTGGAGGGATACATATGTGCTGAGTTGTGGAGGGATACATACTTTATGTGCTGATTCGTGGAGGGATACATATGTGCCGAGTTGTGTAAGGCACAATATGAGTTAGGGAACACCCATGACCCCAAAAGCCTTAGAAGAAAATGAGGTCCAAACTTGGAATCCTCTGCCTCGTCGGTGTAATGGTCCAGGGCGATGAAGTAGAAGCCTGACTCCACCTTGTCAGACATATGTTCTCTACAACACACTGACTGAGAGAGAGTAAAAATAGAAAATGACAGAGTTCAATTGGAGTTGACAAGTTTTAACATCTTAGTGTTGCATTCAAGGTAACAGTCCATTTCAAGACTGATGCTGTTTTAAAGAGGCAACTATGGATAATAATTTAGCCAAATAAATTATAACATACTATGTGGGAATGAGGCGAGCTGTACCAATCCATGTCACTCGTCAGTCAGTATTTCATGCCCAACCCTCGTCGTGGAGAGCTAGCCTCCTATAGGTTTTCACTTCATCCCTTATCTACACTGCTTGTACACATTCAGTATAGAACCGTCCTCTGTATAGAACCATCTTTCTAACAAAATAGACAGCAGATGGTCAAAGTCAATAACATGTCATCCTCTCTACTTGACAAATGTCCTAGCAACAATGCCTCCATACAACGTCAAAGAATTTAGAAGAACTCTCAGTACCACTAAGTTACGGGTAGAAGTCATGGTTACCTGCAGGAAGTCCCCAGAGTCCTGTGCATAGTGGCTATAGATGATTTGAGAAAGTCAAAAAAAAAAACTTGCCTTGCCTCAGGTTGCACAGCTGTTCTCTCACCGAGTGATCATATTTTCATCCATCAATATTCTCAATTTAATATTGTCTTTACTGTCAAATTAGTTTAGATTTAGAATGGCCCATTATCAAATGGCCCAGGAACAGGGGCAGACGGAAAAGACATCCGTATGCAATGGAATAGCTAAATGGAGGCCGCTTTCCCGCCAGGTCTGTTTTTCAATGATACCGGGTAGGCTACTGTGCTTAATATGAGCAGCTGAGAAATAAATATAAGAACACTTCACGCATCAACCACTGTTTGAGGAGCATGAGAGGTGATATTCCGCTCAAACAATTTAAAAAATATATTTTTGTATTATTATTAATTTTATTTATTTTTTTCTCCCCAATTTTGTGATATCCAATTGGTAGTTACGATGTTGTCTCATCGCTGAAACTCCCCAACGTGTCGGAGGAAACACTGTTCGACAGACGACTGAAATCAGCTTGAAGGTGCCTGGCCCACCACAAGGAGTCGCTAGAGTGCGATTAGCCAAGGAAAGCCCCACGCCCAAACCCTCCCCGAACCCAGATGGCGTTGGGCCAATTGTGCACTGCCCTATGGGGCTTCTGGTCACGCCCTATTACTAGGCTATTCAAAATCAAATACAAATTCACTATAATTGTAGGCCAACTGTAAGCCACCCTGCACAATCAATGAACCAACAACATTGCCTAGGGCTATACAATCTTTCCCAGACTCAAGGATAGACATTTTGTAGCATACATAAGGTAACCTGTCCATCCAGTATGCATAATAATACAGTCCACACTCAAAGTTAAATACTCAAATTTGCTTAATTTTGGAGTATAGGCTAGACCAAGTTTGAATCAGTTTTGTTTTGTGTTTTTCTGCCATTCGTAATATGTCACATGCAGTAGGCTATGTATTGTATAACAGCACAATCATATATATATATATTTTTTTTTTATTGGGGGGGGGCTTGGGCTTATAAGCCAATGCGTATGCATAAGCTCTAATATGTGTATTGTGTTTTGAATTAATTAGAACCTTAGAAAACGCTGTCCATTTTGTTAGGCTTTGAAACAACATCCATAATGATTGTTTTCCACTCAGTTTCAACCTGCTGTTGAACTTCTTTCTTTAAATTGATCATCACAGAGAGGTGAGTTTTAAAAGCACGATACTGTTTTGATCATAAGTGTTTGATGTGATTTTCAATTGCATTGATGTCAGAGTGGTTAGAAGGACAATAGAGCCTTGAGTACCAGGCCATTAGGACCTGATGGTCGTTAGCCAGTTGGGTACTAAGAAGAGATAACAATGACTCAACGGTCGCGTGGAATTTTACTGCGGTCATGACTTATGACTGCCGGTGTGGGGGTAATAGGGTCACCGCAACAGCCCTAGTGTTAACTAGTGACGACCATGTTCATGTCACGGTTGCTATGAGGACCCGAAGCGCAGAGCTGTGTTGCAAAAACATTCCTTTTATTATACAAAACTCAAAAATAACAAAAGGAGCGACAGCGACCATGAACCTGGCGCGAACAAAAAGGAACACACACAAAACCCCACAAACACAGGTGGGAATACTGAACATAAATAGGCTCCCCAATCAGAGGCAATGCGGCGCAGCTGCCTCTAATTGGGGACCAATTCCAAAAGGAACATGGAGAATTCCAGAGAGGTCTCTGGACGCTAAACCTGAAAACCATAAAGGTTTCCAGAGACCTCTCTGAACATAAATCCTTACAGTTCATTGGCTAGAATTGTCCCCTGTAATAAAATTATAGTAAAAGATTGCAGTTGTGAGAGCAAGAATTTTGGGTGTGAGAGGAGAAATCCATGTGGGGATGAGGTGTGTTTGTGAGAGCGCAGTAACTTGTACTAAGTATCACTGCAAAACAAAACAAAGATCTCTGCCCTTGAATTGATATTTTGCGTGCGGCAAGGATGTGCTCGCGGGGCCCATCCTCTGCTAGCTCAACCACATTCTGCGCTCTCGACTGGTCTGTACGCTCGATGCACTCATCCTCTCGGGACCCATCCTCTGCGCTCTCGACTCAGTGTTTGCTTACTCAATGATGTTTCATCTTCACAGCGCCATCTTGCTCACAATAGAATTTAGAGGATTTCATTTGATGCCACAGTGTGCAAGTGTGTCACATTGCCTTCCCCTTATGTCCTCTCTCCCTCTCTCCCTCTGTGTGACATCCAGGAGTAAGAGGCACAAGTCGGGCTCCATGGAGGATGATGTGGACACCAGTCCTGGGGGGGAGTACTACACCTCTCCCAACTCCCCGGCTAGCAGCTCCCGCAACTGGCAGGAGGACCTGGAAGGAGGTGAGCACCCCCTCTGGTCTTCCAAACAATCTCTTAAATATTGTATAGTTTTCTTGACCAAGGACAGTGCTTATTGCTCATCAGTTAGTACAAAAGTATTCTGTCATGCTGAGGACACTGGCTGTCCTCCAACTCTTCAGTAATAAGAAAAGGGTCACTGAGTTCTGGTGTCCATCTTAAATGTTCTTTATTACTGGTATCAAGAAACGTCAACATTCATACATTTCATCATCACTGTGGGGAAACAGCTGAAATATCAGGCCATACTTTCACTTCAAGTACCTTGAAAGCCACGGACACAGTGCAAAAAGCAAATGACAAACATATCATGTTATAAACTGAAGCACAGAAAGCCTTGGCTGCAAAATACGCGGCTTCAAATTTCCCAAATTGAGCCTGAAGTCCTAATTAATTCATGAACCAACACTTTTTGTGAAAGTCGACAAAAAGCCAAGTGGCCCAGGGTACCTTGGAGCAGTATCCACAGAGGCAACGTCGCAGTAGCTACCTTCTCTCTTTACTCTTACCTCAGGCTTACGTACCAGTTTGCTAGTATGGAATGATTTTCCTTTCAAAGATATCTAGCAAACAGCAAAGCGAATATGGATCTCTCATCTAGATACAAGCAATCGTTTCAAGATGATTGTATGAAGCAGCATTTTAAATATTGAAATGACAATATGCCTTTCACTTTGTTTATTGTACAGTATGGCCATCCTCCCTCACCAGCACTGACCTGGTTCTGCTAAGAAGAGGATGAGTGGTTTACTGCATGCACAGTGTGGTCCAGTGGTTGAGTGAGTGAGTGTGGGCGAGAGTAAATGGTCAGATAGTAGGTGTTCTGAGGGAGTGGGGCCTGCCTGGTAAGTGCATTACACGTGTGGGAGAGCATCATGTGCATGAGCTACGAGGCTGTTTTCCAACCATGGGTTAGCAGCAGAAAGTAGGAAGAGGATCACCATCTTTACCTGAGAATTTAACACACACACATAAAACATTTTAACACACTGTGTGTTTGTGCTATTAGGGGAGTTTATAGGCCTCCCATATGATCTAATGCTGCGAGGGGATGCTGTTTAATTGCCGTGGACTCTTCACAGTACACTAATAGAGTGTCCAGTGGCCTGTTAAGGGGCCTGGTGGCGTGTCCGGGGCTTTGTGGTGCTGTTAGCCAGAGTAGCCCCGGCTGGGCCCCGGGCCCCAGGAGCACCCCAGGCTGCTGATGCTGTAACCAGAGATGTGGAGCTCCCCCCCCCCCCCCCCACCATCACAGGCCCTGTAGGAGTCTGGTCCAGCCCTCCTCATGTCGTGCTCTCTCTCTTCCTGTCTAGACAGCCCTAACAAGCTCCTCTTTATGGGTGGCAGGTAGCCTCAAGGTTAGAGCCTTGGGCCAGGAACTGAAAGGTTGCTGGTTTGAATACCGGAGCTGACAAGGTGAAGAAAATCTGTTGCTGTGCCCTTGAGCAAGGCACTTAACCCTAATTGCTCCAGGTGCACTGTACAATGGTGACACTGGTTGTGACCCCACTCCCTACGGGTGTCTCAGGGGGAATTATTGTTTAACAACCCCATCTGATTGCTCTGAGATGGTGGGGGGGATACTGTGTTTGTGCACATTCCCCAGGTAGAGGTGGTCAGGGGAAGCTTGCGTCAGTCTGCAGTGTGGGGATTGGATTGGGAAGGTAAAGCCTGGCCTCCTGTAGAGCTGTGGTTTGGCCCCTGGCTCAGGACAGCAGCACTACCAACCATCAATTACTCTGTAGACCTTCTTAAAAGATATATACATTTTCAAGATATAGTCATGTAAATATAATGTGTAAAATACAGTAGGTAGATGTGTGGGTTGGCCTGAACCCCTGAAGACTGAGCTGAGAGATTAGTGTGATCAGGTAGTTAGCGTCAGTGCTGTAATGGCTGCCCCTGCCTATCCCCCAGCACTAAGCCGGACGTGTGTGTTTATCCTCTGAGCAAGTCTGTTGTTGAACCTCAGCTGTACCCCTGCCCTTTGACATTCCCGAAAAGATGTGATTTACTCACTCACTCTGCTCTGAGACAGAGGGCTTGGGGCGGATGGCTGGGGCAGAACAGGGGAAGAGGAAGCTGTCAGATAAGCCTCTCTCTTTCTGTTTTTCTCTCTCTCTCCCTCTCTCCCTCTCTCTCTCTCTCCATCTCTTTCTCAGAAAACTATTAAAGAGTTAGAGAGAGGGGAATAACTGTATAATGTGTGAGATAGAAACCTCAAAGTCATGACTCAATGACTGACAGACTGTTTCTGACTCGGCACAGTATCACAGCAACAGCATGTACACTGTCTGACTACAACTCCAAAGAAGGAAACAAAGAAAGAGCTGTGCAATCTTAATACCCTGATCTAAACTCTTAATACCCTGATCTAAAATCTGAATACCCTGATCTAAAATCTGAATACCCTGATCTAAAATCTTAATACCGTGATCTAAAATCTTAATACCCTGATCTAAAATCTTAATACCCTGATCTAAAACAGGCCCGAGCTGGGTGGAGAAAGTGTTCCTAGCACACATTCTGTTATCAACAAGTGTGCGATAGCAAACCAAGCATGGAGGAGTAGGACTAGGAGCATTGCACCCTGCCAGTAATATCGCTGCAACAGAGATACACATTTGTTTAGCACATGTAAGCAACTCTGATATCAGGCACTGCCTCTTGGGAATGCCTCTTGGGAATGTGAGTGATCTACCGAGGCGATCCTGATTCAGGCTAGATCTGACCAAAACATCATATTGTTTCTGATCCTATTGTTTCGTCTCAATGAGGAAGTTAGTTTGTAGCTCATGTGCTTTACTGGATCGTACTGCAGCACTGATGATGACTGACTGGGTCATCTCAATGCATCCTGACACCCTGTGGTGAGATCCTGTAATTACAACAGCCAAGTAGTAGCAGATTGAACTGGACAATGAAATGTAGGGTCTTTTCAATATCCTCCTCCAGACAGTCATTATTATTATGGGAGTCGTAGTGGCGTCAGTAACACCCTCTGTGTATCTCTGTCTCTGTGTCCAGGCATGTCTCCTGGAGTAAAGAAGACAGAGATGGACAGCCCGTCTCCTCAGGAGAGCTCCCCACGCCTCGGCTTCACACAGCACCACCGGCCCGTCATCGCAGTGCACAGTGGTCAGTACACACAGTCTTATGCATATCACACACCCACACACATTTACAGGAGACGTCTTGTCACTGTTGCCACAATCCACTACCCCTGACGCGCGTACGTCTCCTAGGATGTGAATTGTGAAAAGAATTCAGTCTAAAAAGAGAAAAGACATGTTTTCATACATCAGAAAATATACCCTTCTTCATAATTAAGATACGGTGCCTATTGTGTCTAACAGTTTGCACATTTTTAATGTCTGTGTCTGTTGAGGTAAGCCTGATGTAGGCACTGACTGCAGGCATTATGCTTTCAACAAGACAAGCTTCCTTTTAGACAATGCATTATTTCGTTTTTTTTAATTGATCTGCCCGTTAACTTTCTGACAGGTAATTGTTTGTGGAGACAATGAAGAGTAATCTATGAGCAGGTAGCGTTCCGCAGCCAAACGTCTGCTGGATGATGCATGAACAATTAAAGCTGCTGTTAAAGCGAACTGGCCGTGCATCACCATTATGTCAGCTATGTTAGCGGATGGTCCTGATAAATAATAGTTGCCATACTAAATGTCATTAACAAACTCACGCAACAGATACTGTACCAAGGGAGAGTCGGAAAGACTCAGTCATTTCATCATTTTGTTTTTGCAGAAGCGCACATCCTTCAATGTCACTTATCTTATCTCAATCATACCATCATTGTGAAAAAGTACATTTATTTACATATTTTGCCTCTCTGTCTCTCTCTCTCTCTCTCTTTTCTCCCTCTCTCTCTCTCTCTCTCTGTGCAGGGATCTCTCGGAGTCCGCACCCCTCCTCGTCTTTGCACTTCCCCACCACCTCCATCCTGCCCCAGTCCACCTCCTACTTCCCCCACACCGCCATTCGCTACCCGCCACACCTAAGCTCCCAAGACCCGCTGAAGGACCTGGTCTCCCTGGCCTGTGACCCGTCCAACCAGCAGCCCAGCCCAGTGAGTCCAGCCCATCTAACAACTCTAACTAGGCCCCAGAGTTTGTCCTGGTCAGGTCATGTGGTCAGTAAAACTTCTGACCCCTACTCATTACTCATACTAGATAGGAACCCAGTAGAGAGAGTTGGCCTCCAATTCACAATGTTTTATGTGTTCATCTAGTAGAACCTGCACCATTTTTGGTCCATGATTTCATGGCAATGCCTGAAGTTTGAGGTAATGTTAATGTAAGTTCACTCACTCGGAGGGAATGTATTTTACGTTTGATTGGTTTATTTAGAGAACTGTGTTATTTCCATTTGTTGTTTAAATTCATTTGTTTACTTTTGCAGAGGCATCAGCTATTATAGATTCACCTAATCGTTTGTTTGATATTTAATTCCTTCATGCTTCATGGTTTTCTTAAGTCATCACCCTGTCTCAGATGGCCTGTGGACTGGGGATACTCTACTGTAGGTGACGTAACCTGAGAGAGCGGCAGCAGCCCACAGCCATGTAGGAACATAGTCAGGTTTCCCTCAAGTAGCCGTTACTCCTCCTCCCCTCTGCAGAATGGAGCCACCACAACCCTGCGTGACTCTCAGAGTGATTAACACTCCCTGAAGGCGGCAACAATTCAATAGATCTGTAACCATTAAATCATTGTAATAACTGTATGTGTTTTAGTCAACTTCTTAGATTGTTATCGTTCAATATATTGGCTGTATGGTAGTACAGTAGTGTTGAATCTGCCGTCACAGAGATGAAAATGAGCCATCAGACTTCCTGCTCTGTTTAGACTCAACCTGCTAGCTCTGCTGGTCCTGCTAGCCCTGCTAGCCCTGCTGGTCCTGCTAGCCCTGCTAGCCCTGCTGGTCCTGCTAGCCCTGGGACCAGACCAGCTCCTCAGACATGGTTACTCTCATTACCAATATGTGACACAGACCTGAGAGGACCTGCCACTGCACCACATGCAAATGACCCCTCCTCCCTGCTTTAATTAGGCCGACATTACAAGCAAGGTTGCTCAATGAGGCTGCTGTACTGTTTCTGTATTGACTTGAATGTGGTGAAGGGATGGAGGGAAGGGGTGGGGGGGTGGGGGGGCATTAGAGGAATGAACCTGAAGGAGATTCCCGTATGTCTCTGGCATTGCTGCTGATGTTGGCAGAATGCACAAGTCTGGCACAGGTAGGCAGGCAGCTCACAGAGGAGAGGATAGACATTTACTTATATCAGAAGTGCCCCCCAGCAGCAGCCACACTGGCCTCTGCTCAACCAAGTTTCTGCAGAGTCATTGAAATTCTCCTGCTGCAGTGCGACTGCAGCCAGGCAGTCACAAAGGACGAGCGCATGGCACCACAATGTAGCTGACTCATTTGCTCGTCCATTGTTGTGGAGGACAGTGAGTGTGCAGTCCTCTCCTCTGGAGAGTGGAGAGTATCTAAAATCCATGCCAGCCAGGGGAAGAGCAGCCATGGATGGAGGGGTGGATGGATGACTGGCTGAGCAGTGTAGTGCCCTCGGGACATTACTCACTCTCCCTCCTCTCTCCCTCCCTAACTCACACATACACACACGCTCATAATAATGGCCGGAACGGAGAAAATTGAATGGGATCAAACACCTGGAAACCATGTGTTTGATGTATTTGATACCATTCCACAGATTTTTAAAACTTAAAATGTAACTAGGCAAGTCAGTTAAGAACAAATTCTTATTTACAATGACGGCCTACCGGGGAACAGTGGGTTAACAGCCTTGTTCAGGTGCAGATTTTTACCTTGTCAGCTCGGGGATTCGATCCAGCAACCTTTTGGTTACTGGCCCAACACTCTAACCACTCGTCTACCTGCCGCCCCAAAATTCCGGTCCAGTTAAATGATTCCGGTCCAGTCATTACCACGAGCCCGTTCTCCCCAATTAAGGTGCCACCAACCTCCTGTGACACACACACACACGGAAAGGGAAAGCATGAAATAGTTAAAGAGAGACATGGTCAGTGCAGTGGCATGTAGTATTCTACCATCTGTGCTACAGCAGTGACGCCCCTCCCCTCCTCCTCCTCCTCCTCCTCACTCCCCTAGAGCTGTCGTGTTCCCTCCTCTCTCCCTTCACAGCTGACGTGTTCCCTCCTCTCTCCCTTCACAGCTGACGTGTTCCCTCCTCTCTCCCTTAACAGCTGAATGGCAGTGGTCAAGGGAAGTTGCCCAGTCACTACATCTCCTCCCAGATGCTGGCGCCTCCGCCGCCCCCCGGCATGCCCCGTCTGACGCTGCCCTCCGACTCCAAGTCCAGCACCACCACCTCAGACGGGGGAGCCAACTCCCCCACGTCACCCAGTAAGTGGGCCGTTGGTGAGCCTGCTAATACCAGCCTCTAGATCTTCAGTGACAATAGTTTTTGTGTGTGTGTGTATAGGGTTGTTATACAGAGAATTACTCATTTCATTGGATGATTGATGTCATTTTCTAAAACCTGTGCCCTCAACCCATCACACAAAGCAAAAATGATTCAGCACCTGAAGGGTGAGGCTATTGTCTCTCAATCCTTTATGAGAGAGAGAGAGAAAGCATTCAGGTGTTGCAGACTTGCAATCCCACCATCATTAATCATGATAATCTAATTAAGAGACACACAGGACAGATCAATATGTTTACCTACTGCCGTGAGGACGCTGTAACAATACCAATAAATGTGGGATTTTGATTGAAATCTCTGCAAGGTCCTCCATCACATCAGCTTCCATTAGTGATCCATTTAGTCAATCAGTATTGGAAAGTTACAGTTCAAAGTTTGTTGGATGCTGACATAAATGAACAGTGCTTAACTGTCAATAGATCAGTGACCAAGATGTGACCTACTATGATGTGATCAGTGACCTACTATGTGACTAAGATAAGTTATGATGTCACGGGGTGGTGTGTCGGCAGACCAAGACGCAGCGTAGTTGTAATGGAAGATACTTTTATTTACTATGATACTAATCAAAATAACAAAACCAGAGAAGTAATTACTTTTGCATGCCCACACACTCCATACACATCTAACATGGAGATAATGACCCACACACAGGTGTGGGACAGAGCAACTTAAATAGAATCAGTAAATGCCTCGCAGCTGCCTCTAATTGGGGATTCAACACAACACATAAACATAGATCTAGTACTCCTAGATTTGTCAGGCTCTGACCATGGCTAACTAGAGGAGCCAAAGGCCTCCCTATGGCCAGAGCCTGACATATGATCAAAATCAGTTCTGATATATGCTCTGAGGTCTTGTATCACTGCCAAGTATTTCCAAATCATGCATATCCAGATTAAAATGACAATTTCAGTTGGTCGATATGCATATTCTGCCTGTCTGTGAACACACTGAGGCAGGCGAATTCCCTTGAAATGACTGTGTGCACTACACATCTGCCATTCTTAATGCCTACCCTGATTTACATAACATGCCATTAAGTTCTGAGTGTCCTCTTTTTATTTTTTTATTTTTTAAATTTAATTTCACCTTTATTTAACCAGGTAGGCCAGTGGAGAACAAGTTCTCATTTACAACTGCGACCTGGCCAAGACAAAGCAAAGCAGTGCGACAAAAACAACAACACAGAGTTAGACATGAGATATACAAACGTACAGTCAATAACACAGTAGAAAATCTATGTACAGTGTGTGCAAATATAGTAAGATTAGGAAGGTAGGGCAATAAATAGGCCATAGTGGTGAAATAATTACAAATTAGCAATCCTCTCTCTCTCTCTCTATTTCACTCTCTCTCTCTCCCTCTCTCTCTCTCTTTCTCTCAGCTTACTCAGCTCCAGGGACGCCCCCTGCCAACCGCTCCTTTGTAGGGATCGGACCTCGAGACCCTAGCGGACTCTACCAGGCACAGGTACACAGCACAGCTAACTTTACTGGAGGAAAGCAACTTTGATTTCTGTTGTCTGTTACACACTTATACACTTATACACTAGCAGTCAAAAGTTTTAGAACACCTACTCATTCAAGGGTTTTTCTTTATTTGTACTATTTTCTACATTGTAGAATAATAATGAAGACATCAAAACTATGAAATAACATATGGAATCATGTAGTAACCAAAAAAGTGTTAAACAAATCAAAATACATTTTATATTTGAGATTCTTCAAAGTAGCCACCCTTTGCCTTGATGACAGCTTTGCACACTCTTGGCATTGAGCACTTGTTGGCTGCTTTTCCTTCACTCTGCAGTCCAACTTATCCCAAACCATCTCAATTTGGTTGAGGTCGTGGGATTGTGGAGGTCAGGTCATCTGAAGCAGCACTCCATCACTCTCCTTCTTGGTAAAATAGCCCTTACACAGCCTGGAGGTGTGTTGGGTCATTGTCCTGTTGAAAAACAAATGATAGTCCCACTAAGCGCAAACCAGATAGGATGGCGTATCGCTGCAGAATTCTGTCTTGAATTTTAAATAAGTCCCAGACAGTGTCACCAGCAAAGCACCCCCACACCATAACACCTCCTCCTCCGTGATTTACGGGGAGAAATACACATGCGGAGATCATCCGTTCACCCTCTGAACAGTTGATATTGAGATGTGTCTGTTACTTAAACTCTGTGAATCATTTATTTGGGCTGCAATTTCTGAAGCTGGTTACTCTAATGAACTTATCCTCTGCAGCAGAGGTAACTCTCGGTCTTCCTTTCCTGTGGCGGTCATCATGAGAGCCAGTTTCATCATAGTGCTTGATGGTTTTTGCAACTGCACTTGAAGAAACTTTAAAAGTTCTTGAAAGTTTCCGTATTGACTGACCTTAATGTCTTTAAGTAAGTCTGGACTGTCTTTTCTCTTTGCTTATTTGAGCTGTTCTTGCCATAATATCGATTTGGTATTTTACCAAATAGGGCTATCTTCTGTATACCACCCCTACCTTGTCACAACACAACTGATTGGCTCAAACGCATTAAGAAGGAAAGAAATTCCACAAATGAACTTTTAACAAGGCACACCAGTTAATTGAAATGCATTGGTTGAGAGAATGTCAAGAGTGTTTTTGTTTTGTTTAATCACTTTTTTAGTTAATACATTATTCCATATGTGTTATTTCATAGTTTTGATGTATTCACTATTATTCTACAATGTAGAAAATAGTAAAAATAAAGAAAAACCCTTGAATGAGTAGGTGTTCTAAACCATTTGACTGGTAGTGTACTCATTTGAATATTCCTTATCACTATGATTTAAGAAATTTGCTGATGTCATGCATACCAAAGGCCTCTACTCTTGGTGCTCATGGAAGCTCAGAGCTGTTAACTATCTCACCCCCCTGGCTCTGTTACTCTCTCTGATGTCAAAGCCATACGTCTATGTTCAATTATAGATCTGAGGGCATTAGCTAGGATCTGCCTCAGGGTGTGAATGTTCACAGCCAGCCCAGGACCCTTTTGATGTAACAGGGCTTTTCCCCGTGTGAGAGAGATTCACATGGCTGAAAAAATGTCTCTCTTCTTCAAGCTTACATTTACCTCAGAGTGAGATCGTAGTCGTTCGCTGTTAACACTCATGGCTTTCTCATTTAGGGATAGATGAGGCTTGAATTTTGAAAACTTTAACGTTAAAGTTGATCTCACTGTTTAGCTATTTTGCAAGACTTAAATACCAACTAAACACAGTACCTCTATATGTCCCAATGTGGCTGCAGAGCTGAAGCATTTGGGCCTTGCTGCTGCATTGCAGTGCTTCCTGCTCCATAAAAAGTGCAAGTGCACCTCAGTGAGGCGTGTGATGATGTAAAGTGAGAGAGGGAGCGAATGAGAGAGAAAGAGACTGCTGAGCTAGGAGAGGTGTGTTTGGGCGCGTGCCTGCCTGCCTGCGTGTGCGTGTGTGTTTAGGAATGTAACTTGAGCGGTGAATTAGATATAAAGCAAAATGGCAGAGTCAGCAACTTTGTCAAGTAGAAACATGAAAGAACACAGGGATCCTGCACATGCAATAATAACCAACACATTGTAATGCAGTAAGACAGGGACAATGCTACACCCCAGGTTACATTTTCTTTTGCTGTAACCAAACTAGGGTTGCAAGTGAAGGTATATTACTGGAAACTTTCAAACTACCATCATTTTCTTAACTTTCAAGGATTTTTTGTAATTTATCACAAGACATCTAGTGACCCTTATCACATGTCAAATATATAAAATAATAATATTATTTGAAAATAATCAATAGAATGACAAAGCTGTAAAACATTATCCTAAATATAAACCATCAACTGAATACCATTGGTGATTAATATAAGGGTTTCAGTATGAAATATCCTTTATATTAAATGTTTCATTTTACTATATGAATTTGTCTTTGTTTTGGTCACCAAACTGGTGGCAGTTGTGGAAAAGGTCAATAGTTGGAAGAATTGCAGTTAACTGATGGGAGGGGAGGGGATGGAGGGGCCATATGAGCCTGCTCCAGGATGGTCACGTCCAGGGCTGTCTGGTTGCTAAGGGAAACCAGACATGATGTAATTGCAGGATGAACTTAGACTTCAGGGAGTGGGAAAGAAACGAAATCAAGCCTATCCAGCTCGAGTCAGTCCTCTAGCGGTCCGTCTACTGCGCAAAAAAGCTGAGATTGTTTGCTCAGGCCTAGATTGAAAACCTGCTTCGGTGCATGCAGTGTAGTGTATATGTGCGTGTGTGTCTGTCACTATTGTTTACATTTTAATTATCTCATCATTTTCTTTTGGATAGCAGTAAGGTTTATTTTTTATCTCTGAAAAATACAACATCATAATGCCTCAAAGGCAGCACAGTAATATAATAATATACACAGAGTGTACAAAACTAGTAACACCTTCCTAATATTAATTTGCACCCCTCCTTTTGCCCTCAGAACAGCCTCAATTTGTCGGGGAATGCACTCTACAAGGTGTTGAAAGTGTTCCACAGGGATGCTGGCCAAGTTGTGTCAAGTTGGCTGGATGTCCTTTGGGTGGTGAACCATTCTTGATACACACGTGTTGCAGTTCTTGACACCTATTTTGTTTTGCCCATTCAACCACTGAATGGCACACACACATACACAAGGCTTAAAAATCCTTCTTTAACCTGTCTCTTCCACTTCACCTACACTGATTTAAGTGGATTTAACAAGTGACATCAAAAAAGGGATCATAGCTTTCACCTGGATTCACCTGGTCAGTCTATGTTATGGAAAGAGCAGGTCTTCCTAATGTTTTGTACACTCAGTGTAAGGCCAGTGAGTTCAGTACAATAGTGTGCTGCGTTGAGGGGATAGCTGGGTAGTTCTCCTGCTACCGTCTGACTGTGCAGCTCTGTCCCAGCTCATAACTATGCTTTCTCCACCGGGCGAAACATTTAGCAAGAAACAAAATATTGTTTTTGGAGTGAGACTCTCACCACAGTTAACCTTGATTGGCTGTGAATACTTTCCCATTTGGCTTTCCCATCACTAAAATGTGTTTTTGGTTCCTCTGAAAGCGTGTATAATATGCAAATAATGAAGTTCATTAAATAAGTTATGCAACAAGAGTGCGGAAAGAAAAGGCCTTTTCTAAGCTACAGAGAGAAATTCTAAGACTACCTCTTTTTCTTTGCTGCATATTTGGAACCTGCTCCGTTCTCTAAATGTAATTCCTATTTCCTCGTAAATCACCATTAAATCATATTATTTTAAGGGACCTAAAGGAATTTTACTTGAAACTTTAAGATGAGTTATTAATTTATTTTTATATTAGTAAGCATTCTCATTGCCATGTTACACTGTTGAGATTCATCATTCATATCCCAGGCAATTGGATTAATTTATTTACTATGAGTTGGTTGTGGAGAAACGAGTAATAAGGGAGGGAGGGAGGCTTCTCCCAAGAGGACATAGAGTGAACTACTGCTTCACTGATGGCTCAACATCCCCGCTCTTCACTGTTGTCCAAAGTTCATTCATGGTCATCACATGAATTGTAATAGTCTGTGAATAATTTAGGGATTTACTTTATTTATATACTGTACACACTTTATATATGGCCTTGATAGTGTGTTGTGCTCTGGTTTGGCCTGTACTTTACTTTGTTGGACTATAGGGCCAGTACTACTGCATCTTGAACCAGTCTCCAGTCTCACTGTTCCAAGTCCACATCGCTCCCATTGCAGATGTGTCTTTCCCTCCCAAGTATGAAGAGGAGTTGGATACAGCTGGTTGTTTGCTCCAGCTCCACTGACGGTAATGTCAGCACAACCTCAGGGCTTTCTGAGGCTCCAGGCCTAGGGCTACTGCTATTGACCGACTCACATGAAGGTTTCACCTAAATCTGGGCCTTTATAAATCATGTTCATCACTGTTACAATATATTTCTCAACATGTAAAGAAAGAGTGCAATGCAGAGAGGTCTGGTAAAGCTTATGCTTATTTGCAAAGAGAGAGCCCCAGGAGGTTGCCACAGAAATGCCAAAATGAGAGGGGGAAATTCAGAATGTAAATTGCCAGCCTCCACTGAGGCAAGTATTGTGTTTCTATAACGTAAACTCGAAATATATTGAATCATGACTGGCTTCTTGAGAGCGGAGGTAGATTGTATATTTATGGCCCACCCCCCAAAAAAGAGTTAAATGGCATGCAGTCATTTTAATTAATTGCATAGATGAGATCCAGAATTCAAGAAACACATTTGTTGATTAAATTATGCCAGTAGTAGAAGGCTCAGGACACTGTGTTGAATGTTATGCAATGGCTAAGGTATGGCACCTGTAGCCTTCGGGATAGGCATTTGCCCTCTGCACTCTTTGAGAGCTCTGCAGTATGGACACAGGGAAGACATCAGCCCCAGTCATTACAGCAGGCTCTGTCCCCATAGACTCAACAAGCAAGGGGCCCTCCAGAGTTCACTCCCCTGGCACAGAACCTCATCGCCCCCTGATTTGACTGGCAACCTCCATTGTGGTTTTCCAATGAGCCAGGCAACTCCTCCGAATTACAATACTGCCTCTTTAATGTGGCTTTGGCTTGGTTTCTTCCGACCCTGCTCAGCAGTTTGTTTCCAAACCCCATTTCAACGTTTTTCCAAGAGTCTGTCCATAGCTCCATAGCTCACTCCTCATTCCACCAGAATACAGTGATAAGTAGGTACAAATTTGTACATCTGTGAATGATGAAGCATCACTACATTGAGGGTTTAAGCATACTAGCAGGCTCACTGCGGTGTGTGCGTGTATGTGTGTTATCATCCGTGGTGTGTGTATTTGTTCGTAGTGTTCTTGCTTGTGTACGTATGTGTGGTGTGTGTGTGTGGCTGTGCTTGTGTACCTGGTGAACATCGGGCAGGCAGGAGTTAAGAGTCTGGAGCCATGGACCACAAGGTATTTTACTCTGAGCAGTAATAGGCAAGAGGTTTCCTTTTTAAACTTTATTAAATCAGTACAATTGGGTGTAGTTAAAGAGGTCTGTTTGAGGGCTGTTAAAACTACATAAACCTTGGTGGAAAATGTTAAGATGGGGGCTGAGAGTACGGGATGTGTTTTTTTTTTTTTTTTCAGTTCTGTCAATTTAAAAAAAAAAAGATTTCTGTGGTCTGCAGGCGAAAGCCAAAGTCCTATTATGTTTTTTAAAAGATTTGGGTGGAATCCTGCTGGGATCGCTCTCGCTGTAGCAACTATTTTATTCCATATTATTTAGAATTGCTCCATTTGGTTGGAAGCGTTTGGGGCCCATTAGTAGAAAAGACACTGATTGGGGCCCATTAGTAGAGAAGACACTGATTGGGGCCCATTAGTAGAGAAGACACTGATTGGGACCCATTAGTAGAGAAGACACTGATTGGGGCCCATTAGTAGAGAAGACACTGATTTGGGCCCATTAGTAGAGAAGACACTGATTGGGGCCCATTAGTAGAGAAGACACTGATTGGGGCCCATTAGTAGAGAAGACACTGATTGCAGAACACTGTGAAAGTATCACTGTGTCTGGAGTTGGCCACAAAATTACCCTGGTCATGCATTATTCACAATCACAACTATTCACATGGCGTCCCATACTGTACAGTAGGCCCAAAACAGCATGCACACACTGTCACACACAGGATTTACAATTACATAATAATATTTAACACACTGACAGGTACTCTTAACCCTCTTAATGTCAATTGTTGAAGCAAAACATAATTATATTGTATTTATGCACTTGATGTAGACATAAAAGTTAAACTGTTTATCATACGACACACATACAGGTAACTGCCAAAATAAAGGAAACATCAACATAAAATGTCTTAATCGGGCATTGGGCCACCACGAGCCAGAACAGCTTCATTGCACCTTGGCATAGATTCTACAAGTGTCTGGAACTCTATTGGAGGAATGCGACACCATTCTTCCATGAGAAATTACATAATTTGGTGTTTTGTTGATGGTGGTGGAAAAAATATCATAGGCTATGGTAGGCTACTAAATAAGATATTGACTCACCTAATGATGAAGATTAAGTCATAGGCTGAGCTGTAGCCTGTATTTGGCGTGTATGCTGCCCAAACTGCAACCTTCCCGACTGTAGGCATACCGGTAACTGCCAAAATAAAGGTAACACTTGAGTTAACAAGAGATATAAAGTATAATGTGTGGAGTGCATTTTCCTGGCATGGTTTAGGTCCACTTGTAGAATCTATGCAAAGGCGCACGGAAGCTGCTCTATCCGCTTGTGGTGGAGCAACATCCTTTTCAGACACTTAGTTTCAAGTTTTAATGTCACATGCACAAGTACAGTGAAATGCCTTTCTTGCTAGTTCTAACCCCAACAATGCAGTAATCAATAACAATGTAATTCTAAAAATAGAACAAAAACAGACAAGATATAAAAATAAGAAATAAGAAGAACACGATAAAGTAAGTAAGCATACTATATACAGGGTCAGTCAATTCCAGTAGCATATTTACAATGTGCAGGGATACTGGATCGATAGAGGTATATATGTAGAGTGGTAAGGTGATCATGCATCAGGATATATAACAAACAGAGTAGCAGCAGCATATATGATGATTGTATGTGAGTGGGTGTGTGTAGAGTCAGTATAAATGTTTGTACATATTATGTATGTGTGAGAAAATTATACAGTGAATGTTTGTGTGTGTTTTAGTATCAGTGTGCGTGACTGTGCCTAGAGACATTGCAAAAATAAGAATACAGTACAAAGGTCATGCAGAAGCAGAGAGAACGGTCTTGGGTGGCTGGAGTCTATAATGATTTTCCGGGCCTTCCTTTCTCGCCACCTGATAAAGAGGTCCGATGTTGGTGTTTCCTTAATGTTGGCAGATATCTTTTGTGTTTATGATAAAACTTAATCCACAGTTATTTTTTTATAAACTATTGATCCTCTGTGGCTAAATTATGCTCTCTGGGGTATTTTAAACATTGACCTGTGGTTGGATACAAATGTTTTGCCTCATGGGCCCCCTCATACAATTGACCAGTCACATTGATTTATTATGCAGTTAATTTTTTAATTTTTATTAATCAATTACCCAATCAAGGCAGGGCCCTCTTCTCCTCCCCCCATCAGAGGATTTTTGGGGCTGCCTTGGACCCCCCACAGCCCTGGACCCAGAGGCTTCAGCCCTGATAAGTCCCTGCATTAAACTGGCCCTGTTCTTGCCCTGTGGATTGGGGCCTCACCATGGTAGTCAAAATAATGGCCTGCCCAGCATTTTTAAGGCCCAAAGCATGATGGAATGTTAATTGCTTAATTAACTCAGGAACCACACCTGTGTGCAAACACCTGCTTTCAATATACTTTGTATCCCTCATTTACTCAAGTGTTTCCTTTATTTTGGCAGTTACCTGTACATTTACTGTGATAATCTGCAGTGTACTCAGATGTGAAAATCTAGAGAAACAATGTTTTCTTATTGTCTTCTTTGAATATCAATGAAAAATGTCTTCCATTCATGTGTAATCTGAAAATGTTTGTTCTTTTTTTCAGTCCTGGTACCTGGGGAACTAAACAACACAAGCATAAGAAGGGCATGGACACATGGATTTGAGATTCAACACTTTTTGTGGAATTAAGAAAAAAGAAAAAAAAGAGATGCAAGAGGGAAAATGTATATATATGCAGTATATATACAGTATGTATATATATATAAATATATGTATGCATATATATTTATATATGTATATAAACATAAAAGATGATTCAACACACCTTTTTGGAATAAAAGACAGAGGGAGAGAGAGCGAGGCCAAGAACAGAAAGAAGAGAGAAAAAGAAGAGGATGTTTGGGCAGCCAACTGTGGGGCAGAGACATGACCCCAGGACACCCCCTCTGCTACAGGTGCTGCTTCCTCATATATGCAAAATAAGTATCCTTTATTTTCTTAATCAACAAGAAAGAGAAGAATCCAGTTCCAGTGATTATACTTTCCCACACTTCGTCTGGGACGGTTAAAACATATTATCTTTGAAAGTAGGGAGGGGAGGCTGGTCACACATGGTCAATATCCTCCCTTTACCCGCGGAAACAAAAAGTCGATTTTTCATCCAATTTGATAGACAATCTTGAATCTGTGTCAGTTACTTCCTTTAACACAGTCCATTTTTGGTCATTTTAAAAAACACTGCGCTAAGCGTCTTCTATGAGGCACGGTGTTAAGATGCACACACAATCAAAAGGATCAGGCTTTAGAGCAGTACAGAACATCGCGAAAGGACAGGTACTGTAACAGGTGTGTGTTAGTCTTCACAATAACTGAGATGCCCTTTTGTGCCTGTCAACTGTTGTGTATTTTGTGCCTGTTTGTGTGTGCATACAATTCAAACATAATGAAACCCCCTCTCCCTATCCTTGGCCTACTCTTGAGATAATATTGCATAAAGTTCTGATTAATGTAGATAACAGGAGTTTATTCTGCATAGTGACAAAGGAGTACAAAAATAGTTCTGTCACTATTGAGACTGTAGAAGAGAGATGTTTTTTGTTGTTGTTGTGTATTCCGTTTAAATTACATTGAACATTACAGGCATTGCACTACTATAATTAATGCATTTGTCCTTTTTAGCAGCTATCTTTTGGCCTAATCATATTAAAATGCTGCAAGTCAAAGGTAGGTTTTAGGATTATGTTGTAGAAACGACTATGTTGTGTTCTTTAGGTAGCAGGGTACATGAGCTATGAGTGTTTTCTGTCTTGAGCGATCAGTTAGAACAATCCAACCCTACTGTGTTTCAGATATTCTGTGCTCTACTGGAAGTTTCCGTGTGTTTGTTGAGGTACAGGGAATCCGGACAGGTTTAGGTGATCACACCGTTTCGGATCTCTTTCTACATTTTGTGTATCTAAGTCCTGCCTTTATCCTTTTACTCCTGCTGTCTTTATATAATCGAAAGCAAAATGAATTTATGATTGGTTTTTTTTACAGCAGATCACATACTTTGGATGAGTCGATGAGATCGTTAGAAGCGTGGCTGTAAAGGTAACCATTGATAGTGCCACAGTTGGCCCCAGACCTAATGATTTCTATGCCAACAGCACTGCGTGTTTCCATGTGTGCACATGGCATGATTCTGGCTCATTGACAAGGAGCAACTGACTGACCAGCAGTGTCCATTACCAGTCTATTTAGTAAGACCTTACTTTACAGGTTTTGTCCCTGGGTCTTATTTGCTGATGCAATGCAAAGTTTGTGACAACAGATTGAACACAACATCAGGGCTTGAGACTCCTCAACCAAACCCAAACCATATATACAGCCATGAAAAGTGCCTAAGACATAGCACGAGTTCTTTTTCCCTTTGTATTTTTGTTTTTGAAGTATTTTTGCTTGTTTGAAGTACTGCAAGCCTCAATGAGTTCTAGGCAGGCAGAAGAAGTAGTGGGAGAGAGAGGTGTGATGCACAGAGGGGGAGAAGGTATGGAGAGCTCACAGCCCAAACCCGTCTCCAGCCAAATGCACCTTCCACATGTTTTTCTGAGCACAGATTCTCATTGGTGGTTAGCTGGGGACAAGCCAAGAAAAGACACAAACCCTGCTAAAATAAAACCCTGCTATCAGCAATGACATAATTAAACCAACATATCAAAGCTATATATATATATATATATATATATATATATATATATATATATATATATATATATAGAAAAATGGTATGTATAGATATGGCTCATTAAGACAGAAACACTTCTAGGGAATAATGTCATACACGCTGGTTACGAAAAGCTAACCTTTAAATACGGCTTCGCAATGGTGTTCCAATTCACATCTGTTATTTATATACAGAATACCTACAATGACTTGTTTTAAAGGTGCTGATATGAAATTATACTGATATATATTCATGCATGGTGCTTTCAAAAGAAAATCATGAGATTCTAGCTCTATTGACCACCATAATGCTGACATGGGTGCATGGCAGAAACTCTTACTACCCTTCTGAAGCTTACCCTCCGCCCCCCCCCCAGCCCCTCCTCCCAAGCCCCCCGAGCCCCTCCTCCCTCTAATCTATGGAACAGAGAGCAAATAGTACTGATGGGTTCTTACCTTTTTACCTATTCGTTTGGATTTTTATTCCCTATTGTTAACTTCTATTTTGCACGATATTTTATATAACACATTATGTGCCTTGCCTTTAGTTAAGAACAATAATACATTATAAAAAATAATGTAAATGTATTTCTCTTTTTAGTATAACCGGTAACGCTGCAAAAAAAATACAAAAAACATTGCTGCATGTTTGACTGCTTGTCATTATCTAGTTTAGCTGAATACAGTAGTAGATGAAAGTATTGACAGATTGGGATTGTCGAGATAGGCTCTTTTCACCCTTTTCCCTTTTGTGGGTATTATAGACTAGTATTTGTGGGTATTATAGACTAGTATTTGTGGGTATTATAGACTAGTATTTGTCTTTCCATCACATTGAACCCTTGCTGCATTTGTATCTTGTTCATTTCTTTGTTTTTATTGACTCTCGTGGCTTTCCCCTCTCATTATGTCTTCCAGCTTGGTGTAATACAGTATGTGAAATATGCAAATCTCATTTCCTCTGCTCAGCGTTTGCTGAAGTTGTATTTTGCCCCCTTTTTAAAGCTCTTCTTCAATGATAAAGAATGTGCGACAAGAATGAGAGAAAATGTGCAATTACTCCAATTCAAGGATGGGCAACTCCAGTCTCCAGGGGCCAGAGTGGTGTCACACATTTTCTCAATCCCTAGCAAACACAGCTGATTAAACAATTGCATTCATGATTAGTTGATTATTAGAGTCAGAGGACTGGAGTTGTTCATCCCTGCTCCAATTCAAGATGTAGATTTTTGCCTATTTGATTTAGTTGATGGACTCTGCAACTGGAGGTCAGGGCTAGAGATGGTAGAGAGCTGTGAAGGCTGTGTTGTAGGTTATTCAGTGATCAGGTTCCTAGCATGGAACAGAGATTTAAAGCACTTAGCTGGGCTCACATTGGCTACTTCTGCCCCTGCAGACATTATTTTTGGCACCAAATGACCAGAGCTGAATATGGGGTACGTTTTGTCCCCCTATTTTCTTACATTACATCCAGCGAATCCCCTATACGCAAAGGCAAATCCAAGCACTTTAATAACTGTTCAAACGGGAACATCACAAAATAATTAATCTCTATACATATATTAAGACAAGGGAAATGACTGATTTGGAATTGTTTAAGGATAAAGCTGGAGTTTCAGAGACAAATTCTTTACATGGAATGCTAACTGTCTTATTATGTCATGTGTCAATGATGAGTAGTGCACAGTGCTTCACATCTCTGTGTTCGTGTTTTATGTATGAGAGAAATAGATTGTGTGTGTGTGTGTGTGTGTGTGTGTGTGTGTGTGTGTGTGTGCGTGTGCGTGTAAATGTTTATGTGTGAGTGTTTGGTTAGGTAGCCTCACCTACCATAGTACTTTGCCGGTTCTCAGATTGCACATACATAAATCACCCGATAGCAAAGAGAGAGAGCGAGAGAGTATTCGGTGTGTTGGGGAAAGGAGTGTTCAAAAACGCTAACTTCAGAACACTGAAAATGAAAGGAAAGCGAGAAGAAAAGATGGGTTATTTTAGCACTAATAGATGGAATTGTCTGAGGGGAGTAGAAATGTGTGACAATAAACTAGTTCTGTGAGATGCAATAATGACATGAAAAAATTCCCCTCCCCAATTTTATACCTTGATCAATAATCTGTGATTTAGATTAACCTTTTTGCATCTCACTGCATTTTCCATGGGGTTAGGGGGTCAAATTATTTAACTGGGAATATGCACACTACCTGGATGGTTATCAGTAAAATATAGTTTAATAACACTGGCTACAATAGAATGTTATTATTATTTAGATGGTAAGTAAGTGCATGTTTAGCTCCTCCACATTTAGGTCCATTGTGTGGAATCTACAAATCCACTTTATGTTGTTTTGAATATTAGCTCTGTACTTCAGAAGTATAGACTGACCTAGTCAGAATCACCGTATAGAAAATGAAAACAACACAAAATCTCTTCATAGCTGACTTGCTGATAAAAATAATATAAATAAAATAAGAAATATTTTACTGAAGAAGGCCAAGATGCTTAATTAGTTGTTTGTTGTTTTTTAAATTAGAGGATAGATTATAATTTATAATTTCTTACTGCGTAGTGTAATGGGAGTATATTGAATAAGAGACGATATTGTGTATTTTTTTCATCAGGGTCAGAAAGGGCCATTTAAAAGTTTGTTATGCAGTGTACAGTATTGTTTCTGCAATGGATATTGCAATGCTGGTAGCTATTAAGATTTTGCTGCAAGCAATTGAGAATTTTAAAAAAATGGCAGAACAAGAGGTATTGTTTACATGCCCGTCTTAAGATCTTGGCGATGACAGTTTATGTGTCCCGGTTCACAGTCCCAGGTTGAAGTGGAGTGCTGTAGCAAAGGCATTCCATCAAATCCATAAGATCCTCAAGTTAAACAAAATGCTGCCATCATTCAGCAAGCAATTTGATATTTGTTAAACAGGACATGTGTTGAGGCAAGCGTCTGCTCTTGATCAAATAACACCCACATTATGGGTTGTGTGTGTCCCTGGGGTCTGTCATGCATCCAAAAAGGAAAAGACTGACGTGTTAACCATACACAACACCGTACAGTCAGTGGGCTAGTTGGAGCACAAGGCCCATAATCAAATCATCACATTCGCCTTCTAGTTTTCAGCAGGGAGTCCAATTACTGCTCTAGTACTGAGGGCTCCAAAGTGCAAATGTTTAGTACCGCTGAAGAGTGCTCAAGCTTACTGTATGTCGGCTTATTAGGCATTTCAAAATACTACATTTGTACGTTTTCAATTCAATTAGTGGAAATAGATCAATAATCCCCTGCAAAGTTCCCCTCTGGTTCTAACTGTACAGTAGCAGCAGACACTGGAGCCTCATGACATTTCCTGTGAAGATTTGCACTGCTCCACACTCACCTCTCCAGTTCAGTTTACCCTCCAGCCTGGGTCTGACTGGGGCACATAGGGACAGGGGTCTGACGCCACCATAGTCTAGCCAGCACAGTGGTCCTACAATAGGTCTTCAGCACACAGTCTTCTTTTTTCATTTGCTTTTTGTAACGTAACACAGCAATACAGTATGTTGTTATGACACCGACAGAAACTTTTGTTTTTAGAGCAGGGTGTCGTCCCCCCCCCCTCCCCCAACGCTTTTTAAAGTGGCCACAGGTGATGGTTGAACTTACTCTGAAAGACAGTAATATGCATCCAATACTGACACATTTAAAACATTATCTTATTTTATTTCCAAACCCTTACTAATATTTTTGTAGTAATTATTGTTATCATTGTGATTATTGTAGGATTGTTACATTTTGGACTCATTATCCTATGTATAAATGCTTACAGTATATCAATGAGTATTTTAAAAAAAAATGTATATGAAAAAAAAAACATTTTCTGTATTGTATAAGAAAGTACATGTCTTGTTTGTGTGTTTTAAACTTAGTTTTCTTAAGCCACAAAATATAAGAATTACTTCTTAAGGATCTGCTATGGTTGGTGTGAGCTCACCACCGATGCTGCATGCCTTTTTAAAGAAGGTACCTGTATTTGGTTTTATCAACCCTGAAACTTGGACAGTAATTTCAGCATCACTTGTTGTCATTTTAAACAGAGCCAAAAGCTTCAGTAAGCCTCAAGGGGATATGCAAATTCCATTGGCATTTCTTTTTGCTTTTTTTACACAGTTCTGCATTTCTTTTTTTTAACTGTTAACGTTCAAGCTTCAAGATCTCAAACACTTTCCTTCTATTTGGAGGATTGCACTAGATAACCTGGTATTGATATTTTGTTTAAGGAAACTTTTAAAGATGTACTTCTGAAAATCTTTCTGAAGCTCAACCTTTGATATATAGGAATACTGATTGTGTGAGAGAGACGGCGTGAGATAAAGTGAGAAAACAGCTGCTTGTAACAAGCTAAGAATATTATTCACCGTATATTGCCCATTTTGTCGTTTATAGTTAGAGAACTCACTGAGTGCATCACTTGAAAGTCCACCGGTCGGTACATTTTTGGACATCCATTGGAAATATTAAATTGGTTTGTGGTATTCAGGCTTGTAAAGTTATTGGATCAGCCCTCGACAATCAACGTCAGGGCTGACAGTCGTAATAGTTTTGCCGTAGTCCATACAAGGTGTGGTCAGTGTGTTTGTGTGTGTGTTTTTGTCTAGGGGTTTGGTCAAGATGAAGCACAGTCCTCTGGTGGTGCAGGTGTGAGACCCCACACTGCTCCGAGTGCCTTTCTTCTAGAGGTGCTACGTTGTTGTGAATGTTACTCTAGTTTTACTCAAGGACGCACTGCTCTGCTCCACCCAGAGACTTGCTACTGATAGGATGTGAGGCTGAGGGAGGAGAATGGTACCTCCTGCTGCAGCTACACTGCAACAGGTCCAGAATGACAAGACATGTCCTTACATATGGTGACACCCCAACCTTGAAGATTAGAATATGGAAAAAGTTAATTTACTACTTGGCTATATTGGCTCCCAAGTGGCGCAGTGGTCTAAGGCACTGCATCTCAGTGCAAGAAGCGTCACTACAGACCCTGGTTTGAATCCAGGCTGTATCACATCCAGCCGGGATTGGGAGTCCAATAGGGCAGCGCACAATTGGCCCATTGTCGTCCGGGTTTGGCCGGGGTAGGCCGTCATTGTAAATAAGAATTTGTTTTTAACTGACTTGCCTAGTTAAATAAAGGTTACTGATGTAATTTAGCGTTATGCAGTTGGTACAGTATATAGATATTTAGTTTATATTATTCCGTGCAGGAACTCTGAATTCTCCCAATGCAATTAAGGGCTGGTATACCCTGTCAGGATAAAGACCTGGGAATCTGATACCTATTGATATTAATTCATAAGTTCGTAGTTACTCTTAGCAACAATCACTATCCAGACAGACTCTAAAGATTATTTATTTACCTAAAATTAGAATTGGCACTGGATTAAAATGGTCCGTTCGAGTTTCAAGATGATTTCTTCAGAGAGCTGAAATACCCAGCAGTACACCAGTCAGAAGTGTAGAATGACCAGACTTGTATGTTTATGAGAGTTTTGGGGGATCAGTAGATGGTGAGCCGAGCCAAGTTCAGTTAGATAAAGCTAGTGATTTTACTTTTATTGTATTTTGCTTTTCCTATTCCCCTGAATGATCAGTTAGTGGTGTTTTTTTTACAAACTGAGGTGAAATCTTAAACGAGAAGGTGAGCGGTAAACAGTCTCCATAATCCTCTTGTTACTGTATGAAGAGACATCAAGCACAGAATGGAGGCAATGCCACAACTCTCAAGAGAGGTGTCATAATATCGTTTTCGTGGTGAAATGTGCTTCTGTTCACACAGTGTATAAAGCTAACTGTTACGTTTGGTATCTATATTTTAAGTTTGGTCTCTATATTTTACTTTCAACAAACCAGCAGGTAAAGCAAAACTTACATGTGAATACTGAATACCAAAAATTATTTCAACAAGCAGTGCCTGTCATTTTACTGCTAATTCTTTTTCATTTATTTTCAGCCATTGCCCTTCTCAAGTTCTGATGTACATAGTGTTTGTACTCTAAGCTGCTAGGGATCATTCTGACTTTGTGTGGGACTGTGTTTGGTGCCTGAGCCCCACTCTCACATTGGTTTCTGCTCATAGCTTTCCATACAAACTGTCCCAATGAGGTCCTACTGTACTACAAGGTGAAGGGCACCCACTGGCCAATGGCAATGGCCTTTTGCTATGGAGGTGAAAAGCCATAAAAACCAAGTGCAGTTATGGAGATCTGTTCATGTTATTGACAATCCATATCACAGATTCACTGACATGTCAACAGCAAGAAGCCCCACCCACAACAGAGGAAAGAACAAGGCGACATTTTAACGAGGGCTCTTTTTACACAAATCAAATATCTCACAAGATCTTCAACTGCTTAATGCCCTGTTCATGTGCTAGTCAGAACTAGAAAAACTCTGACATGTCCAACTTGCTAACTGGTTGAATGTGGCACATGCATAACTACAACCAGTTAGCAAATAGAACATTTCAGAGTTTCCTAGTTCTGACTAGCACGTGAATGCTGCATAAGTCCACTTGGTGCCCCAACCTTTTCTTGACAATTGGTTTATTTTCATATTTTTCTGGGCCTGTACTGTATGTTGATTCATTCTTTAAGCATGCTGTTTTCTCGGTGTGATGAAGTTGGTTGGGTGGAGAAGGGAGGAGATCAAGATGTTTCTCACAGAACATTCTAATGCAGTGTTACATTTTGAGGATTTGTTTTCCTACTCATTATTCTTTACAAATATTACCATAGTAGTTATTCATTAATCGCTTGCTTGCTGCACAGACATACACACTTCACACCAGGAAAGAGCATGTGGACATTTAGTGCTGACACATCTGGTAGAATAGAGCAGAGAACAGCTTCATAGCCACACGGATCACTTTGAACTGCTTCTGATTTTATTTTTTAATTTTGAAACCTTTAGTAGAAAAGTATCAGCAAAGGTCGGTAATAACTTTTCTGTTAATTATTTGAAACGACTCTCATACAGGAAAACTAAATTTGCCATGTGTTTTTGAACTGGTGTGTGGGGAATGTACAGCTTTAACAATATTTCATTATAACATTGTATTCAGCCATCGCTGTTAGCAAATGCTCATAAATACATTACTGGAAGTGAGTATGTTTCCCTATGCAAAAAAGTATACAAAATAATAAACAAGCTATGCTACAACTCAGTGATGTGTCCTTACCATTTTTATATTTTCATTGTTTATTCAATATCAGTTACATGTACAGTACTGTATATGCCTTGTAATTATTTTTATTTTAAAATTAATGTGTGATCTTGACAATTATATCATCATTAAGAGTAATTGAAATGTTATTCATTTTGGCAATGAGGAATGACTAATAAGTGATAAGTAATTTGAAACAACAGTCAGTGTGTTCCTCCTCAACTCAGAGATGTTGAATGTGAAATCTCATTCATTTTGATTTCTCAATTGAAATCAATATCTATTCTGTTGTAAAAACCTGTCCCTGGACCAACAAAATCATGAAAGTAAGGAGTGGAAGAGGGGCTGAACTCCAGGGAGTCAGTGATGTGTCTGTGATCTGTGGCCTTGTGGTTGGGAAGCCCAGATAAGGCCAGGGCCGGTTGGCTGACAGAGCAGACACAACCAAGACCTAAAGATGGGCTAATTATAGCATCTCTGGCTCCTCATAACCCCCCACCCCCCTGGTCTGCTTCACCCACACCTCCTGGAACACCTTAACATGGGACAAAGAAAGAAAATATTGTCATTTCTTGGATAGATAATGTCATATTTTGAAACTTAATGGTGCATAAAATGGATACTGCCAAATGTACATATGTATAAGCATATGTACATTTGGTAGTCGGTAGACACAACCAGGCCAGGTTTTGCATTTGAGGGAAAAGTTCATTAGCTGACCTTCCTTTCAGTGTTTTTCTCAGTCAGCCAAAGACCCTCTGTTAATTTGTCCGAAATAGTTTGAATCTGACTTCTACTTATCAATTACTTATATTACTCAGCTACCTTTATTGTTTACCTTGGTTATTATACATGAGATAGTGATGTCATGTTAAAGTATGCAATCGCGTGTGTAATGTGTGGTCATTTATCACAGCTACTAGACGTTTGAACTATCTAAAGGTTGTGGCTGTTTGGCAGTTTGATGGTATTGCCTTAGCCATAAAATTGTACACTGGCTGTTTTGAAATGGTTCCATCTAGTAGGCACACAGTTTAACGAAGTTGGCTAAGTGAAACCCTAGACCATTGGTGTATAATAGACACATTAGCAGTCCTGCAGTCTCTTTGTGTTGTTGTGTTGTGTTTTATATACATAAACTGAAGAGTACAAAGCATTGCCCCATCTCTGTCCATGCCATCACCCCTGTCCTTGGAAAAAGGTACTAACAAAGGCATGTAAATCACTGGCAACTTATACAGCACTTACCTCAGGAGTCCAGCAGAGCAGACAAAGTACTCTAATTCTAGGAGAATAAAAAGAAAATCTGAACACTTGCGTTTAAGGGTATGTCTTCTGTTAGGCTTGGCTGTAGGATTTGACACACCTGACTCTAATCATTCCTCAAGCCATTACCCTCAATATAAGTTTGTTGGAACTGAGCTTGGAAAAATACAATTTGAGCTTTTGAAAGGAAGTGAAGTTTTATTTCATTTTAATGATTCACAAAAAAAAAAAAAGACCAGCAACACTTTTGTCTAAGGGTGAGTGAGGGCAGAAATGCTTTCATTAAAAGGGGTATCGCATACGTTGCATACACACCACGGGAACACCAAAATAGTCGGATTACTTGAAAGATACTTTTTGAATGTAGAGTGCAATTTAGGACAGGGCCCTTAAGAAATATACGTACAATGGCTCAAGTAATCCTTCCTCTGCTCTAGCTATCAAGAGCTGGAGGCAATAAAATAAAAGAGAACCAGAACAGATCCTAAACAGCTCACACAGAGACAGAAAATAAGTGGCGCCAAGTGTGAGCAGTGTTATGAAACAAATCCATTGAATGAATGACTAATGGGCCGACTCCCATAGCAACTGAGCCATGAGCTGAAGCTGTTTCATACTGAAATGGCACCGTCCACAGATCCAAAGAAAACAAATGCCTCAGAGACCAAGTCAGTTGTTTTTGCAAAAGCCCAACTGCATATAGATGAGGAGAGAAATAATTAAATCCTGATTCATGAAAACTATAAAAACTTACAAAGGAGCGTTTTAATTACACACTGTGCTGCGTAGGACCTGCTACTAAGACACTTACCCCAGCCTGTTCACCAAGTATTTACACATCAGCCTGGTGCTTCACTCCTGCAATTGTTCTTGGCCTCTTAACTGTTATGACTTAAATTATCAATATACTGTAGACTTGACAGAGAAATCCCTGGGTGAACTCACTGCTTCTTTGCTGTAGATCCAATGATTTCTAGTAATGATACAAATAATTTTTCTTGTTAGGGTGAAATGTAATTTATTGGTGTCTGTTACTGTACTTGGTGTCAATATGATGGTGGAAGTTGATGACTTTGCTTGGGGCAGAATGTGATCAGCGCTTCAGATCAGAGATACATACAGAAAAGGTCCAAAATTAAAAGGAGGATTGGAATACATATAGAGATTATTTCATTCTAAATTGTTCCTTTTGTCAAGGGATTTCTTGCTGCTTTTATTAAAAAAGAGATATAATCTTATAGTCTCTTTCTTGGGATTGGATCGATCTAACAGAGATGACCCCATACTAAAATGGCAAAGCTGCTCCTCTGATTCTGAATGTGAGGGGATGAGTGTGTGGCTCTTCTGGCTCCAGAATAAACAAAGCCAACAAAAGCACCAAATACTTCCAGGAAATATGAAGAGGACGCCGCAGTTGAGCGATTTAACTTCAGATGCAGCATAAAACGTTGTAAATGTTCCACATGTTGTAAAAACAGCCATGTTGAATTTCAAAAAGGGGTCTTTTATGCACTTTAAGGAAAATGTGTACGAGCCAACAGCCAAATCAATGAAACATACATCAGAAAAACTAACCTAGCCAAAAGTTGGCAACATAGAAGTTGGAGTAAGTGGAGAATGCTAGTGTGGCCTAGTCACAGTTCTAACTTACACCAAATCTGCCTAAAAACAGGCAACAAAATGTGACTCCGCAAAGGGGGTGGATACTTCCTACATCCAATACACATCATGTACAGAAGATATAGAAGATGGTCCCGCTTTAAATGAAGTGCAGCTTATAAAGGCTTCATAATGCCTTCAGATGCACTACATAAATGTGTTACAAATCATCTGTAACTGTATGTCATGCTTTATAAAGGGTTGCTAAATGTGGCATAACTGTGTGCTATAACCCGCTATGTCAAATATGACATAAACCTGTGCTTTACAAAGGGTGGCATAGGCACCGCTTAATAAAGGCCTTATAAGTCATAAATTAAATTGAGGCTTCACAAAGCATTTATAACCCTGTCATGCATCTCGGTAGAGCATTGCAACACCAGGATAGTGTGTTCGATTCCCAGGATTCCAAGTCTTTAAATGTTATATATTATATCATATTACTCCAAAACATTTCTAAGATGGCCCATCCTCTTTTCCACTTGGGTGCATAGTCAATATTGGACCTGACCACAACCTTCCCCAAAATGCTGTGGTTCAGGATGACACACACTCGTAAGTGCAGTCATGCACAGTAAAAAAACATTTTAAATTCCATATTTATGTTTTGCCTACTTCAGTTTTTTCCCCAAAAAATTCAATTGTCTTGGTTTAGTTTCTTATTTCCCCCATTTTTTTTTTAGGTTTCTCACCCATTTTTTTTCTCCAAAACAATTAGAATAGAAAAACAACCAAAATGACTTTTGAAGTCTGGGAAAAATCTAAGAAACTTTGTTTTTTGAGTGTAGTTGCCCTTTAATTCAGTGAAAATGCCCTGAACTGTTGTTTGGTTAGCGGGTTTGCAGTAAGTGCACATATGATGAATATGTATTACATATACAGTATTATTCAGAGCCCCATGAAATGACACCATACAGTATATACATTCTACTGACCCTACTGAATATTCCCTACAATACTTTTACTGAAGCTCCCAGAATAGTTCTTGCTCTAATCCATATACAGTGTGTCACATTGCATAATAATGGGACGAAGAGCGGAGCGTTCTGGTAGAGACATTCCTTTAATTATAGTGAATTCTCTTACTATGAACTAATAAAGAGCAAAACAATAATTAAAAGGAGAGTAAAGCAAAATGACTTACGTGCTGCAACACTACAGTCATAACACGAAACAATGATCCACAACGCAGGTGGATTGTGGAGCGTTTGTATAGCATCCCCAATTAGAGACAACTCTGGACAGCTGTCTCCAATTGGGGATCACCAACAACCCACTCCTGATGTGATGACCCAACTGTGGCACTTCCACTCCCTCCTGTAGGATTCTGGGGCCTGGCCTCAGTCAGATCATCACAGTACCCCCCCCCCAAGGCGCGGGCTCCTGACCGTGATACCTCCCCCCAACCAAGAACCACAAAGTCCAAAATACAAAAAAAAGAAAGAGGGGGGACTTGCGGATTACTGGGGAGATTGTTGTTGGTGGGGGCTCCGGCTCCGGCCTCAGGTGTGGCGTATGCATTGCCGGCAGCTTCCTCCTTGCCTCCCCTTTGTACGCCCAGTCCTGTCTGGACCCCTGCGCGATGGACCCCCCCTCCGTACTCCCGCTATACACCAAGTCCTGTCTGGACCCTGGTGTGGGAACACCCGACCCTGGAGGGAGGCTGAAGTCCGGTGGAGCGGACTGCTCTAGTATGGGAGTAGAGCGGACGACCGGCCCCGGACTGGGCACCGGTGGAGTTTCAGGGCGGCTGACCCTCGCTGGAGGCTCCGGGCTGCGGGCCGTCTCTGGAGGCTCCGGGCTGCGGGCCGTCTCTGGAGGCTCCGGGCTGCGGGCCGTCTCTGGAGGCTCCGGGCTGCGGGCCGTCTCTGGAGGCTCCGGGCTGCGGGCCGTCTCTGGAGGCTCCGGGCTGCGGGCCGTCTCTGGAGGCTCCGGGCTGCGGGCCGTCTCTGGAGGCTCCGGGCTGCGGGCCGTCTCTGGAGGCTCCGGGCTGCGGGCCGTCTCTGGAGGCTCCGGGCTGCGGACCGTCTCTGGAGGCTCCGGGCTGCGGACCGTCTCTGGAGGCTCCGGGCTGCGGACCGTCTCTGGAGGCTCCGGGCTGCGGACCGTCTCTGGAGGCTCCGGGCTGCGGACCGTCTCTGGAGGCTCCGGGCTGCGGACCGTCTCTGGAGGCTCCGGGCTGCGGACCGTCTCTGGAGGCTCCGGGCTGCGGACCGTCTCTGGAGGCTCCGGGCTGCGGACCGTCTCTGGAGGCTCCGGGATGCGGACCTTCGCTGGAGGCTCCGGGATGCTGACCTTCGCTGGAGGCTCCGGGATGCTGACCTTCGCTGGAGGCTCCGGGATGCTGACCTTCGCTGGAGGCTCCGGGACCGTACCTGACTCTGCGCCGACGCTGGAGTTACCGGGTTGGGAACTGGTGTTAGAGGGATGCGACTGCCCCGATCTTTCTCTCTCCATCGCCAATCCCCTTCCTGTGAGGTCTCCATCGGGAGCCCCCACGAGTGAGGGAACAAAGGCACATAGTCGTCGTCTTCCTCCGACTCCTCTCCGTACCTCTGCTCCCATGGCTGTGGGGGCTCCTCCTGGATCCCCCACGAGTGCAGTGGCCGGGGCTCTTCACCATCGATCCCCGACCACCCCCATAGCCCCCCCCCAAAATCCGTTAGGGGGGTTTTCTGGGCTCCAGGCTGGTCCTTCGCCTTTCTAGCCCGTCGTCCCTTTCCTTTACGACGGCGCCTCTGCTCCGGACACCAGCTCTCTCCCGTCGAACGCTCATGGGAGAATTCCTCCTCGGGAGTTCTCCCCTTTCCGAGGAGGATATTTCCCACAGTTGTTATCCGCTGTGTCCCGTGGGGGTGGATCATTCTGTCACATTGCATAATAATGGGACGAAGAGCGGAGCGTTCTGGTAGAGACATTCCTTTAATTATAGTGAATTCTCTTACTATGAACTAATAAAGAGCAAAACAATAATTAAAAGGAGAGTAAAGCAAAATGACTTACGTGCTGCAACACTACAGTCATAACACGAAACAATGATCCACAACGCAGGTGGATTGTGGAGCGTTTGTATAGCATCCCCAATTAGAGACAACTCTGGACAGCTGTCTCCAATTGGGGATCACCAACAACCCACTCCTGATGTGATGACCCAACTGTGGCACTTCCACTCCCTCCTGTAGGATTCTGGGGCCTGGCCTCAGTCAGATCATCACACAGTGATTCGCATTGTGGCATTTATTTGACCTTGGAATATGTTTTAAAACTCACATTTTATGCAAATGTAACAAAAATATGAGCAAATATTAATCATTGTTAATGTTTAGACAATAATTGTTCATATATCATGAATAAATACAGGTTATTGACACCTTTCTACTATTATGTGGAGGACTATTTAGAACATTTCTGAAATTCTGTGACCTGGAAGTACTTTTTTTTGTGTTGCTGACAATTAGTTTGTAGTACTTGATTCTTGAGTTAAATTACATACTGTAGCTACCTCAATCGTTATTTCTAATAATTTGACTTCACATTGCTAGTTTCCCAAAATGTTGCCACTCTAAAATGTGCAGTTTTTTCTGAATGCAGGAATGTCCACCAGAGCTGTTGCCAGATAATTGAATGTTAATTTCTCTACCATAAGCCGCCTCCAACGTTGTATTAGAGAATTTGGCAGTACGTCCAACTGGCCTCACAAGTGCAGACCACCTATAACCATGCCAGCCCAGGACCTCCACATCAGGCTTCTTCACCTGCGGGATCGTCTGAGGCCAGCCACCCAGACAGCTGATGAAACTGTGGGTTTGCACAACCAAAGAAGTTCTGCACAAACTGTCAGAAACCGTCTCAGGGAATCTCATCTGCGTGCTCGCCGTCCTCACCAGGGTCTTGGCCCGACTGCAGTTTGGCGTCATAACCGACTTCAGTGGGCAAATGCTCACATTTGATGGCCACTGGCATGATGGGGACCAGGTCTTGATTACAACCTGTTACCGTGTTGCCAACATGTTGTGGCTGATCTTTCAGCAGGGGAGTGGGTGAATGTGTCAAAGTCTGGCTGGGCTCGTTGTTGTTGTGTTTGTGTACCGAGGAACATGTAACATGGTTCCAGAAGAAAGACACTTTCAATTTCCTTAGGTTGGGGGCTTTCATCAAGATAAGTGTTTCTTTAGGCTGGGGGCTTTCATCAAGATAAGTGTTTCTTTAGGTTGGGGGCTTTCATCAAGATAAGTGTTTCTTTAGGTGGGGGGCTTTCATCAAGATAAGAGTTTCTTTAGGTTGGGGGCTTTCATCAAGATAAGTGTTTCTTTAGGTTGGGGGCTTTCATCAAGATAAGTGTTTCTTTAGGTTGGTGGCTTTCATCAAGATAAGTGTTTCTTTAGGTTGGGGGCTTTCTTCAAGATAAGTGTTTCTTTAGGTTGGGGGCTTTCATCAAGATGAGTGTTTCTTTAGGTTGGGGGCTTTCATCAAGATAAGTGTTTCTTTAGGTTGGGGGCTTTCATCAAGATAAGTGTTTCTTTAGGTTGGGGGCTTTCATCAAGATAAGTGTTTCTTGGTGTAACATTGTCTCCAGGCTATTGCACATATAAGCCTGGGATATCAACCATTCAAAGTTGGCCTTGGTGGGAGTGACCATATAATTCAATAGGAGTGACCTTACTAAAGTATTTGTCATCATCACCAATTAAGTCATAATTATGGCTAAACCCTGCTCATTTCCACAATTTATCTTGTAAAAATTGTATTTTAAACCTAACCCTAACTAATGAAGGCAGTGTCTGAGAACGAGATTAGGTGTAATGTGACTAACATGAATTCACTTGAGAGCGTATGCCATCCTTCAGCCTAACAGTTCACCCTTTATAAACATAGTGTTTTATGTCACATTTGACATAGGTGATTATGCCACACACTTATGCTACATTTATTAACTCTTTATAAAGCATGACATATGGTTATAGATGCTTTGTAAGCTTATGAAGGCATTATGAAGGCTTTACGAAGCCTTTATAAACTGAACGTTATTTAAAGCGGGACCAAGATGTTTGCATATTGTAAAGAAAAACCCCATTCGAGAAGGTCTATTGGAGCTGGACCAAGTTATTCAGTGGCTCTTTTAATTACGGTGGATTGTGTATTGTGTGGCTGTCAACTATAAGGTAATTTTCTTCTTCCTCACTCTAATCTGCTTGTCTATACTTATGTATTTAATAAGTCCATTTACAGTATGTGATGTGAACGCCTTGTAAAAACACTGCGCCAACTGCTTCCAGATGTCCCCCCCAAAAAAGGCAAGTATTCCCCTGGGACTCTCGTCACTGCAATATGATAGCAATTAGGTCACTCAATTGTATGGAGGCTTCTGGAGGAATAGCATGCATTAAAAAGCGACCCTCGCTTGTTAACAAGACTTGTGGCAGAACGTGGTGGGGACTCCTTTGAGGTTTGTCCCCTTGACCAGAGTCCTTTCTGGTGCCTGCAACACTGACAGTATCCTAATGAGAGCTACCAGGGGTTGTTAGAAGGTTGATAGTCAGTGTATAGAGGGTGGCAAGTAGCCTAGCGGTTATGAGCTTTGGGCCAGTAACCAAAAGTTGCTGGTGCGATTCCCCGAGCTGACTAGGTGCAAAATCTGTCCATCTGTCCATGTGCCCTTGAGCAAGGCACTTAACCCTAATTTCTCCTGTAAGTCGCTCTGGATAAGAGTGTCTGCTAAATTACTAAACTGTAAAATATACATGTCTAGTGTAAAGCAATAGATTGAGCTTTTCAGGACTTGCTTCATGATTGTCATTATCTCATTGCTTCAGAGGTCAAAGCAGAGTGTTTACTATGTTGAAACTCACCCTTACGTACATTGGCACTGTTGAGCCTGACATTCGTACATTGGCACTGTTGAGCCTGAATAAAAGGGAAACTTGGCCATGGCCAACTGCAGAAACCTGTCATGCTGCCACTCTGTTTAATGTCCCGAGGAGGCCCAGCCAATATTCACAACTCAAACCAGTCAAGGCTGGAAAACATTTAGCAAGGATTCTGTTAGCCTTGGTTGAGCCATAAAAAGCAGCACTGAAGTCGAAGGCAGAAGAAATGTTCAACTAAAAGTTGATCCTCTTGGACCATTTTTCTAATTGTTTGATTTGGGCCCTGTTTCTGTCCGTTGGCCTTCCCCTGCTGTATCCTCATGCTCTGTGGTTGAGGGCCAGCCCAACGTGTGCCAAGTCCAAATTTGACATGGACTCCTGGCTCATATGTGGCTCTAAATGGGTCTATTGCTGAACGCTTCTATTTCAGGCTGTCTCCTATCTTCTCTCGTGGCCACTGGAGTGCTGCTAGCTGTCTCCTATCTTCTCTCGTGGCCACTGGAGTGCTGCTAGCTGTCTCTTATCTTCTCTCGTGGCCACTGGAGTGCTGCTAGCTGTCTCTTATCTTCTCTCGTGGCCACTGGAGTGCTGCTAGCTGTCTCCTATCTTCTCTCGTGGCCACTGGAGTGCTGCTAGCTGTCTCTTATCTTCTCTCGTGGCCACTGGAGTGCTGCTAGCTGTCTCCTATCTTCTCTCGTGGCCACTGGAGTGCTGCTAGCTGTCTCCTATCTTCTCTCGTGGCCACTGGAGTGCTGCTAGCTGTCTCCTATCTTCTCTCGTGGCCACTGGAGTGCTGCTAGCTGCCTCCTATCTTCTCTCGTGGCCACTGGAGGGCTGCTAGCTGTCGCTTATCTTCTCTCGTGGCCACTGGAGTGCTGCTAGCTGTCTCTTATCTTCTCTTGTGGCCACTGGAGTGCTGCTAGCTGTCTCCTATCTTCTCTCGTGGCCACTGGAGTGCTGCTAGCTGTATCCTATCTTCTCTCTGGCCACTGGAGTGCTGCTAGCTGTCTCCTATCTTCTCTCTGGCCACTGGAGTGCTGCTAGCTGTCTCCTACCTTCTCTCGTGGCCACTGGAGTGCTGCTTGCTGTCTGGAAAACCAGGCAAAGCTAGGATTTCTCTCTTTCCTCCTCAGAGGGATCCATTTAATACTGAAGTCAACCAGGAATAAAACATTTGAATGAAAGAAACTGGGAAATTCCAGGGTTTGGATAAGACTAGAATTACTTTAGTATGAACTTTAAGAGAGTATGAAGTTTTACCGCTAATCACATGCTTTAAAAAAAATGGTGTTCTGAGAAATGTTTCAAATTCCTTACTTTAAATGTTGTGCTGAGCATCCTATAGCTTTCATATAAACTGTAGTTGCCTTATGAATGAAGTATAATTGTCTATCTATCATCTAACTTTGAAGTTGATCTTTACAGACTGATGTCATTACACATTTGGACCCGTGTGATTGATTCACACCTAATGGTGATAAATTGTAACCAATGTACCACATCATTATCTCAACATGCAATCAAGTTTTAAAGTTACTTTTGGTCAGGTGGTTACATATTCTTCTACATAAACACAATTTGCACAAATAGACATGAAAAAGTATTTGTCACTCTACAATCAAGCCATCTGCAATCAGAAACAATATACAAGCCATCATGAAATTAGTTTGTGGTGAATTTTCACTGTAGGGTGCAGATGGTCTTGTTACAATAATTATCCTGCAATTATAAAATGGATTCAACTCTTAACGTTGCCTAAAGTTGCTTATATTTGAAGGGAAAAACATAATCAAACTATACCCATACCATATAATGTGCAATTAACCCCAGGACGAGTAATCAGAGACTGGGCATTGATTGTGTGCCTCTCTGAAAGTCAACAGGCTCAATTTAAATAGAGAAAGAGACTATGGATTGGTCTCCAGCACAAACATCTACTTTCAAGGTCTTTTTGATCTTACAACATGACCAAGTCGCAGATTCAAGTGAGTCAGTTTTATTGTGCCAAAGATCTGTGCATTCCCAGCCCGGGTATTTGGATGGTTGGAAACCTGATAACGAATATAAAATGAGACAATTCACTCAAAAATAACTTATTACATCACTGTGCTGGAACCATTTAAACTGTCACGGCTGCCATTCAAAATGAGTAATCGACCTCATACTGTAGGGCAGTTTTGCATTTATACATATACATGCAGATTTCAAAGTTGTGATATAATGCAAAGCCCAGTTAATCAGTCCATTCTGGCACTGGGGCTCCTTTATGATTCAGACTTGGACACAAGCCCAGCCAATGTACCAACCAATTTAAACAAGCCATTTCCTACAATACACAGGATCCAGAGGAAAGACTGCCAGTGACCCAATGTAAATACCCTCTTCACTGTGGAGGTTCTTTGGGACAAAAAGAGACAGCCTGAACTCTAGAACAGAAAGCCTAAATATGCGGAATGCTATTTAAACTACCAGGCAAGCAACTCTTTATATCCCCTGTTCAGCAATTTGAGGGGATGGCTGAGTTGACCTCATTTCATTTCCTTTAGTGATTTGCATTCATGGACACCAATATTGCCATCCCATACTGTGGCACTGCCTTAGTAATGAGGGAAAGATGTGTATTCTTTCCCTCATTGAGGTCAGGGTTATGCAAAGATTAAAATTAGGATTACGCCAAATTAGCGGTAGGGTTATGTCAAGATTAGGGTAAATGTTATGACAAATCAGAGTTAGGGTTAGTGTTATGGTTAGGGTTACGGCTAGCGTTTCTGCTGTGCTGTAAATGTAATGTATAACCAATCTAGGGTTAGGATTAGGTCTAGGATTAGGTTTGAGGTTATGGTCTTCGCAACCATTCAAAATCTGACAGTTGAATATACACTACCTATTCTTCTAGGTATTTTGGGATGTAATTGCAACAACTGACATAGAAAGTATACTTGCAAATTACCAATCAATAACATAACGTTAGTTGTAATACATTTATTTATATACATCCATTCAGGTGTAGCTCCACGATTTACACTTCCTGTATTCTCGATTACAAACTGTGTATATAGTGAGTTCTAAATGGAAAAAAGAATCCAGTTCCATCTAGTGGTAGAATAAGTAAAAGCACTCATTTCTGTTACATTAACACAAAAAGACATTGGTTACTAAATTAGACAAAATCACTATTGTTACCATTATCAACATGTCAGAGGGATGTCTGAGTGTGTCCCATTCTTGGATGTTTTGGTTGGTGGTCTCTCTATAGATTGGTCTGCATAACCTCATCAGCCTTTCCGTCTTCCATGTCTACAGCTTTGTTCTCATACCAACCGCCATCTTCCTCTCTGTAAGACAAGAACATGGTCTCTACAATCATTTCATAGGAAAATATACTAGTTGGTGAGATCCTGGTAGTCTGTTGAGGACAAGAGGAACTCACAATATTAAAAGTACAGTGTCTTCAGAAAGTATTCACACCCCTTGACTTTCCCCACCCCAAAAAAATGGTCTACACACAATAGTTCATAATGTCATAGCGGAATAATGTTTTAGGACATGAAATGTCTTGAGTCAATAAGTATTCAACCACTTTGTTATGGCAAGCCTAAATAAGTTCAGGAGTAAAAATAAGTTGCATGGACTCATTCTGTGTGCAATAATAGTGTTTAACATGATTTTTGAATGACTACCTCATCTCTATACCCCACACATACAATTATCTGAAAGGTCCCTCAGTCAAACAGTGAATTTCAAACACAGATTCATCCACAAAGACCAGGGAGATTTTCGAATGCCTCGCAAAGAAGGGTAAAATTGAAAAAAGCAGACATTGAATATCCCTTTGAAAATGGTTAAATTATTAATTACACTTTGGATGGTGTATCAATACACCCAGTCACTACAAAGATACAGGTGTCCTTCATAACTCAGATGCCAAAAAGGAAGGAAACCACTCAGGGATTTCACCATGAGGCCAATGGTCACTTTAAAACAGTTACAGAGATTAACGGCTGTGATAGAAGAAAAATTAGGATGGATCAACAACATTGTAGTTACTCCACAATGCTAACCTAAATGACAGAGTAGAAAAAAAAAGAAGGAATCCTGTACACAATAAAAATAGTCCAAAACATGCATCCTGTTCGCAGAAAGACACACAGCTGTAATCACTGCCAATGGTGCTTCTACAAAGTATTGACTCAGGGGTGTGAATACTTATGTACTTTTTATATTTCTCTATTTCATTTTCAATACATTTGCAAAAATGTATAAAAACATGTTTTCACTTTGTCATTATGGGGTTTTGTGTGTAGATGGGTGAGAAAGAAAATATAGTTAATCCATTTTGAATTCAGGCTGTAACACAAATTTTTTGAATAAGTCAAAGGGGTATGAATACTTTCTGAAGGCACTGTATAAAAAGATTATGTCAGTGAAGAGTCACGTTTCTGCTGTCTGTTACACAAAGCACTTCTGGTCATCTCTATGGACTCTCTCACTTCTGGTCTCACTGTAATCAATGACTGAACGTTACGTTGGCAGATTAGCAGCCTAGCAGCCTGCACTGATAAGACAACATACAGTATCTCAACCACCATAAAATGTAGGAGGCACATCAGCAATTAACTAGATAATTACCAACGTTTTTACCATTTTGTGGTTTATGTATTGAATGGTCAGAACAATGTTTAGGAGATCATTTTTACTTGGATATTTACCCTTTTTGTCCCACTTTACAACAATACCATGTAAGTACATAGTAGTTACAGAATATATGCGGATGCAGTGTATTTGTGTTACCACCTTTGGGCTACTTACCTTTCCTTCTTGAAGAAAAGCCTTCGTATAATGAGGGCGACGAAGACGATGAAGAGAAATCCCACTACAGCAGTCAGACCAACAAGCCAAGGCTGTAGAGTCCCACCCTGGGCAGTAGTGATCCGTAAGCCTCCTATACAGGGAATAAAGATTAAGGTATTAACCATAAAACTCTGATTTGAACATTAGTACCACAACATTGACAGCTTTGTATTATATGGACTCTTTATTATCAAGATATATATAAAGAGCATAAAGAGTTAAACATCCCTGACTAGTTCTGACTAACAGTGTTTACAACTATAGCAGAACGCCCACCTCAGAAGGAAGGTGCAAGGTGAGGTTACTATTACACAGTTGTTGTTCAAAGTCCAATGCAGCCATTTGTATCTCAATATCAAATTATTTCTGGGTAACAATTAAGTACCTTCATGTGATTGTTTTCAATTAAAATGGTCAAAAAGAAACAAAAATAGCTTCTTTGCAAAGAGCATTTTCTCAAGCAAGAATTTAGCTAGTGGTCACTCAACCACTAGCAACAAAACAAAGGAGCTGATCGTGGACTTCAGGAAACAGCAGAGGGAGTACCCCCCTATCCACATCGACAGGAGCGCAGTGGAGAAGGTGAAAAGCTTCAAGTTCCTCGGCGTATATATCACTGACAAACTGTTATGGTCCACCCGCAACAGCGCCTCTTCAACTTAGGAGGCTGAAGAAATTTGGCTTGGCACCTAAAACCCTCACAAACTTTTACAGATGCACAATTGAGAGCATCCTGTCGGGCTGTATCACCACCCGATACGGCAACTGCACCGCCCGCAACCGCAGCGCTCTCCAGAGGGTGGTGCGGTCTGCCCAATGCATCACCGGGGGCAAACTACCTGCCCTCCAGGACACCTACAGCACCCGATGTCACAGGATCATCAAGGACAACAACCATCCGAGCCACTGCCTGTTCACCCCGTTATCATCCAGAAGGCGAGGTCAGTATAGGTGCATAATGTAACAAGGTTTTACAATGTGTACAAGTTTACTGTACATTCCTGATTTATACGTGTGGGTATATGGTATCTGTAATTAAATAGGAAACAGCACTTTAGTTGTGCAGGGCTTAATGATGTGGATGGCTGTCAATGGTAAAATCTGTAGCAGGAAAACTACTGTGTTAGCAGTGAGCTTATGTGACCATTACATCGGTGCATGCTAGCTAACACACTTATATACAGCAATCATATACCAAAGCACATCCCAGAAAGCCCCTCAATCCCCAACAGGTACCATACAGCCACACATGTATAAATCAGGAATGTACAGCCTTATTCTAAAATGGATTAAATAACATATTTTCTTCAGCAATCTACACACAATACCCCATAATGACAAAAAAATAATAAAAAACAAAATACCTTATTTACATAACTGTTCAGACCCTTTGCTATAAGACTCAAAATTGAGCTCGGGTGCATCCTGTTTCCATTGATCATCCTTGAGATGTTTTTACAACTTGATGGAAGTCCACCTGCTGTAAATTCAATTGTTTGGGCATATTTAGAAAGGTACACACCTGTCTATATAAGGTCCCACAGTTAGTGCATGTCAGAGCAAAAACCAAGCCATGAGGTCGAAGGAATTGTCTGCATGGTGGTGGCAGCATCATGCCTTTAAACACAGTATATTGCATCAATATCTAGTATGGTTGATGATCGTTTGACTTACCGTTTGGCTTACCGCTCTGGGCCTGGTTTACACAAACAGCCAGTAATAAGCAGACCAGGAGACCTTTGTGGAGAGACATTATGAATCCTTGTTTATCACAGGAGGCATCTGAGGTCTGTGTTGTTTGAAACCTGTTCACTGTTTTGATGCTCCTTCTGGACTGTTAACATCCTGTGAGGTCAAAGTGCTGTCTACAGCACAGAGAGCAACCAGATTGCACTATGTTGTCAATGATACTAACAGCTTTTATTGCATTAAAGGTGTGTCTACTCCAAACCAGCTTTCAGTAAAGATCATGCCATGTGGTTACTGGAGTTATAAAATGTGTAATAAACAAGGACTGGTCACTTATGAATCTCTTGTCATGCTGACATCATGTGGAGATCATTGTGTAATGCAGTAATGAGTACAGTACAGCATACAGTTTACAGTGTATCTGCAACATGTTACTGTGTACCCTGCCTTGTCCCAAGTGATATGACTCTATGTCTGTTCCTTAGTAACTAGCTCATCCAGCCGAAGGCGACCCTGGGGCCTGTGTGTCGGGCCATGGCTCACGTGGATCTCCTCCACATGACCATGGCCTCCAGCTCAGCGTTGGTCTCTGGACACCAGTCCACCTGGAACTTGTCCCTACACTCCCAGGGGTTAACCACCTCCTCGTCAGGCTGCACCCCAAACAGGTTGTCTACACAGGGGGGGGGGGGGGGGCACACAATATGGCAACATTATCAAGACAAACATAGTTCAGCCAGTTGGCTTCAGTGTTCTGTGGGAGTGTAATGGTACCTGTACCTGCTAGGTCATGAATCAGCTCCTTGATGAGGTGCCTGATAATGGCGTACAGGGCAATCAGAGCCACCACCGATGATAGGAACAGGTAGATAACATATTTGGGCAGGGCGACAGCATCTCGAGAGGGAGGATTGTAGTTTTCAAAGAACACCTGCTCTTGTGGTTCCCCATAGTCCAGGTGATTGGCCAATAGCCCTTTCACCCCTCACTCTACTCTACCTCCCCTCAAGGGGAGTGAGGCAGCCACATTGATGTTGCCATTTGGTCTAACTGTCCACACACAAAGACGTGCTTAAAGTAGTACGCTGAGTATATTGGCAGTCAATTCATTACAATGTATTCATTATATACTGAACAAAAATATAAATGCAACATGCAACAATTTCAAAAAATGTTCCTGATTTACAGGTCATATAAGGATATCAGTCAATTGAAATAAATGAATTAGGCCCTAATCTATGGATTTCACATGACTGGGCAGGGGCGCAGCAATGTGTGGGCCTGGGAGCCAGGCCCAGCCAACCCACAAAAGGGCTTTATTACTAAGACATCTGTGGCATTGTGTTGTGTGAAAAATTTTGATTTTTGTTCAGTGCATCATAATCTGCATCAAAGAGTTTTTAAAATAAGAACAACTTTTGTACCTACCAGTGTTTTCTTTCTCCACTTCCTAATTTGACAGGATGTAATAATTACCAACAGTAATCTCCAATCTTGAGGAAGTTCGGGAACAACTATGCATCAATCAATCTCGTTCATCAATCTTCTCTCAACCACTGAGAAGCTGTTGTTTTAGACGTATTACATGTCAAGTCACTGCAGCCCTTGTGCTGTATCCCACCCCACAGCAGTGTGAGGTTGCCATGGCTGCAGGAGTGCTCTAGTCCTAGATGACATTGACTGCAAAAAGAAAAAGAGACACATGCAAGCTTATGTACTTATTGGCAGGTCAAGGTCAGTTCTCTGTGCCTGGAATGGATTTAGGATTGGATTGGAAAAAGAAGTGTACGTTAGGCTTGAAGATTCCACCGACATCTCCAAAAGAGAGATAGGGTGTAGTGTGACTGGATATGTTTTTTATCCATATCTCCAAAAGAGAGATAGGGGGTAGCATCTTGCTTTATGGTACCTTCATTTGTGCCATTTCTTGTATGTTTAGTCAGTAAATATTAACGTTTAAGTGTTAAGGGTTAAGCATGTTCGACAATAATTTCTTTAACGAGCCCCTTCTGTCAACCCACTGTTAAATCTGAGCGCATAAATCATCATGTATTTCATTGGGCAATGGAAGAATTACAATCAACTAAACTCTCCTAAAGCCAAACCATATCGCTTTGTACCACATGCCTATAGAGATTAGAGACCTTATGGTGAGTGACCTTTACCACATGCCAGGTCTTGTGTGACCTTGTGTGTCATTGCTAAATCCCTGAGCTGCCACTGCTGAGGTATTAGTCCCCCCTGCCCTGTCTCTTAGTTAGACTGGCTTAGCTTAACCCCATGTGATAATGAAGGATCGGGATAAGGCGATAAAGAAACAGATATACACAGTCAGACAGACAGACAAGTCTAGTCTTTCCTTTATTGGAACAAGGGTCCTCCTCTTTGGCCAACTTAGCCACAAGCAAACAGATGTATTTATGTCTACAGCGTTACAGCAGCACATATAGTTCAACACTCGCAAAAGTGATGAGTGTTGTGTGTGTTTGTCGAGGTGCTGCTCACTCCCATGGTGTTATGTGAGCTGAGATGTTATAGTAAAAATCCAACTGTTATTTCTACTGGGGTCAAAAGAAAATGGAACATTTCAGGGAGCACTGCCATAAAATGAATGTTTCTGCACCATTGTATTGTTCAAACTGTCTACGTGTGTTATCCTATACAGTACAGAAAATGATAAAACAGTAATATTGTTTGTTCATAAAGTATCTTAGTTTATACTATGCCTCTAAGGATAAAATGACATTGTGTAAATAGATTGGGTTGCAGTTTAATTTAATTTGTATCAAAACAGGATTAGTTTAGAAGTAACAAAGATGGGATTTGGCTGAGTGGGAGCCAAACTGGGAGGAACTAAGGACAGAGCGGAGAGCAGAATAGAGTGGACGGTGTTTTGCTATCAAGGGAGCTTAGGATAAATGTTATTCTGACCCCGACTGACTAAGAGAGATGTGAGTCTGTTTTCTGGAGAGGAATGTTGAGTCTTAGTTTTTTTTATATGCTGGGAGACTTGACTAATGGAAGGACCCCCTTCCTCTCCTCTTCTATTTTGATGGTCATCCACCTCTTCGCCTCAACGGCAGTCTTCCACCTCTCCTCCTTCTCCACTCCTGTAGGGTCACACGCACCTTCCTCTTCATCTGGGTCTGGGCCTAGGACCCAGTCTATGTGCACAAAATGACAGTTTAAGTGTTTGGCATGTACACATTCCTCATATAGAAATATAAGAACAAGCTCATTTCGACACCTCTACATGTAGAGTGCATTCAGGCCCCTTGACTTTTTCCCCATTTTGTTACATTACAGTCTTATTATAAAATGGATTCAATTATTTTTTTCCCTCATCAATCTACTCACAATACCCCGTAATGACAAAGTGAAAACAGAAATATCTTATTTACATAAGTATTCAGACCCTTTGCTATGAGACTCGAAATTGTTTCCATTGATCATCCTTGAGATGTTTCTACAACTTGATTGGAGTCCACCTGTGGTAAATTCAATTGATTGGACATGATTTGGAAAGGCACATATGTCTATATCAGGTCCCACAGTTGACAGTGCATGTCGGAGCAAAAACCAAGCCATGAGGTCAAAGGAATTGCCCGTAGAGCTCAGAGACAGGATTGTGTCGAGGCACAGATCTGGGGAAGGGTACCAAAAAATGTCTGCAGCATTGAAAGTCCCCAAGAACACAGTGGCCTCCATCATTCTTAAATGGAAGAAGATTGGAACCACCAAGACGCTTCCTAGAACCCGATGGTCACTCTGACAGAGCTCCAGAGTTCCTCTGTGAAGATAGGAGAACCTTTCAGAAGGACAACCATCTCTGCAGCACTCCACCAATCAGGCCTTTATGGTAGATTGATCATACGGAAGCCACTCCTTAGTAAAAGCCTCATGACTGACCGCTTGGAGTTTGCCAAAAGGCACCTAAAGGACTCTCAGTCCATGAGAGACAAGTTTGAACTCTTTGGCCTGAATGCCAAGCATCGCCTCTGGAGGAAACCTGGCACCATCCCTACAGTGAAGCCTGGTGGTGGCAGCATCATGCTGTGGGGATGTTTTTCAGGGCTGGGATCGAGGGAAAGATGAACAAGGACAACAACCTTAAGCACACAGGCAAGACAGTGCAGGAGTGGCATTGGGACAATTGTCTGAATGTCCTTGAGTGGCCCAGCCAGGGCCTGGATTTGAACCCGATCAAACATATCTGGAGAGACCTGAAAATAGCTTTGCAGTGATGCTCCCCATCCAACTGGACAAAGCTTGAGAGGATCTGCAAAGAAGAATGGGAGAAACTTCCCAAAAACATGTGTGCCAAGCGTGTAGCGTCATACCAAAGAAGGCTTCAGGCTGTAATCGCTGCCAAAGGTGCTTCAACAAAGTACTGAGTAAAGGGTCTGAATATGTTTGTAAATGCAATATTTCCGGGGGGTGGGTTGTTATACATTTGCAAAATTTTCAAAAAATCTGTTTTTGCATTATGGGGTATTGTGTGTAAATTGATGATGAAAAAAAAACGATTTAATCAATTTTAGAATAAGGCTGTAACGTAACAAAATGTGGAAAAAGTCAAGGGGTCTGAATACTTTCCGAATGCACTGTATGTGTTTGTTTTGATTGTAAAGCAGCCTTAACTAGCCCTCTTAATCCACAGATCCAGATGACAAGCCTGTTCCATGGCTTCTAATTGAGGTTGAGAGGTGTGAAGGTGAAAGCTGATCAGTATCAATGGGAGCCACAGTGAAAGGGCACTAATCTGAATAATCCAAGCAAAGATGTCTGTCTGTCTGTCTGTCTGTCTGTCTGTCTGTCTGTCTGTCTGTCTGTCTGTCTGTCTGTCTGTCTCTGTCTGTCTAGTATCTGGGTCAGATAACAGATGTTTGTGATTGTGGGGCACATGGTTTTGTCATGTAACAAAGGGGATTCTAAAAACATTTGGTTCTAACAATGACAGTAAAGATCTACAACCTAATGCTCATACTCATAGATGGCAACCCTCACATACTCCCATGATTAACAGCATGCAGAACACCACAGAGGTCTGACATCCGTCAAGATCAGTTGAACATGACTAGCAAGCACACACAAAATGATAGAATTCACCACAATAAAAAAAAAGATGAAATGTGTTATTTCACAGGGTCAGCCATAGTTGTACAGCACCCCTGGAGCAAATTAGTGTTAAGTGCTTTGACCAAGATCGCATCGACAGATTTTTCACCTTGTCGGCTCAGGTATTCAAAACAACCTTTGGGTTACTGGCCCAGCGCTCTAACCGCTAGGCTACCTGCCGCCCTAAGATCTATGGTGACCTACTCGATGACCAGGGGTGCGTCTGTTGACATGTGATCACCCCACTTTACCTGCCAGGTCATGGTACAGATCATTGATCAGGTGTCCTAGGATGCCGTAGCAGGCCACTACTACCACTATCACTCCCACTATGACATAGAGCACATGAGGAGGCATGTGGAAGGCATCACGGGAGGAGGGGACATAGTCAACAAAGTAGAGATCATCGTCCTTCTCCATGGCCTGTAGGAGCTGCCTTGGATTATAGGTCCTGGGGAAGTTCCACACCTCTCCCCACTTGGCAGTAGGCTGGGTCTGGGCCCCTGGAGGCTCCATGGTACAGTTAGCCATAGCGTTCCGGTCTGTGGGGAATCCATCCACAAATTGAATTAGTAGAAAGGGGAAGTTGATGAGTGGTATATGAGAATGAATTGACTTTGTTGGTTAAAAACACCATCATGGAATGATATCTGAAGGAAAGACTCTTTTAGATAAAAAAATAACAGTGAACTAAACCAAGGCTTTGTCTGTGCGGCTCATGTCCGGTATATTCTTCATATTGAGTGAGTCTTATGGCTGGTAAGACAAGATAGAATAAGTCTGTTTGAACGCAAAAACTCCCAAAATACAGTACATCTGTTGTGAAGGACAACTTCATTCCCCTAATGAACTTCCCTGAAGTCTGTTTTGATTTAAGGTGTAAGGAAGGGATGTGGGGGTAATCTGACAATTGTCTGATTTTCAGAGAATATGTCGCTATTTGTGATGTTGAACTTCAATCAGCCTGGATTTTCAGTTTGTAGGAAAGGATTTGTTCTGACTTCAGTTATGGACAAAGAGGCTTAAAGTGCTATTAATCAGCTCAACTCTTTCCTTCACGCTCCGGCCCATCCCACCATTCAGTTGTGCATTCCTCCTTTGTCTTCATCGACAGATTTTGTCCAGAAATATCATCGTGTGACACTGTCCTGTCTTTCCAGAGACCAATTCCCCTCCAGATGTGTCTCAATGAGGTGAGAGAGATTGAATGAAGGAATGAAGAAAGACACAGGAATTACTGTAAGATGAAATGTGGAGGAGTCTAAGTACATGTAAAAACACTGTTGAGGTTTGCACCAAAGTGCAGAAAGAGTTCTCTCAAATGGATGAGACGGAGCAGCTGTATCAGCACTTTCTAGAATATTATATGAGTACTACATGAGCCATTCTCCCAGGGTAAAAGCAGGATACTCATAACAGAAGCACTAGCAAAGCCTAGAAATTAATCTAAAGCCTTGTTTCTATAGTCTAGTCAGTGAAGAGATTTCTCACTCAGACTGGGACGACCTCCTCAGGGTTGGGTGCATCCTTGATCTTCCTGCAGAAAACTTGAGACAACAGGAAGTTCCAGAGGATGATAGTTAGGGAGGTGTTGGCAGTGACAATGCCAATCATGATGGGGTGAAGCATGCTGTCTGTCTCTGCTGTGTGTGAGGCTGGCTTGACAGGGAGGACTGGAGTCCCTCTAGTCAGCAGCAGGTAAGTAGCTCTACTGCTCCTGAGCTTTGAGTGAAACTGGACTGAAGTGTCAAGAGTCCCTCCTCTGTGTCTAACTCTATATAAGTATCTGTGTCCATCATAACCTTCAACACCTAGATCTCATTAATCCTCAAGGGTGTTCCCTGTCAGACTAGGATGATGGTTGTGGATGACGCGGGACAGCACGAGTGAATGAGTATGACCATGAGTACACAGGAGGTTGGTGGCACCTTAATTGAGGAAGACAGGTTTGTGGTAATGGCTTGAGCGGAATGAGTGGAATGGTATCGAATTCATCAAACAGTTTCCATTTGTTTGATGCCATTCCATTCACTCTGTTCCGGCCATTATTATGAGTCGTCCTCCCCTCAACAGCCACCTGTGCATGAGTAGTCGATGACATCCTTTCTCTCTGACAGATCATTTATTGTTTATCTTTGTCCTTAGACGTATGACAGATTATAATCCTGGTTTCTGCCAAATCATGATTAGGTTGGAAAGTATTTTAGACGTGTCAAAAGAGATAGGTAGGACATTCTCCATATATATAGGCCACACGTTCAATTACTGATTACCAGATCATATAATTGCTAGAGTATAAAGGATACAATTAGAAATAATTTAAGACATATTGGATTATGTGTAATGAACACAAAAGTACTTTCCAAATGATTCTGCATCATACATATAATCAACGGGCTATGTTGAGTACACACACTTAGCACCAGTAAACAAATTACAAATGTTGACACTAGAATGAGGAAAAGAGATAGCAAAATACCTTGCTGGGTTGAGCTGCAAACAAAGAATCCTTTGGTTGAGTTTGCCCTTCAGTCCATTCATTTCCCTCTATCATTTCCCTGATCTAAGGCTGTATTTGATGCATTTTCCTCTCCTTATGTGAGCATTATTAAGGAAGCATCTGGTGTCCATGAGACGACACACCAAGCAGAACAAAGGAGGGTTCAGTCTGCTAAAAGCTGAAATCTTCACACAAGATTGGTGCTTTTTTTCACTCAGTAATGTGTGTATGATTTAATCTCGACCCAATCCGGAGATAAGCTTCGATACTGTAATGCCACAGAGTCAAGACAAGGTCATAGCATTTCCTGTATGAATGTGAGTCAAAAAAACCTTTGTAAAATATCTTGGGTTAGAAATATAGCTAATCATATACAGATACATATTTATTGATCAGTTTCAAAGAGATGCACTACCTGTGTGTAAAACTGTGCTCCAATGGCCGGAGCACTGTGCTGAAGCTGTGGAGGACTGAGCAGTTCCACCAGACAAAATAAGACACACAGAAGCACTAAAAGCTATCTACTCTGAGCAGGACAACTCTGTAAGGTCAGTCATTTAGACAGGGTTATCCTTAGGTTTGTCCTCTTCCTCTATCTTCCTATGGAAGGCCTCTGTGAGGATGAAGATCCAGTAGATGACGGTGATGGAGGTGTTGACGACAATGATGCCGATCATGATGGGGTGCATCATGGTGACTCGGAGGTGTTGGCAGATTGAGGGAAGGCTGGGCACTGTCTCCGCGGCTGTGTTAAGCTAAGTTTAGTGTACAGGAGTGGGTCCTTCATCCCCATTTTGCTATAGCTATCGCCCTCCCTCTCAGCATGCTGCTAATTCTCTATCCCTCCACAGAGCTGACAGCTGCCTTTCTGTCCCCACTCTCTGCAGAGCTCACAACTGAAGATGTAAACATGTCACACCACACAAATTGTTCCCCTGATCAGGGTTACGAAAGTGTGCTTGGCGGTGCAAGCACCATACACTACCTGGTAGAGCAGGAGTAGGCTACCCTGGTCCTAGACTTCCACAGGCACTTCATGTTTTTGATTTAACCAACCTAGAAAACCAGGTGTGTTGAATTTAGGCAATCATTGAACTGCTCAGTTGACCAGGTGTAGTGCCTAGTTGGAACAAAATCTTGTGGAATTCCAGGAACAGTTACCTACCCCTGCGGTAGAGTATGGCACTTGCAAAGTCTAGGGTCATGGGATCAATTCCCACTGGGACAACCCATACAGGCTCCCGAGTGCCGCAGCGGTCTAAGGCACTGCATCTCAGTGTTAGAGGCGTCACTGCAGACCCCGTGCTGTATCACAACTGGCCGTGATCGGGAGTCCCATAGGACGGCACTCAATTGGCCCAGCGTCATCCGGGTTAGGCAGTAATTGTAAATAAGAATTTGTTCTTAACAAACTTGCCTAGTTAAAGGTTATATAAAAAACAAAAATGTATGCGCACATGACTAAGTTGCCTTGGATAAAAGCATCTGCTAAATGGCATATAGTGTAAATTCTGAGTTTAATCGCCATTTGTAATTTGTTAAGACAGAGGATAGCAATGTGTTTCAGTACGAATGAGAAAGCTGAACATAAAGAACTTGAAGAGTATTTCCAACTTTATGACCCTATTATTAATTTTTCTGATGGAGGAGTTTGCATGGATTAGCCATCTTGAGCCAACACCTCCCTGAGCCATCATGATCCCACATCTGACTGGAATAGAACACAGGCAAGCCCACATGAAAGTTGACATACTGCCATGATAGTGCTAAGTGACACCATTGAGACAATACAGCATTATGTTGTTACCTAAGTCTTTATTTCAGTCAAGATAAAAATCTTTGAATACGACAGAGCAGAAAAGTGGATTAATCTTTAATTGACAAATCAGGTTTCCTGATTTCAGATTCTTATTATCAGATCACTCAGAATAAAAAAGACAAGTGAATGGTTCACTGAGCTTGGGGGTGGCAGGGGGGGAGGAGAGACTTTGACTATTTATTAATATAGTTTCCATGAAAACAAATAAATGAACCACAAAATGGTTTCAAATGTACTGCAATACAATTATTACACTGCCTTGTCTCAAAGGCTAATAATGAGAGGTGAGAGTCAGATAGTTTCAGTAAGTGAAACTGGGTATCAGTGATCATGAGTTATAACCTCTGGAAAGCTTTTATAGTGCTGTATAGCAGTTTTCCTAGTGTCCATGCTTGCTGCCTGGCCCTCACTGCTCCCCCTGCAGTCGTAGTAGTCCGTCAGCGTACTGGAACTGTGTACCGTTCTCATACTCCAGCATGTCCAGGGCTACCTCACAGCTCTCCTTCACCACACGCTCTGCGTCTTTCCTGTAGCGCTTCAGGATCTTCATACAGTCCTCCTTGCCGATGGATCCCAGGGCCTCGGCACACTCGTGCCTCACCATGGCGTTCTCCCCGTCCAGCTCCAGGGCTGCCTGCAGCTGGGGGATGCTGGCTGGGTGCTGGATCTGACCCAGGACGTAGCCGATCTCATGGCGGAACAAGGCACTGCTACACTGAAGACCTGGGTGGCAAGACAACAAATGGTTGAGCGTTGATGTTCAGAGACGCTGATAGTGGAGGGTTATGCAATGACGATGATTCAGGAAATGAAAATTAGCTTATGCGAATAACAATTATGTGTCAGGCTGCACATTTGGCAGAAAATAAGCCCCTCTGCATGTTACTAATTAGATCCTTTACTGCCAATTGCCATAGACCACATAGTTTAAGAACGACTGCCAGTCTCTCACCATCTCCTAGAGCCAGGACAGCCTCCTCAGTGCCCAGGTTGCGGAGGGTGAACATGGCCCTGTAGCGCTCAAACAGTGGCAGGCTCTCATCCAGGAGCTGTGTCCTCAGCTCAGGGACAGTCTTCCTCTGGGCTGGGGGAGCAGGGTCCACAGAACAGTAGGGGTTTCCATCAGTGCTCTCCTCTCCTTCCTGGTCCCCACCAGATATCAGCCACTCCAGCCGCCTAACAGCCAACTGGCACGTCTCTGCCACCTGGTGGAGAATGACAGCCGTGTCATAACGACTAAACAGACACTGTAGTGGTCATAGTGAATATGACTAACTACAAGTGCTGTGTGATGTTTCATTTACACATATTCTCTATGCTACTTCTATGCCTGGTTTTACCATACCTCGATGACTGGATCCTCTGAGTACTCTTTCAGTAAGTCAAGGACCTTTACGTTCCCAATAGCTCCTAATGCTTCCCCTAAATAAATAAAAAAACAATTTTACAAAGTGTTAACTGTTTAGATAAGCACTACTATTATCATTATCTGTGAACATGTTTATCAATACAGTATGTATGATTATGAGTGGACTCATGACCTGGCACACAGACCTGCTTCATGCCTGACCATAGGCTCCTGTGTTGTGTCTTTTAGAACAGTTTCTAGCGTGGGGATGGCCCTCTCATCCTGCATTTGGCCCAGGCAGTATGCCAACTCATGTTTCAACAAAGCAGAGTCATCAACAAAAGCCTGACTAATCCATTCGATGGCCTCTGGTCCACCCAGGTTACGCAGGGTGAAGAGAGCTCTGAACCGTGTTGTGAGGTCCTGCTTTGGGTTGACCAGAATCTTGCCAACTGCTGCCACCTCCTGCTCACTTGCCATGCTGAGAATAAATGGTATAGCTACTAGATCTGGAAAGGGAGAGAAGTCCAGATACAGTGAGGATGTGAAGTAACTGAATGTGTAGTAATAAACTGAATCCAATCCATAAAATATTTTCCTTAAAAAGCTAGACTGCAGCGTTGTTGGTTCACATTAGGTAGGAGTCTCAGGTTTGCAATTACCATAACTCCAATTGCATTAGATTGGGTTCTCGAGAGCTAGCCTCAGGCTAGCAGCCTAGCTAGCTTCACAGTTATAACACTAGTAGAGGAAGGGGTAATTGCTTATTTCTTGTGTAGGCTTCTATCCCACATTAGCTACCACCGGCGACACGACCGTGATACCCAGTAGGAAACAAACGTTCTTGATGCGCATTCTGACTGAGCGACAGCAAACTTGGCTGCCAACTGCAAATTCAGGATACACACCACTCCGCGCGCTGCTCCTGATCTGCAGCTTTCTTTGCATAGAGAATGTATTTTAACAACATCTACTTAGGCATATTAAAACACTTCCGTTTTTCCAATCATGAGTATCATCCGATCCTATTACGACGAGTATGGCCATGTTGGCACAACCCTCTGTCAGCTACCCATACCTGAACTAGCAAGCTAGCTAGTTTTGATAACATGGCTAGCTTGCTAATGTAATGGATGTCATATACAAGCTGAATCTCGCTTAGTAAAATACTTAGAAGTTATAAACAGCTCAAATATGGACTGACAATTACAGTAAATCATACTCACTTTTCTGTAACAGTCCGCTACAAGCAGTACTTCATATTTTCCACATGGACAAGTACCGCAGTCTCTACGCGTGACCGAGAAACACTACAACCTTATACTTCCGGGGCACAGTTTAATTTACACTCTGGATACTGGAAGAATTCATATAATGTTAAATAAAAAAGCATAATAATCACTCACGTCGATAAACATTATTTTTTTTGGGGGGGGGTATTGAAGAGTTGAAAAGTAAACTAATTCATTATCTGGTAGGTCTAGCTCAGAATAACAATGCATTGTATGAAGAATGGGTACGTGTGCGTGTCTGAAAGTGGATGCAACGGAAGTGGGAGGATCAACAGTGATAGACGTCGCACCATCGGTCTGTAATTGGTTAGACAGTTTTGATTGAGCGTGTTGTTTTTCCGTTTCTTAACACGTTTTTATTGGTCAGTTCCCGACCCTGTGAAACAAGACTGGGAGAGCTAAAAGTCACTCTCTTGATAGAGAGATTCTTGATAGATAATCATACCGTGCCATTTTAATTTGAACAAAACACACAACTAATACCTCACTATAGACTATATATGAAAATACAATTCATTTTGACCTCAGATTATAGTCTACCAATTTTTTTTTATTACCAATAAATCTTAATTATTAGGCCTAAAAATCATTATGACGTCTGTTCGGCTATCATCTAATGATGAAAATGAAATTGTGTTTTGTGAATAAGGCTCATTATTACTCTATTATAATTGGGCAATTGGGCTGCAAACGGATTTTCATTTACCAATACATCTATGTTTAACAATGAAATCCATCACTAATATGACCACCAGAAAACTACTGTACACAATAAACAAAAAGACAATGGCAAATGAACTTAATGACTTCTACATAAAGTTTGACTGACATTACTTCTCTGCCAGGTGTGTTAACATGCTCAACACCATTGTTATTGAATGGAGTGACCCAAAGTTAGAATTGAACCCTAGAGAGGCCACAAGAGTCTTTTAGCAAAGGCTTCTGCATTGTGCAGAGGAACTTACACCAACTAGGTTCCGTCTTTCAGAGGTCTGTACATTCCCACACGGTTCCACCTCGGCGGAAGAAGACAATCATCACCCCTCTTCCCCAAAAGCCTTCTCCCAAAGAAATCAAAGACTGTCGCTCTGACCTCAATTGAAATTGTGTCTTGAAAAGATCATGGTGTGTAAGCTTCAGTCTGACTAAAACACACTGTTGGACTCAATTGTTGGACTGTTGGACTCAGTTTGCTTACAATAAAAATGTTGCACTGATGAAGCAATCTGTAGCATAGTCTCATCCTACAACATCTGGATAACTCCAAGGCCTATCCTCGACTGCTATTTATGGATTTTAGTTCAGCATTTAGCATCTTGCAGCCACACATCCTCCTCAGTAAGCTCAGACAGATGTCAGTCAAACCCTATACTATCAGGTGGTATTACTCATTTCTGACCAACAAGACCCAGCCAGTCCGCGTGAACAAGAACCTGTCTGAGCCCATGGCTATTAAGGTGCCCCCCAAGGCTGAGAGTTCACCCATCCTATTTACACTGTATACAAATAAATGTATAAGTAGACACCCTGATAACTATGTTGTCCAGATTTCTGATTATACTGCCATTCTGGTTCTAATGTATAGACACTGACACTACTGTGTATATGTCAGCGATACAGAGGTTTGTGCAGCGGTGAGATGGAGGAAACGGTTTTTGACCTCAAATCTGTTGGTGACCACTCATTACCAGATTTGAGGTCAAATGCTCAAAGGCCTATGAAAAAAAACATACTCTAACTACAAAGGAAATACCACATTGAAGTCACTAGTCGGCATACGTCCATCAGGTTCAGTTACCTTTGTTAGCAACCTGTATACAGGTTCAATATCAGCCAAGTAAATCACAAGCCAGTCAGGGATTATTCCTCTTCTGGAGAAGGGAGATGAGTTAATGGCCGATAAAGTCTTACTTTTTAAAGACCTTCTGTCTGGTATTAACATGTCTCTGGTTATCCCACCATTTTTAGGCCCAAGTGGGCAGTTTAACAAAGGTGAGGTGAGATGCACGCAAGAAATCGCATGTCTTTGAATTCATGTAGAGAGAGCAATAGGGAGAATCAAAGAATACCACATATTTGATAGGACTATACCTCTGTCTCAAGCAGGCTAAGTAAACCAGTTGTGGGTTATGTGCGCCCTGCTCACCAATTTCCAGGGACCGTTGTTCTAAAGTCGTTCTGCTTGGTGAGATTAAAACCACGATACTAACCGCTGGACTAGGAAGGGGGGTAGGGTTTAATCTAGAAAAGGTACATATAAAAATGTTTAAGTAAATGAATGTAGAAAGATTAAAATGTACTTTGTTTAATTGTATAGGCTATTCATTGGAACACAAACAAACAATTCATGTTTTTTTTTTACTCTAACAATAAACTATGATAAATTCATCCTGCATGGCTGCTTTTTTACTTGCATAGGGCTGGCATGAAATGCTGGAAAAAGAAAGTTGATCTTGCACTTCATCTTTTCCCACTTGTCTGCATCAAAGTATATTCTTTCCAGGTGATAGTCGTCATTGTACATCATGGCCTCCCTAGTGGCGCAGCGGTCTAGAGGCGTCACTACAGACCTTAAATCAAATCAAATCAATCTTTATTGATCACATACACATGTTTAGCAGATGTTGTTGCGGGTGTAGAAAAATGCTTGTGTTTCTATCTCCAACAGTGCAGTAAATATCTAACAATTCACAACAATACACACAAAACTAAACGAAAAAAAATTAAATTAAGGAATATATAAATATTAGGATGAGCAATGTCGTAGTGGCATAGACTAAAATACAGTGGAATAGAATACAGTATATACCGAAAGATATGAGATGAGTAAAGCAAAAATATGTAAACTTTATTAAAGTGACTAGTGTTCCATTATTAAAGTGGCCAGTGATTTCAAGTCTATGTATATAGGGCAGCAGCCTCTAAGGGGCAGGGTTACGTAACCAGGATGGCTATTTAACAGTCTGATGGCCTTGAGATAGAAGCTGTTTTTCAATCTCTCTGTCCCAGCTTTGATGCACCTGTACTGACCTCGCCATCTGGATGACAGCGGGGTGAACAGGCAGTGGCTCGGGTGGTTGTTGTCCTTGATTATCTTTTTGGCTTTCCTGTGACATCGGGTACTGTAGGTGTCCTGGATGGCAGGTAGTTTGCTGCTGGTGATGTGTTGGGCAGACCGCACCTCCCTCTGGAGAGCCCTGCGGTTGCGGCCGTTGCAGTTGCCATAACAGGCGTTGATACAGCCCGACAGGATGCTCTCAATTGTGCATCTGTAAAAGTTTGTGAGGGTTTTAGGTGCCAAAACAAATTTCTCCAGCCTCCTGAGGTTGAAGAGGCACTGTTTCACCTTCTTCACCACACTGTCTGTGTGGGAGCACCATGTGTACGCTAAGGAACTTGAAGATTTCCACCTTCTCCACTGTGGTCCTGTCGATGTGGATAGGGGCGTGCTCCCTCTGCTGTTTCCTGAGTTCGATCCCAGGCTGTGTCGCATTCGGCCACGACCGGGAGACCCATGAGGTAGCGCACAATTGTCACAGCGTTGTCCGGGTTAGGGGAGGGATTGGCAGACCGGGATGTCCTTGTCCCATCGCACTCGAGCGACTCCTTGTGGCGGGCTGGGCGCATGTACGCTGACTTCGGTAAGGTGTTTCCTTCGAGCAGTATGTCAAGAAGCTGCGTGGCTTGGCAGGGTTGTGTTTCGGAGGACGCATGGCTCTCGACCTTCGCCTCTCCCGAGTGTGAGGGTTTGGCTGTGGTTAGACCTTACTCCCAATAAAGGGAGTGGTAGAACCACAGTCGAGCCCTCACACCCTAACTAGGGGAGGGAATGATCCTCAATCAGAGACAGCTGTACAGGGTTGTCTCTGATTGGGGATTGCATTTAGGCACCACTCTCAGCCACCTGTGTGTGGGTCATTGTTAGATGTTTTTGTGTCGAATGTCAACGATGTAAGTAGTGTTCCCGTTTTTCTGTACGTTGTTGTTTATGTAGTTCACATTGAGTATTTTTATTATTAAATACAATGTCGAACTATCACTGCGCTGCGCCTTGGTCTATTCCTACACCCGATCGTGACAGAATGACCCACCAAAACGAGACCAAGAGACGCAGCGGAAAGAACAAGCGACGGACAAGAAAACAGCCTGGAGCCCAGAAACCCCAAACAGTTTTTTGGGGGGGGCTATGGGGGTGGTCGGGGGTTGACGGTGAAGAGCCCCGGCCACTACACTCATGGGGGATCCTGGAGGAGCCCCTACAGCCATGGGAGCAGAGGTACGAAGAGGAGTCGGAGGGAGACGACGACTATGTGCCTTTGTTCCCTCACTCGTGGGGGCTCCCGGAGGAGTCCTCACAGGAAGGGGATTGGCGATGGAAAGAAGATCGGGGCAGTAGCAGCCCTCCAACGCCAGTTCCCAACACGGTGCCTCCAGTGCTGGCCCACAGCCCGGCACGATCCGTGCCGACTTTGCGCACCACACCATCAGTGCGCAGCCAAAGCACGGAGAGGCTGGAAGAAAAGGATCGCCCACCACTTCGTCTGCCAACGATCCAAGATCGAGAAAAACCCGAGGGTTTTTTTGACCGCCCGAAGGAGGAACAGATAAGGTGGTGGAGAGCTTGGGTGGCTCTTCCATTGGAGCAGCATACGGACCCGCTGCTAATAGAGATAGAGGAGGAGGAGGACTTCGGGCGCCGATACGCTCTAGTTAACAGGCTGATGGATATGCGGGAGCGGGCTTCTAAACCAGCCAAGGTCAGCAGCCCTGAGCCTCCAGCCAAGGTCAGCAGCCCTGAGCCTCCAGCCAAGGTCAGCAGCCCTGAGCCTCCAGCCAAGGTCAGCAGTCCTGAGCCTCCAGCCAAGGTCAGCAGCCCTGAGCCTCCAGCCAAGGTCAGCAGCCCTGAGCCTCCAGCCAAGGTCAGCAGCCCTGAGCCTCCAGCCAAGGTCAGCAACTCTGAGCCTCCAGCGAAGGTCAGCAACTCTGAGCCTCCAGCGAAGGTCAGCAACTCTGAGCCTCCAGCGAAGGTCAGCAACTCTGAGCCTCCAGCGAAGGTCAGCAACTCTGAGCCTCCAGCGAAGGTCAGCAACTCTGAGCCTCCAGCGAAGGTCAGCAACTCTGAGCCTCCAGCGAAGGTCAGCAACTCTCAGCCTCCAGCAAAGGTCAGCAACTCTGAGCCTCCAGCAAAGGTCAGCAACTCTGAGCCTCCAGCGAAGGTCCGCATCCCGGAGCCTCCAGCGAAGGTCCGCATCCCAGAGCCTCCAGCGAAGGTCCGCATCCCGGAGCCTCCAGCGAAGGTCCGCATCCCGGAGCCTCCAGCGAAGGTCCGCACTACGGAGCCTCCAGCGAAGGTCCGCATCCCGGAGCCTCCAGCGAAGGTCCGCATCCCGGAGCCTCCAGCGAAGGTCAGAAACTCTGAGCCTCCAGCGAAGGTCCGCATCCCGGAGCCTCCAGCGAAGGTCCGCCGCCCTGAACCTCCAGCGGAGCCCAATCCGGGTCCAGTCGTCTGCCCAGCTCCAGTGCCGGAGCAGTCCGCTCCACCGGTGCCCAGTCCGGGGCCGGTCGTCGGCCCAGCTCCAGTGCCGGAGCAGTCCGCTCCACCGGTGCCCAGTCCGGGGCCGGTCGTCTGCCCAGCTCCAGTGCCGGAGCAGTCCGCTCCACCGGTGCCCAGTCCGGGGCCGGTCGTCTGCCCAGCTCCAGTGCCGGAGCAGTCCGCTCCACCGGTGCCCAGTCCGGGGCCGGTCGTCTGCCCAGCGCCAGAGCCGGAGCGACCTGCCACACCGGTGCCCAGTCCGGGTCCAGTTGTTTGTACCGCTCCAGGGTCGGGACAGGACTTGGTGCTTCGCGGGAGAACGGAGGGGAAAATCACCGCGCTGGGGTCCGGACCGGATCGGGCGTGCAACGCTGAGGTAGGAGGGGATCAGCCTTCACTGCCTACGTCACATCCGAGGCCGAGTCCGGAGCCTCCACCAGCAAATGCCCCAGTACTCCGCCCTTTTCCCCCTAGTTGAGTTTATGATTTTTTTTTGGAGAGGGGGGGATTATTTTGCGGTCGGGAGTCCGCACCTTAGGGGGGGGGTACTGTGAGGGTTTGGCTGTGGTTAGACCTTACTCCCAATAAAGGGAGTGGTAGAACCACAGTCGAGCCCTCACACCCTAACTAGGGGAGGGAATGATCCTCAATCAGAGACAGCTGTACAGGGTTGTCTCTGATTGGGGATTGCATTTAGGCACCACTCTCAGCCACCTGTGTGTGGGTCATTGTTAGATGTTTTTGTGTCGAATGTCAACGATGTAAGTAGTGTTCCCGTTTTTCTGTACGTTGTTGTTTATGTAGTTCACATTGAGTATTTTTATTATTAAATACAATGTCGAACTATCACTGCGCTGCGCCTTGGTCTATTCCTACACCTGATCGTGACACCGAGTCTGTACGGGAATTGTAAAAAGTTTTTTTTTTTAAGTAAATAAAAAGAAAACCTCATTGCACATCACAAAGAAGTAACACCATTCGGGTCCTGTGATACCCATTTGTCTGATCATTTTATAGTGGTACTCATGATTCTATTATAAAGAGAAAGTACCATATGCATTTGAAGTGAGGTATGTACAACCCTCGTAGCTGTTCTGATCTGGGAATATAATTTCTAAGAGGCCATGATAAGGAATCTCAGATTGGTATACCATTTTTCTGTTTGGGGAATTCACCTAAATGGGGACAATGGGGGTTAATCACAAAGCCACATGGTAAGACCATGTATTTTGTTGCAGACAATTGTTCTAGCTCGAGTCCCATTTTCATTGCCTTGGTCTGCACATTTATTTTTCTAGTTCTAGTTTCCCTCTCAAGGTGTTCTGCATCAGAGTGTTATCCATATCTCACTTGATTCAGAACAGTTGTAAAGCTCTGGGCTGTGGAGGCAGTGAAAAGATGGGATAATCATCACTAGGGTGGGATCTGGAACATTGAGAGTCTGATAAATCAAGACAGACCCCAGGAGCAGATCACCATACTGTGAGGGTACTTTCTATGGCTGATGTGTCATGAGTGTGAGGAGTTGGCATGTGATTACAATGTCAGAGAGGTTTTTCATATGGCTTTGTAAAATTGCAGGTTCAAACCTTTCTGAATTAGTTTCCCGGACTCCAGCCAGTCGGCCCATTCTGGTTGCTGTTGCGGAGTCGTCCTCTCCTCCCGGTGGGGATCCCCTACTAGTCGAAGCAGACATTCGGGTGCCCGAGGTTCGACTGTCTGCTGCCCTGGAACCATCAACCACAAAGTTTCAATCGGTCTCTCCCACTACAGGCCCAGAGCCCAAGCCAGTGGTGGATTCTTTGCATGCTCCTAGGTTGGAGCCACAACCTGCAGCTACTGCAGATGTCAAGTTCAGCCAGGATGTTGGGGCGTCTCCAGCCCCGCCTGCCAGCACCGTACTAGTTACAGCCCCAAAGGTCCTGCTACCTTCAGACATTTCAGACCTCGCCTCAGGGGACACGCCAGACATCACCCCGGGTGACCCACCAGAAGACCCCCCTGATCTAGATGTAAAGTTTCCTGCCACCACGGTAGGGTCAGATTTCCCTGCCCCCACGGTAAGGTAAGTGTCCCCTTCCTCACAGATATGGTCAGAGTCTCCTGCCCCCACGGTCGGGTAAGAGTCAGAGTTACCTTCCCTCCTGGCAGGGTCAGAGTTCCTGTCCTTCCCAGTAGGGTCAGAGTTCCCTTACCTCCCGGTAGGGTCAGAGTTCCCATCCTTCCCGGTAGGTTCAGAGTTCCTTTACCTCCCGGTAGAGTCAGAGTTCCCTTACCTCCCGGTAGGGTCAGAGTTTCAGTTTCCTGCATACCTGGCAGGTGTAAAGTGTCCTGCCCCTCAAGTAGGTCCAGTGTATCCTGCCCCGTGGTAGGTCTAGAGTTCCCTGCCTAGTCAGTCTACCCTGTTAGAGCAGGGTGAGCTGCACACAGTGGACTCCCTACTAGGGCACACCGCCTCACTGCTAACAGTATAATCCTGGTTCGTAGGAACATGATTACTGCATACAATAGCTGTAGGATCAACAGAGGCATTCAGGGCAGTTAGAAGGACATAAATTAGGATACTTACATTGTCTCTATCATCGCCCCTGGGATAATGTACATTTGCTGAAGCGTTATGACAACTCAGCGACATAATGGTAGGGATTAACTGAGCGGGGCTTGGGTCATTGATAAGTCATTGTCTCAACGCAACCTTATAATGCTGTGAAAGGATCCAGGAACCCAAATGATTTGGGTGGATCCCATCTTCCTTATAATATGAGATTTGTTTCCAGAAGGTATCAACATTGTCAATAAATGTTACACCCATAGAGCTGCAGAAGTCTCGTAGCTAGTTATGGAGGGCTAAGAGTCTGCTGAACGGCTCAATGCCACAATTTAGGGAGGGCCAGATATTATGGGGTGTTTGTTGACATCAAATAGTGACCCAGTCAGTTCTTTAAAGTCCATATTCAGCTGTTCTGAGCTGCCCTTCATAATGTAATTGAATCCCACATGAACTATGATAGACTCAATTTCCTGATGCTGGTTTAAAATGTTTGGGAGCAGCTTATTGATGTCCTGTACTCGTGCTCCTGGATAGCACAACGTTTTTGTTCCAGGGACTGAGACATTTCTCATCATTGAAATTCCCAGTACAACGGCCAGAGAAGGGAATTGTGAAATCCACCCATTCCTACCCCTCCCTCACACAATTCATTGAACCTTTCACGGGCCAACGAGAAGCAGGATAGCATATGCTCGTTGCTCCCGGCAATAGGTCCAGACCTCTCACAGCAGTCAGTGCCCCGTCAGATCCAGAGAGAGGGAAAAGAGGCAAACTGGACGACATAGCCACTACTGGAGTCAGCATAGTTGGAGTTAGCACCGCCGTCGCAGACACAGGCAATCCCAACGATGAAGGCCCAGACATGACTAGACATGACGTTGACTTGAAATATCTTTACGTCTAGAATAAAAACTAGGCCCCCCCCCCTCAGAACAGCCTCAGTTAGTCGGGCATGGACTCTACAAGCTGTTGAAAACGTTCTACAGGGATGCTGGCCCATGTTGACGCCAATGCTTCCCACAGTTGTGTCAAGTCGGCTGGATGTCCTTTGGGTGGTGGACCATTCTTGATACACACAGGAAACTGTTGAGGATGAAAAACCGAGCAGTGTTGCAGTTCTTGACACAAACCGGTGCGCCTGACACCTACTACCATACCCTGTTCAAAGGCACTATTCAAAGGCAATATTTTGTCTTGCCCATTCACCCTCTGACTGGCACACATACACAATCCATGTCTCAATTGTCTCAAGGCTTAACAATCCTTCTTTAACCTGTCTCCTCCCTTTCATCTACACTGATCTGAAGTGGATTTATCAACTGACATCAATAAGGGATCATAGCTTTCACCTGGATTCACCTGGTCAGTCTATGCCATGGAAAAAGCAGGTGTTCTTAATGTTTTGTACACTCGGTGAAGACTTATAAGCGTACAGTACACCACATCATCCCATAGGATCTGTAAAGGCTACACACAGCAGAATAATGACTGAAATATTCTAGTTCCTACACCACCTTCTATATTTAAACAATAGGCCTTTTATAGCTTGATAAACAAATATGCAGCATTATGCTCATGCCAGGCAAAATTAGGTGGTTTGTATGTGTGTGCGCAGCTGTTTCAGCGTGTTTTGTGAGTTGAGCAAGAGTGAACTCCCAAAATCCTGGCGCCGTTCATCCCTATAGCCAGCTAGCTTTAAGTTAGCTATAATTATTTTGTTTGTCTCTGGAACTTGTATGGGAACATCTGAACAGTAGGACACACCTGGTTAGTTTGCTAACCTTAAACGTTTGATAGCAACCCATCTAGAACATAGATGGCTAGTTAGCTCACTACCAGAGCTGGCAATTTAACGTTAGTTAAAGAGCTAAGTTACGCTGTCAATGGGGCTGAAGCTACTGTGGTATAGAACTGACGTTTCTGGCGCTGTCCATGGTGCTGGAAGTTGACTGGCTGATTTTGATTGCTAGCTAATTTATCCCCAAACACCAGCTCCAGACATGGCCACTGGACCGATGTTTACCCCTGTTGCCTCAGTGCAAAGGGCCATAATGTTGCAACAGACCATGTCCCAACAGGCAGCAGATGATGTCCCATGGCAATGGACCAGACTGGGGCAGGCTACCCAACCATGTCATTATTCCAGGTAAGATTGGTCTTGGCTCAGTTGGTAGAGCATGGTGCTTGCACATCCAGGGTTGTGGATTCGATTCCCTGGACCACCCATATGTAAAATGTATGCAAGCATGACTGTAAGTCACTTTGGATAAAAGCATCAGCTAAATGGCATATATTATTGATTTAGAAATAGTTTATCTTATCAGTAACGTTTCACCCCAACTAAGCATGGTGCAGTCCTTGCTTGTTTTATTAGAATGAAATATCGTTAATTTAATCTATAACATGTAGCAATGGGCAGTACACAAGGCACAACGGTTTTTCATTGTCTCTGTTTTGCACACAGGGCGATCTAACGCCAGTTTAAATGGAACATGTCACTCATTAAGGAGGTTCTTCCGCCATAGTCATGAGGGAATGCTTCACCCATCCTCAACACTACTTTTTCTAGTTTTTAAAAAACGTTTCCTTTGCAAATAATGTTTTGTCTGTGTTTCTGATTATATTCTAAACTATAAAGAGTAGCTAGGTTACTTCCACAGAACCACAGCGCTGTCGAGTATAAAAAATAATGTTTTCCTTGGTGCTGAAGTTAAATGTGCCGACCTGTGCGCCAGGTCTTATTGTCTCTTTTTAATTCAAAACTTTAACTATGAAATATCATTGTTTCAACATAATCTAGACATATTTGTTTGTGGTAGCGTTGATGACATTAAACTGTGACATGTCCTCAAAAATATTTTTCAGAATAGTAGCGTATTATGAAGTTATTATGACATAATTGCAGATCGAACTGTAGAACAGATCGAACTGCTATGTAGTCTGTCAATCTCAAAAGTAAACACGTGTGTTTCATGTCTGCAGAACATAGCTAAACAACATTGAATGCGTCATCTATCTGGTATTTGCATGTAATTCTTGACTAATCTGTGCCTGGACTATTTTCAAGTGAGCTCATTTTTTGTATTTTAGATCAGTGATTTTGGCTGTGGAAAACAGGCCATGTCTTCGTGTGTATCTAATAACAATCCCCAACAATGTGTATACTGAATCTTTGAGGCTTTGGCGACCCATAAGCATGTTAAAGCGGGAATATGATGTCATCATTCCTCATGGTCTGACTACCATGTTGGAGGGTTTGTCCCGGGCTGTACTGAAAAAGAGACCGGACAACCTTAAATACTTCGCCCTATACTATCTGACAGAGCTGAAGAAATTCAAAAATGGTAGGAACAAATGGACTACACCATTATGCATTGCATGGATTATGCATTGACAATGATTTAGATGTTTTTCTTGCATCCAGAGAACCCGTCCTTTGGGATAAAGAAGCTTGTGGTAGATTTCCACAAACATATGGGTAAGGAATTAGGCAGGAATCACATTTCATTATTACCAAGAATGCCTTTGTTACATGATTATATTGAAATGTAGTACAATCGGTAGCCTATGACATAAAATACAAAAGTACTTCCATACAATTACATATAGATTTATTGGATCTCTGTGAGTAGACTTCTCTAACGTGCATGGGCTATTTCTTTTTAGCCGAGAGATTACGCGACGATGGTTTTGAGGAAGACTTGAAAATGATTGGTTTCGAAGGCATACGGCCAGGGCTCTCGAGATTAACCAGGGAGGAAGCGGCATTACCATCACGTTCAATTCCAGATAGGGTAAATAGGATTCCGTCCACAGCGAAGGGGGACCCAGTCCTTGCCACACATATTACGGAGAGCAATTTACAGGTCAACGGTCGCCAAGATAATTACGCACGACCCAAATCTTCCCTCGTGGTAAAACGACATGGTATTTCGCCCGTTACAATTGACTGGAAACTTAAATCAAGCAGTGTAAAACAGCAGTCGGTGAACGCACGAGGCAAAGAAGTCGAAGTCAAACCAGGTGGAGCCCCCAACAAGTCCGCCAATTCACGATCAAGCGGAGTTTCGGAAAACGGGATGGTTGGAGATGCACCTGTCCAGGCGGACAGTAATCCATGCACTGAGAGCAAGGTAACTCTAATCACACCAAATCACAAAGAAACACTCGACACACCATGTAAACATGTCAACGAGATAAGAGAGTTAGTCCACGACCTCAGCAAAGCACAAGAACAACGTGAAACAATACTAGTGACCGAGGGGCTTCCCTCTCCAAGAGGAGATGCTTCCACAATTCCACAGTCACGGTGTCCCGAAGGACATAGAGCTGCGGCAACAACGACGGGAACTAAGAGGGAAAGCCTTGGTGTCAAAACACAGGACATACCGACCACTAACCGACGAAGAGTTCGGATCGATGCATTGGCGCAAGTTCCAGAGGAATCCTTCACCCGGAGCTCAGCCGCAAAACCTTCAGGGCGCAAGAATGAGAGACGCTCACTCAACGCTGAAGAAGTTGTGCATTCTGAACAAGGTATTTCTAAAAATGTACTTACGGACTTCTTGCCATGAATGATCAATTGCTATTACACATGTGTTAGTTTTTTAAATACATAAATCAGAGCAGCAGTATAAAATTATGCCATAATAAAATGGGTTGGTGATGTTTCATCATTGTTTTTGTCTGTCAGGTTATCAAGATACTGAGCACCAAAGATATTATGAAGTGTCACCAGAAACAAACCATGACTACAGCCACGACGACGAAGTATGGCGAGGTCAACATATCAGTAAGGACGAGAGTCATGGAAAAGTATTCCTTCCAATACAATGTCATGCGGCATGCTGTTGCGCTCAGCGAAGGTATCATCAAGAGTGTACCTTCCACTATCCTACGTCACAAGACTACAGTTACCACCAAGGATTCCCGACCCACTACCCAGGTCTACTGCATCATCCGTACGCATACAACTACTCGCCTGTTTGTCAACCTCAAATAAACCCGTGCCACTGCGCTGCAGGGAGCACCGTGCCTCTTGCCATACATGTGCCACGGTGCGTAATGGTGAGGCTGCACACTACTGGTCGTTTGAAGCAGCAGACGCAAATCAAACCCTGTCGGACCAGGCGACGATGCGTTCCCCCTACCTTGATGTCAAGCAGAAACTATCCAACAGATAGTGATTCCTATGGTCTGCCTTACCAGCCAAAGTCAGCGATGAAATACGTTCCTGGTTATTTACCGATGGATGACCACTCCGTGCAAAAAGATTTGAGACATGTCCACTCCGCCGCTTACTTGCCATTCAGCTACGTGATGGAAGCTGATGAAGGAAGAAGGGCGCACAGGCGTCCTAGTGCCCCCTCCAAAAGGGTCGCTTTAAGTAAACCTTATGGTGACTTGCACTAACGTGGTTCAGCCAACTTGTGATGGCTACATGGATTTCTATCATCAATAAAACATGTGAACAAAACAATCTTAATGTTCTGTATGGAACATAGATTAACTTATAAACTGACCAGAGACATGCCAAAAGTAAAAGGCATTTCATATTGTACAGACACAATTAAGATACTTGTTTGCATTTTTATTTAGAAGTTACATAGTAATATAACTATTATTTATTTACAAAATGAAATGGTCAGATTAATAATTTGATTGTACTACCTTGCCATACATTCTCTCATATTACAGATAACATACATGTTTTTGGTGACGTTTTGACCTCAAAGTACCAGTAACCCTGTTATTTCTGTAACCATGACACAATACATCTCTACCATATTGCACTAGCCTTACTGTTAAATGATATCAACTATCCATACCTTTGATTGTTCTCTATTATGACCCATGTCCTTTAGGAACTCTTGACCGTTGAATAGAGGAATGTAAAAGTAAAGCTGATGGAGGATAGATAGGGATCAGAGTCACTTTACCCCTACCTACATGTACAAATTACCTAGACTAACCTGTACATTGACCCCCTGTATACAGCCTCATTATTGTTATTTTATTGTGTTACTTTTTTATTTATTTAGTAAATCTCTATTTTCTTAAAATTGCGATGTTGGTTAAGGGCTTTTTCACGGTAAGGTCTACACATGTTGTATCGGCGCATGTGACAAATAAAGTTTTATTTGAATTGATAAACCTCTGAGCAACAGATTGAATGTGTGGATACTGTGTGTTCCTATAGTATCAAGGGAGCAAGGTTGTGCAAATGGCATACGGTAATGACAGCATACACAATTTGTATCACAAATACATCTATTATTGCAATTTTCATTCACAGTGTAATAAATTAAGACTTTACTGTATTCATCTCCTATTTGCATATTGTCTGTAATCAGGTGGTACATTTTTTTTATTGAACAGTGGAATGAAATCACATGACAGATAAGGAAGTCGACATGGATAAGAATCAATCTCCATTAGTAAATATCAGGTAACAGGGGATTAGTTGCGGTTCCAGTACCCAGCGGAGAACAACCAGTCCTGGGAGCCATTGTGGGGATTCTTACCCTGTTGAAACCACCTGGAAACACAGGAGGGAGACTGTGAGCATGGATGGGGTTCAGGCTTTCTTCATGTCATTCAATGGATAGCATTAAGCAATGCATGCGTGAATAAACAGCATGTCTAAAAAGACAATCATGCATTGGTTATGTGAAATAAGATGGTGAGTGGGTATGTATGCAATAATTTTTATTTGAGCCACTAAGTGAATTTCAGAGATCAGAACAGTATGTATTAGATGGCGCCACCACACAGTGGAGAGCACAAAATAGAAGCGCAAGCAACTCAAACCAGGGGCCGAGGGCAGGGTTTCTTCACATCAAAGCAACGGTGCAACACAGAGAACAAGACAATGGAAGAGAAAAGTAGAACTTTTCATTATTATAAAGCAATAAATCAAATACAAATAGAGACGTGCATTAAATGAAGGGATAGCTTTTAGTTTTTTTATACACTTGCTTTTATAAAAATAAATATGGGTGTATTGGTATACAATATCAAAACATAACATTATTTCTCCCATTGTCTTACTTTGTTCTCCACTCGTCATCAGATTTGGAACGGGTTTTGCGTGCAGCTCTTTGTTTCTCTTCTAGCCTCTTCTTCTCCTCACTTGCAAGATCTACAAGCAGAAAACATAAGAGGTTTTCAATGATCTAGCTTAGATCAACTGTGTGTTCAAGGAAACCAAGTGTTTGCAGATGAGACACAAGCACTCATCATGATTATTACCAATATCTCCGTTCTCCATGGCTCGTATGTCTGGCCTAAGTCTGCAGTCTGTCTTTGGAATGAGCCCCTCCATATCTTTATCCAGCTCGTTCAGTTGCATGGCAAACAACGTGAAGCTGTACATCTACAAATACACACAAAAAACTGTTTCCAGGACTGAATATTTCAATACAAAGCTGTGAAGAAAATTATTAATATGATGCTTTATGATCTTGAGGCTTCTGAGCCTCTGCATCTCTATGTGCTTGAATACGCCGTACATCTAAACAAGAGTTTCCTACGTGACTAACCTCTGTAGAGTTGACTGGTCTGGGGGCTATCCTCCAAAGGAGATAACTGCCTGGGATCACCTCGACTATGTCAGCCTCTGGTAGGGCGATCTCCTCCACTTCCTCACCAGAGCCCTGGACAACAGGACATACAACAAGATCACATGAGAGGTTTCCACTAGTTACCACAGCAACAAAGTCAAAGTTTGGGCATGAGGTTAGCAATGTGGTTAAGTATTAGGGATAGGTTTAAAATCTAATTTTAAGAGAATTTGTAGAAATAGGCAGGTTTTATGATTTTGTGGCTGTGGTAACTAATGACGACCCACATGAGGGGAGCACTGCGCTGAAGCTCTTCTATCTAAAACCCTAAAAGTTGTCATCACAGCGACGGGAACACCTGCAGGCAAAATCAACTGACAATCCCAAAGTCGATTGTAACTGAACGGTACAAAAGGGTCACCCATCCCATACCTCTGCTAATCAATGAATGAGTCACTATAAGATCGCTGGACCTTTAATGTATTATATATATTTATTTTTATTTTGTCGTCCTCTTAACCATCAATATATTGTATGCTTATGGATTTCAGTTTCTATTGACTGCTATATGAGTGTAATAAAACAACTTTAACTTGAAAATACCACAGTAAAAATGGTTGGAATTTACACTTCCAACTTGTTTAACTTGAAACACCAACACATTACATTCTCTGCAGTAACAAAAAGCCTCAGGGATGAGGGAATTCAAAGCATGTGTTCACCATGTAATGGATTACATGATTTTATGGGGTACGGACCGGTTTGCTGCTTTTCTTTTGCACAGTCCCCTTCTCCCATCTCTTATGTGCCTCCAATGCAGCATAATCCACAATGTACATACACTCTGTCCACTTTCCATAGAGAAAACATATCTTCTTTTTGCTGTGCCAAACACACATACTGTCAGTTAAAATACTGCAGACATCACTGACTTCCATCAATATGGCAACATGCTGGATCATGAGATATGTTGATAGACTGGCTAAATCAAAGCTGCCTACCTTTTGTCCAGAATGTAGCCTTCAACTTTGTGCAATTCCTTGCCAAAAAGGCCACAAGGTTTGAAATTCAGAAAGCATCTTTCTCCAGTTCTGTGAAAAAAGCAGAAATACCATCAAATAATTTGTTTTAATTTCTTTAAGTCATGCTTCCCCAATCACAAATTGACTTCCTTCTTAGTCAGAGCATATGAGAGTGTTTCCCTTACTTGTGGTTGAGCACCTCCACATTGCCATACTGCTCAATCCACAGCTGCCCCACGATGAGGTTGTGTACACAACATGTAGGGTTTGTCCATGTGTAGGCCTCATTGTACCTGGAAGTATAATTAATATCTCTATAACATGTCGTGGAACAATACATTTTGGTTTCACACAGGCGACATGGGAAAACATTGCATATACAGTTGAAGTCAGAAGATTGCATACACCTAGGTTGAAGTCATTAAAACTCCTTTTTCAACCACTCCACAGATTTCATGTTAACAAACTATAGATTTGGCAAGTCGGTTAGGACATCTACTTTGTGCATGACACAAGTAATTCTTCCAACAATTGTTTACAGACAGATGACTTCACTATATCACAATTCCAGTGGGTCAGAAGTTTACATACACTAAGTTGACTGTGCCTTTAAACAGCTTGGAAAATTCCAGAAAATTATGTCATGGTTTCGAAGTTTCAGATAGGCTAATTAACATCATTTGATTCAATTGGAGGTGTACCTGTGGATGTATTTCAAAATCAGTGCCTCTTTGCTCGACATCATGGGAAAACCAAAAGAAAATCAGCCAAGACCTCAGAAAAGAAATTGTAGACCACCACAAGTCTGGTTCATCCTTGGGAGCAATTTCAAAATGCCTGAAGGTACCACATTCATCTGTACAAACAATAGTACGCAAGTATAAACACCATGGGACCACGCAGCCGTCATACCGCTCAGTAAGGAGATGGTTCTGTCTCCTAGAGGTGAATGTACTTTGGTGCGAAAAGTGCAAATCAATCACAGAACAACAGCAAAGGACCTTGTGAAGATGCTGGAGGAAACAGGTACAAATGTACAGCGGGTGAAATAAGTATTGAACACGTCACCATTTTTCTCAGTAAATATATTTCCAAAGGTGCTATTGACATGACATTTTCACCAGATGTTGGTAACAACCCAAGTAATCCATACATACAAAGAAACCAAAACAGATAAGTTCAGAAATTAAGTTGTGTGTAATAATGTGAAATGACAGAGAAAAAGTATTGAACACACTTACTGATATTTATTTAATACTTTGTACAAAAGCCTTTTTTGGTAATGACAGCTTCAAGGCGCCTCCTGTATGGAGAAACTAGTCGCATGCATTGCTCTGGTGTGATTTTGGCCCATTCTTCCACACAAACTTCAAATCTTGAAGGTTCCGTGGGCCTCTTCTATGAATCTTGATCTTCAGTTCTTTCCATAGATTTTCAATGGGATTTAAGTCAGGTGATTGGCTGGGCCATTCTAGCAGCTTTATTTTCTTTCTTTGAAACCAATTGAGAGTTTCCTTGGCTGTGTGTTTGGGATCATTGTCTTGCTGAAATGTCCACCCTCGTTTCATCTTCATCATCCTGGTAGATGGCAGCAGATTTTTGTCAAGAATGTCTCGGTACATTTGCCCATTCATCCTTCCTTCAATTATGTGAAGTTTGCCAGTACCATTTGCTGAAAAGCAGTCCCACACCATGATGTTCCCACCTCCAAACTTCACTGTTGGTATGGTGTTTTTAGGGTGATGTGCAGTGCCATTTCTCCTCCAAACATGGTGTTTATTATGACATCCAAACAGTTCAATTTTGCTCTCATCTGACCACACTATATTCTCCCAGTATTTCACTGGCTTTTCCAAATGTTGTGCAGCAAACTTTAAACGAGCTTCAACATGCTTCTTTTTCAGCAATGGAGTCTTGCGTGGTGAGTGTGCATACAGGCCATGGCAGTGGCGTGTATTACTTACTGTTTTCTTTGAGACAACAGTACCTGCTAATTGCAGGTCTTTTTGAAGCTCTCCACAAGTGGTCCTTGGCTCTTGGACAACTCTTCTGATTATTCTTTTCACTCCTCTGTCAGAAATCTTGCGAGGAGCACCTGGTCGAGGCAAATTTATGGTGAAATGATTTGCTTTCCACTTCCGTATTATGGCCCCAACTGTGCTCACTGGAACATTCAGAAGCTTAGAAATCTGCCTATAACCAATGCCATCATTATGTTTTGCAACAATTAGGTTGTGAAGGTCTTGAGACAGCTCTTTGCTTTTACCCATCATGAGATGTGTCTTGTGTGACACCTTGGCAATGATACCTTTTTGTAGGCCATCAGTTGGGACTGAACCAGCTGATATTAATTTGCACTGACAGGGGGCTGGATTGCTTTTTAATTACTGATAGTTTTCAGCTGTTGTCTTGGCTTTCCATGCCTTTTTGCACCTCCCTTTCTTCATGTGTTCAATACCTTTTCCTTGTGTCATTTCACATTATTACACATAACTTAATTTCTGAACTTATTTGTTTTGGTTTCTTTGTATGCATGGATTACTTGGGTTGTTATCACATCTGGTGAAAATGTCATGTCAATAGCACCTTTGGAAATATATTTGCTGAGAAAAGTGGTGACGTGTTCAATACTTATTTCACCCGTTGTATCTATATCCACAGTAAAACAAGTCCTATATCGACATGACCTGAAAAGCCGCTCAGCAAGGAAGAAGCCACTGCTCCAAAACCGCCATAAAAATCCAGACTACAGTTTGCAACTGCACATGGGGACAAAGACCGTACTTTTTGGAGAAATGTCCTTTGGTCTGATGGAACAAAAATAGAACTGGTTGGCCATAATGACCATCGTTATGTTTGGAGGAAAAAGGGGGAGGCTTGCAAGCCGAAGAACACCATCCCAACCGTGAAGCACAGGGGTGGCAGCATCATGTTGTGGGGAAACAGGAAACTATCTGGATATATTGAAGCAACATCACAAGACATCAGTCAGGAAGTTAAAGCTTGGTCGCAAATGGGTCTTCCAAATGGACAATGACCCCAAGCATACTTCCAAAGTTGTGGCAAAATGGCTTAAGGACAACAAAGTCAAGGTATTGGAGTGGCCATCACAAAGCCCTGACCTCAATCCTTATAGAAAATTTGTGGGCAGAACTGAAAAAGCGTGTGCGAGCAAGGAGGCCTACAAACCTGACTCAGTTACACCAGTTCTGTCAGGAGGAATGGGCCAAAATTCACTTATTGTGGAAAGCTTGTGGAAGGCTACCCAAAACATTTGACCCAAGTTAAACAATTTAAAGGCAATGCTACCAAATACTAATTGAGTGTATGTAAACTTCTGACCCACTGGGAATGTGAGGAATGAAATAAAAGCTGAAATAAATCATTCTCTCTACTATTATTCTGACATTTCACATTCTTAAAATAAAGTGGTGATCCTAGCTGACCTAAGACAGGGAATTTTTACTAGGATTAAAAACTGAGTTTAAATGTATTTGGCTAAGGTGTATGTAAACTTCCGACTTCAACTGTAACTGTTATGTTGTTTGAATGTGGTGTGAAAGTTAGTGCATGAATAAGTAGGCTTACTTGGGCAGCTCCAGTGTGATGATGCCTTTGGGTTCAGCCTCCATGCTCTTGCACCAGAACTTGAGTTTAGGGTAGATGGAGCCGTGGAGCACAAAGTCTTTCTTCAGGCCTTCGGCGTGGAAAGCACTGACTGGTGGGTGGTGGCTCACCTGCTCTGAGATCAACCTGAACCCCAGGTCCTCTCTGTCCGAGAAAAGGGGGGGGGGGGCTCAACACTTGTCTTTTACCACATCCAAATGAATCACCAGTGCTAGAGATGTACTCCTCCCTCCCTCTTACCTGACCAGTTCGTAGGTCTCTCCCAGTAGCGGGTTGAAGGGTTTTCCAGTTCTCTCCCACTGGGAAGCCACGGCAGACACAGCAAATGCTGCCACACACTGCCCATGCAAAACAGATAATGACTTGATGTGGAGATGTAATGTACAATTCATGTACAAGACTTTTCTTTGCTCTTTTTTTCTACATACAGTATTTGTTATACATTTCTATGCTAGTCTTTCTGAATTCAAGTGGACAAAAGAAATGACAAAAATAAATCAATAATCAAACCCATGTTCCAGATGTGTGTGTGTACCTTCATCCTCTCTATAGAGTCAGAGGAGGCATTGGCCTGGTGGATGAGGTACGTGTGCTCCATGTACTCTGTCAGACGCTGCAGGAAGCTCAGGGGCTCATTACAAATCACTGGCATGGTAATCTTAGACAGCTCCTAAAAGAGAGAGAACAAGAGAAAGAATGAATGAGAGAGAAAACTAGAGAGTGCAAGTTAGCTATACTATACTACGTGATTCCCATCTATCAACAATTAAATAATCAACCCCCGTGGTGGACCCCCCTCAGGAGTCCAGCGAGGCAACAAGTCCTGTCTGGACCCTGGTGTAGAAGACTCTGACCCAACAGCTGGGCTGGCGACTGGTCCCGGACTGGGCACCGGTGGAGTGGGCGGCTCCGGCTCTGGAGAGGGGCTGACGACCGGTTCCGGACGGTGCACCGGTGGAGCGGACTGCTCCGGCACTGTAGTGGGGCTGGCGACCGGTCCCGGACTGGGCACCGGTGGAGCGGGCTGCTCCGGCACTGGAGTGGGGCTGGACGGCAGGTCCTGTCTAGACCCCCGGCCCAGCGGAAAGCTCTAACCTCGGAGCAGGACTGGATGCCGTGCCCAGCCTGGGCACCAGCGCATAGGAGTGTTCCAGCCGTGTGGCTGGGCTGGACACCGGCGTGGCGAGGAGCTTCGGCTCCAGAGCGGGAATGGATGCCGTGCCTAGGCACTGACGCAGAGGGGTTTTCCAGCCACGTAGCAGGGCTGGCTACCGGCCTCAGACTGGGCACCGGCACGATGAGGAGCTCCGGCTCCGGAGCAGTGCTGAACGCCGTGCCCATCCTGGAAAAACGCACTGGAGGCCTGGTGCGTGGAGCCGGCATTGGAGGCACCGGGCTGGGCGCACGCACTGGAGGTCTGGTGCGTGGAGCCGGCACTGGTGGTACCAGACTTTGTTGTGGTAAATAAGTTCAGGAGTAAAAATTTGCTTAACGGGGCCTAACGAGTGGCGCAGTGGTCTAAGGCACTGCATCGCAGTGCTTGAGGCGTCACTACAAACCGGGTTTGATCCCAGGCTGTGATCCGCACAATTGGCCTTGCGGCGGGCCAGGCGCATGCACGCTGACTTTGGTCGCCAGTTGTACAGTGTTTCCTCCAACACATTGGTGCGGCTGGCTTCCGGGTTAAGCGAGCAGTGTGTCAAGAAGCAGTACGGCTTGACAGGGTCGTGTTGGCACTCAACTTTCGCCTCTCCCGAGTCCGTACGGGAGTTGCCGCAATGGGACAAGACAGTAACTACCAATTGGATATTATGAAAAAAGTCTATGTGCAATAACAGTGTTTAACATGATTTTTTTAAGTTGAGCAGTGAATTTCAAACAGATTCAACCAAAAAGACCAGGGAGGTTTTCAAATGTCTTGCAAAGAAGGGCACCTATAGGTAGATGAGTAAAAATAAAATAAAAAGCAGATATTGAATATCCCTTTGAGCATGGTGAAGTTAGTAATTCCACTTTGGATGGTGTATCAATACACCCAGTCACTACAAAGATACAGGCGTCTTTCCTAACTCAGTTGCCGGAAAGGAAGGAAACTGCTCGGGGATTTCACAATGAGGCCAATGGGGACTTTAAAACATTTACAAGTTTAATGGCTGTGATAGGAGAAACTGAGGATGGATAAACAACATTGTAGTCACTACACAATACTAACCTAAATGACAGAGTCAAAAGCCGTTACAGAACATGCATCCTGTTTGCAGGCACTAAAGCGATTCACTTTTTTCCCCTGAATTCAAAGTGTTATGTTTGGGGCAAATCCAATACAACACATTACTGAGTACCACTCTCCATATCTTCAAGCATGCATCATGTTATGGGTATGCCTGTAATCTTTAAGGACTGGGGAGTTTTTCAGGATAAAAAATTTACTGAATGGCGCTAAGCACAGGCAAAATCCTAGAGGAAAACCTGGTTTAGTCTGCTTTCGACCAAATACTTGGAGATTAATTCACCTTTCACCAGGACAATAACCTAAAACACAAGCCCAAATATACACTGGAGTTGCTTACCAAGAAGACAGTGAATGTTCCTGAGAGGCTGAGTTACAGTTTTGACTTAAATCTGCTTGAAAATCTATGGCATGACCTGAAATTGTTTGTCTAGCAATGATCAAAAACCAATTTGACAGAGATTGAAGATTTTTGAAAATAATAATGGGCAGATTTTGCACAATCCAGGTGTTGAATCCTCTTAGAGACTTACCCAAAAATATACACAGCTGTAATCGCTATCAAAGTTGATGCTAACATGCATCGACAGAGGGATTAATACTCATCTAATCAAATTTTGTTATTATAATTTTACACATTATAGTATATTGTGTAGATCGTTGACATGTCAGTTAAATCCATTTTAAACACCACAAAATGTGGAAAGAAAACAAGGGGTGTGAATACTTTCTGAAGGCATTGTATATTACCACTCCCCTGCTACTGAACCTGTCACGATCGCAGTTAGACAGGACCCGAGAGCTGAGGCGCAGAGCTTTCATTAATCCGAAAAACACAAAAATAACAAAAGGAGAGACAGAGACCTTGAACTGGCGTGAAACAAACCAAATGAAACACACACACACATATCCACAACATCAGGTGGACACAATGAGCATAAATAGGATCCCCAATTAGAGACAACTCATGACAGCTGCCTCTAATTGGGGATTGAATAAACTGAACAGAAACTCGAGGCAATTGACAGATCCTGTGGCCCTACAACTCCCACTAGAGGGAGCCAGAGACCTGGCCTCAGTCAGGGCCTGACAGTACCCCCCCGCAAGGCACGGGCTCCCGACCGCAAAATTCCCCTCCCAACAAAATACAAAAACACAAGTGGGGGAAGGGGGGACAGAGCAGATTACTGGGGAGGTTGTTGGTGGGGGGCTCCGGCTCCGGCATCGGGTGTGACGCAGGCTCTGGTGGCAGCTCCTCCCTACCCCGGCGTGATGTACTCCTCCTCAGTACTCCCACGAGGCACCAAGTTCCTGTCTGGAGAAGAAGCAGACGACCGGTCCCGGACAGGGCACCGGTGGAGCGGACTGCTCCGGCACTGGAGTGGACCCAGACTGTGGACCGTCACAGGAGGCTCCGGGCTGTGGACCGTCACTGGAGGCTCCGGGCTGTACACACGCACTGGAGGTCGGGTGCCGGGAGCCGGCACAGGACGTACCGGACTGGGGAGGTGCACCGGAGTTCTGGTGCGTGGAGCCAGCACTGGAGGCACCGGGCTGGGCGCACGCACTGGAGGTCGGGTGTGGGGAGCTGGGACGGGGCTTACCGAGCTGGGGAGGCACACCGGAGGTCTGGTGCGTGGAACCGGCACTGGAGGCACCGGGCTGGGCGAACGCACTGGAGGTCGGGTGTGGGGAGCCGGCATCGGGCTTACCGGGCTGGGGGCCGGCGCTGGAGGTACCGGGCTGAGAACCGGCGTTGGAAGTACCAGCTCAGGAGCCTCGGGAAGAGAAGCCACCAGTCGTTCGGACCACATCCTCTTGTGGTCCTCGAAGTCGGCCTCGTCCTCCCTCGAGCTGGTTCCTGCTCCCGGGCAGGGAGGTCTCAGCTCCAGCCAAGCCCTCCCCTGTTCCTCCAGGGGCCGGTCAAAAAAAACCTCCAGCGGCTGCTGGTCCTCCGCTGTGGAGGTCGCAGCCTCCCCCAGTTGTCCTCCCTCCTCCGCCGATCCCGGCTTTGCACGTTTTGGGAGACAGCAGCACCACGTCGTCATCGTCCGACCCCTGGGCGTACCCCTGCTCCTCCATGAGCCCCCACAAGTTCCCCGACCACCCCCATTGCCCCCCCCAAAAAAACTGTATGGGGGTTCTTCTGGGCTCTAGGCTGGGCCTGCCTCTTCGATCGCCGACGTGGGCCCTGTCGACGTCTTTGCTGCTCTGGGACCCAGCCTTGTCCCAGAGCTAAACAGTGGAGGAACTCCACCTGGGAGATAACTTCCATACCTCCGGGGAGTTCCTCCTTCGTCCAGCCCTGCTTGGTCCCGTGGTGGTGGATTCTTCTGTCACGATCGCAGTTAGACAGGACCCGAGGCGCAGAGCTGGAGTGTGAATACGTTCCTTTTATTAATCCGAAAAACACAAAAATAACAAAAGGAGAGACAGCGACCTTCAACTTGCGTGAAACGAAACGCACACACAAATCCACATCAGGTGGACACAATGAACATAAACTCCCACTAGAGGGAGCCAGAGACCTGGCCTCAGTCAGGGCTTGACAGAACCGCATTCCACATCAGGATTATGACATGCTAGACCCTTGAGTCAGTTAAGAACAAATTCTTATTTACAATGACGGCCTAGGAACAATGGGTTAACTGCCTTGTTCAGGTGCAGAATGATTTTTACCTTTACGGGCTCAACACTCTAACCACTCAGCTACCTGCCGCCCAATACATGTTCTAAGCTGTAGCTAAAGAAAAGCTCCACATAGAACTGTAAAGCTGTAGGATACTTAATGCACAATACATCAGTATTGGTTTGACTGATCTACAATACAGGCACTATTGTGGCCAGGCTTTAAGAGGAAGGTTCCCATTATTCATCATGTTACGGGGGTTTTGAGAGGAACAATAAAGCTGAGTGCTTCTGGTTGACCGCTCACCATGCCAATGCATTTCCTCAGGATACTCCAGATGCTAAAGTCCTTTCTGGAGAACATGGATGCTGGTAAACTTGTTCTGGAGTGAGGGATATACAGAAGCACAAACATAACATCTGGTAAATGTACAAATGACACAAGTATCACGGTGTGCTCTGCTGACTTTGACACTACCCTTATCATACAGTGATCTGCATTTCTTTCGATGAGATGCTTTATATCTAATGCTGGAGTCATATCTTATTCAGGCGAATATAGTCTGCTGAGTGCCTTTCGTTTAGTTTTAGGCATGTGTAGAGCTGACATATTGGACCAAGGCCCAGGTCTACAATCAACACTGCTACACCACTACTGTCCAGTAGCCATCCATGGAAATATCTGCTTCTTGAGGCCTTCACTTCTACTCCATTTTTAGGCAAGAGTAATCTTACCAACAAATGTACTTTGGCACCATTAACACCTACTGTATATTTAACACACATGCTTGCTCACACAAAGACATGTGAAGAAGATAAAAACCTTTAGACCACACGTTTTAATGTTTTCAATGTTTTTTCTTTAAAGACAGTGAATGAGACAGACTGGAAAAAGAATGGCCATCCCTAAAGCTTGGCCACCACTTCTACGCCCTGATCAGCGTTCAGACTGAATGGATCAGTCAGCATAGGGTCCTACTGAGTTCCGATTATTGCATGACACTGTGACCACATCAATGTTTAACTGGTTCTACACAGAGCTCAGCCTTCTCAACGAGAGCCTTTCTCCTGCCTGGACCAGCCTAGCTGCCTTGCTAAATTATTCACACACGAAAAATATACCATATGTCGTCTAGGAACACAACAAGAAAACAAACAGTAGGATAAACAACAAGACTGATAGTTAGGAGCTGGAATAAACTCTGTACTAAAGTTAGTCCTAAGAACCACTCATTTCCAACACTCCTTTGCCACTGCTCTAGGCTTATTTTGTACAGAAAGGGTTCTCTCAAACAGAAAGTGTCTTAATAGTAAGGATCTTACCTTTTTTTTAATGTTTTGCCTAAAATGACATACCCAAATCTAACTGCCTGTAGCTCAGGACCTGAAGCAAAGATATGCATATTCTTGATATAATTTGAAAGGAAACACATTGAAGTTTGTGGAAATGTGAAATTAATGTAGGAGAATATAACACATTAGATCTGGTAAAAGATATTACAAACAAAAAAACATGTGTTTTCTATTGTTGTTGTTTTTTTTTATAATCTTTGAAATGCAAGAGAAAGGCCAGACAGTGATGTAGGATTCTATATGTCATTCACATGTTGTCCACCAGATGGAAGCAGTGTGTGTGTGTGCAAAGTTTCAGATTGATCCGGGGAAGAATTACATCACTACACAATGTTTTGTATCAAGTCTGCCAGGAGTTTTCGCAAATGTGCCGAATTGGTTTTCAAGTACATAACTGTAACATACAAAAATGCTATGGGAATACAACATTTTTGTTTGCACACTCCCAGGAATGTCATACATGATGGATCATTAGCTTCCCTACAGAAAATAGACTAACCTTCACACATCTAGATGGCCGGGCAGGGTGGGTGTGGAGCCAGAGGTCAAACTGTAGAACCCAGTTCCTACATTTGATTATAAAAATGGATTACACTTTATCTCTGGGATCCTCTGGATGAAAAATCAGAGCAAGATTACTGAATGTAAGTATATTATTTACCTTCAGAGGTGAATGTACCAAACCAGTTGCCGTGAGAAAAGTGTTTTGTTGTTGTGCACTATCCTCAAACAATAGCATGGTATTTATTAGCTGTAATAGCTACTGTAAATTGGACACTGCAGTTAGATTAACAAGAATTGAAGCTTTCTGCCCATCTAAAACATGTTGATGTCCCGGAAAGTGGGCTGTTGTTTACAACACCATTCTAATCACATATCGCATATTGAGCAGCAACCGTCCCGTATAAGGTACACCGATCCCGTAGAGTTTAATAGAGGGGGGGGGGGGGGGGGGGGCTCACCTGTGCCTCACGATCCCATTGGGTCGGGACTCCTCCTCATTGCCATGGTGATCCTCCCGAGACATGCTGGTCGGGCTGATGCGCTTGCTGCTGAACAGGACAGTCCTCGTCAAATGTATGACTGGCCACCGCCTCAAAGACGCTTAGAGAGTGCTCTGAGTCCGAGTCTAAGACGAAAGGGCATAGGCAGGCATGTTATAAAGAAAGGGACCATATATATGAGTGACAGTGCTATTGAATGATTGTGTCGCTATCGACAACTGACACCTTTCCCTGAGCCTCGCTAAAGCCCTGACGGGAGAAACCAGATCTGTGGATAGGGTTGCATTTAAATAGCCCTGAACCAACCTCTGAAGGCTGAAGGCATCAGTCAATTGATCATTACAAAAATCATCATAACCATTATCATTAGCCATCTTGTGAAGTTAAATAGTACTTTGTAGGTATTGCTCAATTGCAACTAAATTGGTGCAAAAAACACCTAGACCAGGGGTATTAAACTCTTACCCTATGGGGTTTGGAGCCTGCAGGTTTTCTGTTCTACCTGATAATTCACGTCTAAATCAGTCCCTGATTGGAATTACTATTATTACCCCAAATGATATCATACAGACATTTAGCTATTAAAGTATCTCTTCCTGTCATTTACCTGAACAGTTTGTGTAAACATGCAAGTATTCACTTATCTGTAAATGTAACTGTATACCTAATTTAACCATGCAAAATGTTCACTTACCTGTTCATTTACCCAGTCTGTCTATTAAGTAAACTATTATTCCCTCGCTCATATCATTCGCATTTTTAGCTACTGAAGTATTTCTCTGCCATCGACCTGTATAGTATAGTTAACCATCCAACATCCACCAATGTATAGTGTACATATTCAGCCAACCACTCATACTATGCAATGTCTTCTTATAGCTTTTTTTTGCACTCCAGATATCTTGTATTTCTATACTTTTTTCATACTGCCGCTCTATGTATCATGTACCGTGTATCTGTCTTTTGTGTATTTTTCGTTGTGGCATTTTGCACCTGCCCTGTGTTTTGTTGTAGCTGCTTGACAATGAAATTTCCCCCCCGGGGGATCAATAAAGTACCTATCTATCTATCTATCTATCTATCTATCTATCTATCTAGAGGGGAACAATTAAAACAAGCAGTGGAACTGGCTTAGAGGTCCAGAGTTGAGTTTAAGGGACCTAGACTATAAAATGCATGAACAGCTATAGGCACCAACAAAATAATCATACTGTCAAACATGAGATAAGTAACCAGTTTTTTATCTCAAACTCTCTAACTTCAATTCCAATCCGATCTTAAATAAAACAAGCCATACTCACCAGACACAGCGCCATAGAACTCATCCTCACTGAGCGCGCTCCGTGGAGAGGAGCCCTTGACAACGGACTGCTCTAGTTTGTGATGCTTTGTAGCCAGAGTCTGAAGACAGGATCTTAATCTTCTCAACCTCCTGCTCCGATTTCAGACTGCGCACCTGAGCCCCAAACACACACAAACACGCCACAAAACAAGCACACACACACAGACACACAAACACACACACATGCACGCACGCATCATAATTAATAATCATACAGTATACTTTTGATGGCACTTTATGGCCTACATAGATTATCTATTTATGCTAAATATCAACACTGAAAAGCAAGATAGATAGATAGATAGATAGATAGATAGATAGATAGATAGATAGATAGATAGATAGATAGATAGATAGATAGATAGATAGATAGATAGATAGATAGATAGATAGATAGATAGATAGATAGATAGATAGATAGATAGATAGATAGATAGATAGATAGATAGATAGATAGATAGATAGATAGATAGATAGATAGATAGATAGATAGATAGATAGATAGATAGATAGATAGATAGATAGATAGATAGATAGATAGATAGATAGATAGATAGATAGATAGATAGATAGATAGATAGATAGATAGATAGATAGATAGATAGATAGATAGATAGATAGATAGATAGATAGATAGATAGATAGATAGATAGATAGATAGATACTTTATTGATCCCCCGGGGGGGAAATTTCATTGTCAAGCAGCTACAACAAAACACAGGGCAGGTGCAAAATGCCACAACGAAAGTACACAAAAGACAGATACACGGTACATGATACAGTATACAGTGAATAGAGTAGATATCAGCAGAGATCTCTGTACGGCTGTGAGGACCTATGTTGTGTAGGTCTGTAGACTACAAGAGCAACATACTGACTGATCCCCTCTCGTTACTGTGTTCAGATCAGCAGACAGACATCACAGGGCCAGAGTGAAGCAGTGCTGAGAGGAACAATAAATGGAAAGAAAATTCAAGCTGAAGTAATAAAACTACAGATTCATCCACAAAATCATGCTAAATGTCTGTCCAACATCACTGATTCCCAATGACATGTAAAATTATACTGAAATGGCAGTATCATCCTTGTCATCATACTACAACATCTACAACCATAAGATGCAGTAGCAGTGAGACACATTGAAACAGTCACACTTCAAACAAGGAACCAACTACAATAACACACTCACTACACAATCACAGCAAAGCTCACTGAACCAGAGCTGCAAATAAACTCACAATAAATCTAGCCTCTTCCATTTGCTGGGAAATAGTTTTTTCCATAGCATAGGCCTGCACAGTGGGACACTGGCATTCGTCTGTGAGCTCACAAAACAGAGCACTGTTGAGGAGCCAGCAGCAACAGCAGCAGTAGTAGAATCCCCCCTCAGGAGATGCTGTGTTATAATCAGCAGATGATGGTACTGTAGTAGCACTTAGCAACAGTAGTAACATTTGCCTTCCCAGTGGTTTGAGCTGGAGTGTGACTCTGAGTAATGGCAGGCGTAGTTCTTTAGAGAATCAGACAGTCACTATTGTCATTTTGACAAAGTTGTTGAGAAAATGGGGAGAGATATGTCTGTTATAAAAATATGTTCTGCAACTATACTAGTTTTTCAGGCTTCGTCACATCTTCATGTCCGGTAATACAGTCCGGTGCAGCAAAGAAAGACCTAGCAAAGCTGCAGCTGCCTCAAAACAAAGCACCACGCCTTGCCCTTAACTGCACACAAAGAACTAACATCAACAATATGCATGATATTCTTTTATGGTTGAGGGTTGAGGAGAAATGGACCATTTGTGTGTTGAAAATGCCTAACCACTTGTATAATCTATTTGCATACAGTGTCAAACAGACATACATGCCCCACCTGACATGCCCCCTCACACAAACAGTTTGTGAGTCAAAACATCAGCACTGCTAGGCTCTAGAGCCCATTTCAAGGGGAAGCTAGCTAGCTCTGTTAGCAAAGATACTGGTAACTAACCCAAGAGATCTCATTGACGTAATGCCCAATGGGAGCAAATGAAGCATAGTGGGTAGAACAAGCAAGGAGGTGGGCAGAGCCAAGCACAAGCTATACAGTGGGGAGAACAAGTATTTGATACACTGTCGATTTTGCAGATTTTCACACTTACAAAGCATGTAGAAGTCTGTACTTTTTATCATGGGTACTCTTCAACTGTGAGTAACGGAATCTAAAACAAAAATCCAGAAAATCACATTGTATGATTTTTAAGTAATTAATTTGCATTTTATTGCATGGCATAAGTATTTGATACATCAGAAAAGCAGAACTTAATATTTGGTACAGAAACCTTTGTTTGCAATTACAGAGATCATACGTTTCCTGTAGTTCTTGACCAGGTTTGCACACACTGCAGCAGGGATTTGGCCCACTCCACCATACAGACCTTCTCCAGATCCTTCAGGTTTCGGGGCTCTCGCTGGGCAATACGGACTCCAAAGATTTTCTATTGGGTTCAGGTCTGGAGACTGGCTAGGCCACTCCAGGACCTTGAGATGCTTCTTACGGAGCCACTCCTTAGTTGCCCTGGCTGTGTGTTTCAGGTCGTTGTCATGCTGGAAGACCCAGCCACGACCCATCTTCAATGCTCTTACTGAGGGAAGGAGGTTGTTCGCCAAGATCTCGCGATACATGGCCCCATCCATCCTCCCCTCAATACGGTGCAGTCGTCCTGTCCCCTTTGCAGAAAAGCATCCCCAAAGAATGATGTTTCCACCTCCATGCTTCACGGTTGGGATGGTGTTCTTGGGGTTGTACTCATCCTTCTTCTTCCTCCAAACACGGCGAGTGGAGTTTAGACCAAAAAGCTCTATTTTTGTCTCATCAGACCACATGACCTTCTCCCATTCCTCCTCTGGATCATCCAGATGGTCATTGGCAAACTTCAGACGGGCCTGGACATGCGCTGGCTTGAGCAGGGGGACCTTGCGTGCGCTGCAGGATTTTAATCAATGACAGCGTAGTGTGTTACTAATGGTTTTCTTTGATACTGTGGTCCCAGCTCTCTTCAGGTCATTGACCAGGTCCTGCCGTGTAGTTCTGGGCTGATCCCTCACCTTCCTCATGATCATTGATGCCCCACGAGGTGAGATCTTGCATGGTGCCCCAGACCGAGGGAGATTGACCATCATCTTGAACTTCTTCCATTTTCTAATAATTGCGCCAACAGTTGTTGCCTTCTCACCAAGCTGCTTGCCTATTGTCCTGTAGCCCATCCCAGCCTTGTGCAGGTATACAATTTTATCCCTGATGTCCTTACACAGCTCTCTGGTCTTGGCCCTTGTGGAGAGGTTGGAGTCTGTTTGATTGAGTGTGTGGACAGGTGTCTTTTATACAGGTAACAAGTTCAAACAGGTGCAGTTAATACAGGTAATGAGTGGAGAACAGGAGGGCTTCTTAAAGAAAAACTAACAGGTCTGTGAGAGCCGGAATTCTTACTGGTTGGTAGGTGATCAAATACTTATGTCGTGCAATAAAATGCAAATTAATTATTTAAAAATCATACAATGTGATTTTCTGGATTTTTGTTTTAGATTCCATCTCTCACAGTTGAAGTGTACCTATGATAAAAATTACCTTCCTGTCACAAGCTGGACTCGAACCCAGGTCTCAGGTGTGGAGAGTGAGTGTTCTACCACTTAGCCACAGAGGTGATAATGTAGGACCCAAACGAAACACTCAAGGCAAAACTCCAGGCAAAGTAGATTTATTAAAAAAAAGGTACTTTGCGAGTCCAAAAAAATCCAACAAAAGTTCTTCTCACAAAGAGGTATAAAAAAACAGATATCCAAAAATAAAAGGAACAGGAGAGAAATAAAATAACTCCACGAGGGGAGAAAAACACAATCAAATAACTCAGAATAGCTTACTTGGAATAGCTTAGGTGACTTGGAAGGACTCAAAAATCACAGCAAGGAGACACAGAGCCAGGACTCAAAAACCGAGTGAGGAACAAGGGGAAAAAACACAGCTTAAATACTCTAGGGGAAACAAGACACAGGTGACCTGGATAACGCTAACAAGAAGAACTAAAGCAGAGGGGAACACAGGGACCTCTAGAGGCCCGGAGACAAACAACAGGAAACAGGATGCTGACACCTTCCTCCATAGCGTCCAGCCACCTCTGTAGAACACACACTCATCTGAGCTGCACTATGTACTGCACTGTACTGTGCTGCTTCATGTTCTGCTCTTAGGCTAATAACTGGGCTCTCACATGACTCATGACAGGAAGCAAATTAGAAGTTAAGAGAATAGTGTTGTTTGTCGTGTGTGTGTGTGTTAGAAAGAGAGTGTTTGTAGGTTTGTTCAAATGTAGGCTATGTTCATCAACTAGTTGGTGTTTTTTTTGGTGTTCTGGGCCTTTGAGTGGCTCAGCGGTCTAAGGCGTCACTACAGACCCGGGTTCGATCCCAGAAATAATAAAATAATAAAATCTATTTATCACTTGAATCTACAGCCAACAAGTAATACCTCAGTGGATTCATAGATTGTTTCACTAAGATATATCCTCCCAGTGAGCTGCCCCAAAAGTGTGCTCCTGCCCACCCAACATGTGATAGTATTCTGTCTTATAGCATAAGAAACATTAATATTTTGAAAATCTCAAATTGTTTGCATAGTCAACTTATACACAGCTCTGACACACACACTTACCCCACAAGACATGCCACCAGGGGTCTTTTCACAGTCCCCAAATGCAGAACAAATTCAAGAAAGCGTACTGTATTATATAGAGCCATTGCATGGAACTCAAATGAACAGCAATGAAAAGCAACACCTCATGGCACAACGCCTCTCCCCTATTTGACCTACAGTGGGAGAACAAGTATTTGATACACTGCCAATTTTGCAGGTTTTCCTACTTACAAAGCATGTAGAGGTCTGTAATTTTTATCATAGGTACACTTAAACTGTGAGAGACGGAATCTAAAACAAAAATCCATAAAATCACATTGTATAATTTTTAAATAATGAATTTGCATTTTATTGCATGACATAAGTATTTGATCACCTACCAACCAGTAAGAATTCCGGCTCTCACAGACCTGTTAGTTTTTCTTTAAGAAGCCCTCCTGTTCTCCACTCATTACCTGTATTAACTGCACCTGTTTGAACTCGTTACCTGTATAAAAGACACCTGTCCACACACTCAATCAAACGGACTCCACAAACTCAATCAAACAGCTGTGTAAGGACATCAGGGATAAAATTGTAGACCTGCACAAGGCTGGGATGGGCTACAGGACAATAGGCAAGCAGCTTGGTGAGAAGGCAACAACTGTTGGCGCAATTATTAGAAAATGGAAGAAGTTCAAGATGACGGTCAATCTCCCTTGGTCTGGGGCACCATGCAAGATCTCACCTCGTGGGGCATCAATGATCATGAGGAAGGTGAGGGATCAGCCCAGAACTACACGGCAGGACCTGGTCAATGACCTGAAGAGAGCTGGGACCACAGTCTCAAAGAAAACCATTAGTAACACACTACGCCGTCATGGATTAAAATCCTGCAGCACACGCAAGGTCCCCCTGCTCAAGCCAGCGCATGTCCAGGCCCGTCTGAAGTTTGCCAATGACCATCTGGATGATCCAGAGGAGGAATAGGAGAAGGTCATGTGGTCTGATGAGACAAAAATAGAGCTTTTTGGTCTAAACTCCACTCGCCGTGTTTGGAGGAAGAAGAAGGATGAGTACAACCCCAAGAACACCATCCCAACCGTGAAGCATGGAGGTGGAAACATCATTCTTTGGGGATGCTTTTCTGCAAAGGGGACAGGACGACTGCACCGTATTGAGGGGAGGATGGATGGGGCCATGTATCGCGAGATCTTGGCCAACAACCTCCTTTCCTCAGTAAGAGCATTGAAGATGGGTCGTGGCTGGGTCTTCCAGCATGACAACGACCCGAATCACACAGCCAGGGCAACTAAGGAGTGGCTCCGTAAGAAGCATCTCAAGTGCAAATTAATTACTTAAAAATCATACAATGTGATTTTCTGGATTTTTGTTTTAGATTCCGTCTCTCACAGTTGAAGAGTACCTATGATAAAAATTACAGACTTCTACATGCTTTGTAAGTGGGAAAACCTGCAAAATCGGCAGTGTATCAAATACTTGTTCTCCCCACTGTATATGTATATATATGTGTGTATATCACATTGTTCATGTTCTCCCCCTACATACTGCTGTTTAGGAGTTTGATTGACATGGTGAGAAAGGAGTGCTTATATCTGTTCAGCTTACACTGAGGAACCCTGTTTAGTCTGCCTGAGGGGAGAAGCTGAAACTCTGGGTGGAGTACATGGGAGGGGTCTGATATTATTTTATTGGCCTGTCTCTTGACTACCTCACACCAATCACCTTCATGGCTGACTGGACCCTGTGATTAATTTGTCATTAAAGGTAACTAACAAGTTGCCAAATCAGGCTGAAATGCCATATAATAGACTGCTCTCTATGACAGCCTGGTAGAATAGCATGACCTTCTGTTTGACTCCAAAAACCCTAAACCTACGGAGAAAATAAAGGCTTTGTTGGACCTTGGAACTTTTGTAAGAGTGGACCTGAGTAGTGTCCACATTATGGACCACCACAGGTGAGTGGTCACCAACAGATTTGGGGTCAAAAACCATTTCCTCAGTCTAACATTTACGATGAGGTGTTGGTCATCACAACAAACCTCTCTATCTCTGACCTATACACAGTAATGTCAGTGTCTATACATTAGACCCAGAATGACTTTCTGCAGATGGCTATATGGGTCACATACATTTTTTACTTTACTTTCGGTTTTGTACACCAGCTTCAAACAGCTAAAAATATAATATTTTTGGTTATGAAAAATATATTTCACATGTGGTACAACAATCTCTACACTATACTTTCTTGTTTTGTCACATAAACTGAAATTAGGCTAAATCAGAGCAACCAATGCATAATGCCAAAGATTATGGATATACTGACAAGGTACATGTCTCTCCGCCCTAACAATGGGAGTCATCATCCACAAAGCAGCATGGCAGGCTGTCTAGCTCCCGCCTATCCATTCTTTGGATTGGTGGATACATCTAATTATTGTAATCCTGTTTTGAATATTCAATGAGGGTTGATGATGTCAACTGTCTGTATTCGATGGAGAGAGATGCTTTGCTACTAGCCTCATGTCATGCATAGCGATCTCGAGACAATTCCGATATAGTTTTTTCTCAAAGTTGCCAGGCTGTCACGTGTCCTACTTATATCAGTACACTCATAAGAACTTAAGCATTACGAAACATATATTAGATTAAACAAATGAGCTATTTTGTTTACCAAATTCAACACTCTCTCATTGACCTTCATGCAAAAAATCTTGATGGGCGAAACAACGAAAAACCGCCACCTGCCGAGTTCGGCCTCTCACTCTTCTTCCTAACTGATAATGCTCACCCCATGCAGCATTGCAGTCACACTTGCAGCTAGTTTTGGGTTTCAGTTACGAGGTGAAAACACCTGTTGCCACTAAAATCCAGAGTCCAATTCCTGTCTAACTTCTACTGTTTGTGTCTCATCATTGATTTTGTTAAATACATCTAACTACCTAAGTTAGCTTGCTAGGCTTTCATTAACCTTGTTTGAATAAAAAATTCCAAAGGGGTTGCCAAGGAAATCCTTTTCAGTTGGCTACAATAATTCATAACACTGTAGCTTGGTAAAGGTAGATAATATTTTATCAGTTATTTTACCAGGAACATTGATGTTTATTTCAAAATGTTTAGTTCATCCTCATGAAATTGCATTTATGTGAATAGGCCTACAGAAAATATATTTAATTCTAGTTGTGGTGATGAAATTCTAGTTCTTCTCATTCTACTAGTTCAATGGGTGCAACTGTAGATCATGACATCACAACTCAGAATATTTCAGAAGATAGCTAAGTTTATTGCGGAATGTTGACAGTGTTCAGTATGTTTTCAGGAACAAATTAAATAAGTTGTTCATTCCTGGCGACATGCTGTCATTAACCTGGAATTTAGAAAAGAATGAGTTACGCTGAATAAATTAGAGATAAAATGACAATCTGAACAAAATGTCACTTCTATTCAAAGACACATTCTAACAAATGACAGAGAAATAAAATGTTCATATACCAGAATTTGGATTTTCACCCATTGGCATATTGCTGGGCACTCTGCAGTGTTCTGCTGTCCCTTGCTGGCGGCCTGCATGGGCCCTCACATTGAAGGTGGATGACATTGCATTCACAGTTTCACTGTGGGGACCATACATGTGGACAGGATCATAGGCAAAACCCTGGGGCTGCATGGAAGATGGAGAAGGGCAAAGATAAGAGGCAACACCATGAGTTGGGCTGTTGATCAGTGCACAGTGTGGAAGGATCACATCAGGGGCAGCCTGGCAGCAGCGATGGTCAGAGGGTTTGACTGGCATGTAGGCACCACTCATGGGGCAGAGAGTTTGAAACAAGCTGGCACTACCCATATGTATGTGATGGGAGCTGATCCGGGGCCCAAAGTCCTGGTGCATTGGCAAATTGACTTGCTCAGGGAGGTAGACTTGCTCTTGACCACGGCCAATCACAGTTCTAGATTCTCCTGGGCAAGCCACAGCTGTTGGCATCCCAGCCATAGACTCAGGGCGTGCCAGGTGGCAGAGTCTCCAGCTGCTACCACATGCTTCAGGTCTAACATACTGGCACTCTGGCATGGCCCCAGTAGGCGCTGTGTCACATGACCTTTGTGAATCTATAGGGATGATAATAGAGGAGATTTGTTAGGGGGGTTAATGTCACACAATATTAATTTTAACTTAAAGAAAATAAATAACAACATGAAAAGAGTGATGAACTACAATTGGTGAATTAGGGTTGGTATGATAATTGGTACATTAGGGTTGGTACATTAGGGTTGGTATGATAATTGGTACATTAGGGTTGGTACATTCGGGTTGGTATGATAATTGGTACATTAGGGTTGGTACATTCGGGTTGGTATGATAATTGGTACATTAGGGTTGGTAAATTAGGGTTGGTATGATAATTGGTACATTAGGGTTGGTACATTAGGGTTGGTATGATTTTTTAAAAAGAGGATACTATATTATCCTTTCACAACTACCTGCTATTCAACTTACCTGCTTCTCTGGACCAGCTGTAAATGAACTGAGGTTGTTGTGGTTGAACATACATCTGTGTCACTCCCATAATGCTTTGGGAGACCAATGGAATCATATATGGTGTTCTTCTGCTCTCCTCATTCACATGGAATGCTAGTGCATTCTGACCAGTGCATGGATGCAGGTGGGGAACTGGGGCTTGGGGGAGTGGCAATGATGGGGGATAAAGCAGAGTGGCTATTGTTTCCTGTGGAGCTGGTACAGATGGGTTTGGTAAACTGGGTGGCACAATTGGAGGGTACATTGACTGGAGGGCCTCTAATTCTGCCTTGCAGAGAGGTGGGTCCATCAACTTGGTGGTTTTTGTTTCCTCTGGTTGTGAGATGGCTGGGCACACCAAACTGGGGGCTGTAATGGCTTGTGGCATTGAGACAGGTGGTGGGCTAAGCAATGGGAGTGCTCCACTTTCTTGAGCAATGGAAATCGGCAGGAGCACCAAATTGAGTGCATTGGCCTCCTGTCCAGCTGAAATCGGAGGATACATTAAACTAGGAGCACTTATTTCTTCTGCTGCTGAAACACGTGGTGGCATGAAGGTGGGTGGGCCCATAATGTTGAAGCCTGTCATCTCATCTGACACCTTGGGTAAAACACCAAAGTTCACCCCATTAATTTTGCAGTCAGACTGGGTGTTGCCTGGTGCATCAGTGGCAGCACCACCAGCTGCTGCTGTTGGAGACTTCCTCATTTTCTTACTGACTGATGAGTCTCTCTGAAACACTATGGTCTCTGGGACCTTGTCTGACTGAACCACAATCATGTACTCACAGGGCACAGAAGGTGTCCTAATCAGAACAGCATTGGATATGAGATTGATCTCACTCAGTGGGACCCTCTCAAAGAGAGCTGACTCAGTTCGCCGGGTCCGGTCTGAAGCAGCAGAGTTAATGTCACAGTTAGCCGTCGTGCAGTCGGTGCTGGATTTCCTGCGGAAGACTACTACATCATCGGTCTGCTCTGCTGAGATGGGGTGAGGGGACACATTAGAGATATCTGCCTGCAGAAGGCTCTGAAGGCCATAGTCATTGAGGTATTGGCTTGCTAGGGAGTTTGCTTCTGCAGCTTCATTGAAGGCTGATAGCCCAGGCAACGTTGTGACGGTGTACAGAATGTCCTGGCTGTGGATCCAGGGCTGCTCAGCATTCTTCTCCTCCACTCCTGGAATACTGGGAAGGGTTGGTAAAATCCCAGCCGGAGGGTAAACTCCACATGGTTGGACATATGGACCACCAGAAGAGACTGCTGTGGCACTTTCATTCTGAACTGCCAGTGGAGCAATCACAGTCCCGATGCCATGACTTGGAAACTTAGGCACTATAAGAGAAAAATAAATATGAGGGTCATGGTATTTGACTCAGGTGTTAGATTGTAATTTCTTAAAAAAACAGATTTGTAATAGTCACATTTATTAAAGTCTTTATTACAGTACTCTTCAGGTATCCGTTTTGATACCTGGGCATGACCTTATCATTATGGACCATTAGCTACCTTTAGTTGCATTGAATTCTCTCACAAGGGCTTTGATAGCAAGAGTTGGATTTTCTGTACACAACATAGCAATGAAACATGTTACTTCAGTTTTCCCAACAGATTTCATGCTATGTTGAAAAAAACGAATACTATTCTCCACAAACACGTGTACCTGTCCTGAAGCGCAAGAGCTCAGCAAAGTAACATTTAGCAAACTGTGAGATGTAATCTGGCCGTCTTTTCACTACAGCCCTACTGAGGCCTTCCAAAAGCGTCCTCAAGCCCGGAGGCACGTTGACTTTGGCGGGATAGCTGTAGGACATCTCGGGTTTAATGGAGCATCACCTCATACAGAGAATTCTCCTGATGGGAAATATTATATAAATTAAATCAATCAAATATATCGGCCTATATTACCTTATATAAGGAACACATCAGCTTCAGAGCCTTTTTTTTAAGTGCAACTATAAAATGTACCTTGACTGTATTTCAACTTTTGTCTGGAAAGTAAATTAACTTACTCTGCGAAGAAAAGGTCCTCTTTTCAATTCCCGTATTACAAATGCAAAGCAATATGATGTCACATTAATGTACCAAGAGGTAACAATGTAATACATCGTTAAATATCAAGCAGTTCGTCATAATAACGGGCGTGGCCCAAACGGCAAAGGCATTATTATGCGCAGAGCCGGGCAGCCGTATACGCTAACAGTAACGTTAAGTTGATGTGCTAGCTTGCAGTGCATCTTTCTCTAGTCTGCCTGTATTGCTAACCTAGCTGGGCAGTGCATTTCTTGGTCTGTCTGTGTCTTGCTTGTTTGCCAGCCACTCCCAGGGCTGTGTTCTGTGACTTTGTGCCTGACTGAAGTGAGAGTGAAATACAACTATTTATTACGTTTGATAAACGCCAACGGGCAACGGTGTTTATAAACTGCAGCTCGGAAAAGATAACAGCGTCGCGCGTGAACATGGGTTCATATGCGCGTGCACGAAATTAAACTCGCGCTTTCCAGCAGCAACCTCTGTGTGGACCAGTCCAGACAATATATGGGCGTGATGGTACTCCTCATAGGCGCACATAATTTTAAAACATGACAATGATTATCTAGTGTCTCAGTCAAGGTTTAGTTACAACTCCGGACTAATGCAATGGATTAACATAGACTATTGATAGACTATTGATTTGTATATTGAATTTAAAATGTTGATTAGCTGGGCATACTGGGAAATATGGATGCACATATCTCAGTAAATAACTACTATCAAGTATTCAGCCAAGCCATAGTATAAATAGTATTTTATATTTGAAAATGTATTAAAGGAAATCTGGAGGTGCCAATTTGAATGGGCCTGATGCAGCTGATAAAATTAATAATAGTATTGTTATCTATAATTTACAGGTGTTATGCTTAAGTTTGTCAGTAAAGGAGATGCTGGATCATCAGCCAGCACAAGCACAGACTCAGTTGATCCACATCC